>JAIEZT010000054.1:2316490-2473990 GCA_019594935.1 Periophthalmus modestus
ATACCCACCTCTAACGCTATAATGCCAACGTGTGGAACATTCCATGCACAAGTAAAACAAGCCATGGATTTAGGAAGCCGCAGACCCCCTCTACAAACATATGTACCACTCAATCTGGATCAATCTAAAAAGCACGTATATAACCAAAAATGTGGGATAGTGTACACGCACGTTGTTGTCGGGGGAGCAGCACTCCGGACTTGGCACACGTGGTATGGTGGCAGATGGGCGTGGGGACCTGGAGCTACTGGACGTTCATTGGGGGGCTGAGTGCTTCGCCGTGGTCCTGGACAGAGCGCCGCAACGTTCAGGCACTGTACATCTGCGGAGAGGTGTATGAGAGATACAACAGAGAGAATTATGATTATTATTTAATGATGATTTTTATTTATTCATTTATTTATTACTATGTATGTATTATGTACAAGTTTTTAATTTACTTGATTTTTTTTATAACCATCATTATTATTCTCATTATTGTTTTTTTTTTTTAACCAATTTTAAACTTTTTTTTTTTTTTTTTTTACCAGATTTTTACCCCCCACCTTTTTTTTTTTTTTTTTTTTTATTTTTTTTTAATACCTTGTTACATGTATTATTAGATAATATTATTATTGTACTTATTTAGTTGATTTACATTTATTTTTAATTTTTTGATTTATTTAAGGTTTCTTTTTTTTTCTTCTAACACAACCGCCATGTTCAATCTCTGATGGTCAAATGGGGATTTTTTTGCGCTGATACCACAGTCCTTATAAACGCAGAGACACAATATTTAAAACACACTGAAAGGCAGATTTTTTCCATACACTTTTCAAATATTTTTTCACTGTTAAAATATATTATGAAAAGGAGGTATATGGATGATAATTTATTTAAAATGTATAAAATATACATTTTAAGATCACTCCCCTCTAAGCCTAAAATACAAGACATGCAAATATATAAGGAAAACACAACACGCTTTTTTTTTCCCTCACTGGTGCTGACATGAAATCAGAACTACAACTTTTTGTGTTTTAGATAGAAATAGTAATACGCTAAAATTATTTCTAGTTGCAAAATACCCAGACAATAATGAGAGGAAGATGATTTTAAAATAACGTCTTTAGACACATTTCTTTAGCGTGTTTGGTACCATTGCGTTGCCGTTCAAAGGTGCGTCAGGTCAAGTATGGGGCAGTCTTGTGTGGTTGATGTCTGTGGCTGACCGCTCGGGCTTGGCGGAAGTTGGACCGGTGGGGCGGGTGGTCACTGCCCAACCGTGTGAGATGACTCCGCCGTTTTGCGTTTAACCATAGTGAATTTTTCATGTTGGGATTTCTGGTTTCCGAGTCTAACAGAATCCCGACGTCGGTGTCAAACAAGTCGCAGGAAACCGTCCTCGTTGTAGCCAGACTGAAAAAAAACAAGGAAAAAACCGGCACGGAGGAAAAAGGATACAATATGAGGACAGAGCCGGAGCTAAATAAAACCAGGCAATAAACCAGGGTCTAAGAACGTGGTTTTAAAAAAAACGACCGGGTGCTACAAACCGGGTCTAAACAGGACTGGACACCATGTCTACCTTAATAAACGCGGGACTGCGTGGAAACGGGGGTCTAGAACCGAGGACTAAACTGTGGTGACTAACCGGCCCTAAAACGGGACCTTAAACAGGGTTCTAAAACCGGGTCGTAAACAGGGTCTAACCCCGTGTTCCCTAAACCAGGGCTAGACCGGGGAACCTAAACCGGTGTCTAAACTAGGTCCTAAAAACCAGGACCCTAAAGTCCAGGTACTAAACGTGGTGTCTAAACTGGAGCTAAACTGGGGACATAAAGACTGTTTGTCTAAAACCAGGCTGAAACCGGGGACCTCCCTAACCGGGACTAAACGGACTAAAAAAAAAAACCGTGTCCTAATACAGGACTACACCAGGGACTAAACCAGAGGCACTAAACCAGGACTAAACCATGGTCTAAACTAGGTCTAAACTAGGGTCTAAAACAGCCAGGACCAAAACCAGGGGCACTAAACCACTGGTCTAACTCCCGTGTGTAAAGCTAAACCAGTTAACTAAACCGGACTAAACAGGTGACTCAAACGGGGACTAAACTGTGACGTAAACTGGGACCCTAAACTCGTGGACTAAACCAGGCAGGGGGGACAACGGCGTGGTCTAAACAGGAGGTCTAGAGCCAGGACTAAACTGGGATTAAACCGGAACCAAACCAGGCTAAAAACTGGTGTATAAAAACGGGTCCCATAAACGCAAAAACAGGTCTAAAGCAGGTCTAAAATCTAAACGGGGCAAACCAGGACCATAAACTACCCGACTACACCAGGTCTCCAAATTTTTAAGACGCAGGTTTCGTAAAGCTGGTAATGTGGGAAGCTTTCCTCCGTGTAAAGGGAGTCCATTTGGTAACTGAGGAGAAAAAGTGACATTCAGGCTTGTACATGGGACTAAATCAATTCATAATTCAAAAATAAATACATAATTATTCGAAAAAATAATGCCCCATTTCTTATGTGACCCTACATCGATGCGGGTCGTTGTTTTTAAAGTCGCTGTCCTGAGTGTCCGGTCTCATATGAATGCTCACAGCATTTTTAACGGCCAGCGTGGTCCTGATCACCCACCACGTACCACAGTAGATAGAAGTATGTGTGTTACTGCAGGTTACCTTCAGTAGAACGCAGTGGCCTGTTGGGTGATGTGTTTTCCTGCGGTTTTGGCCGTCAGCTTCGGGGCCAGCTGCGGGCACACAGTTGCGCTGGTTAAAATAAAACCTGGGTTGACAAAACCCCTCACCAAACGAGCCAAGACGGCGATTTTATTTTTTTTTAATTTGTTTTCTTTTTTTTTTTTATTTATATTTTTTTTTTTTTTTTTTTTTTTTTTTTTTCTTTTTTTTTTTACAGACAGTTTAATGAGGCCGTCCGACGGTCCGGTCTGCTGTGAACTTAAGCGGACCTACACAGACCACACACCCGTCCCGCGACCTTTGACCCTACGCCGTGTCCACCAGAGTGGCTCCTCACGTCTGAGAACTGAACCGAGGACAGGGTCACGAGCCGCTTCATCAGACGGACGGAAAAACTGATATGTTCAAATGACTGAGAGTGAGAAGTTTGTTTGAAGTTAATATACAAAAGTAAGGTCTGATAATTAGGAAATATTTATGACTGAGCACCAGTCAAAAAGTTTAAAGGATTTACCCCATGAAACAAAAGGTTTTAAAAAACCTAATCAAATTGAGGAAAACAGTCTTTATAAGCTTATATATGTGAGTCAGGTGTATAAATGTGGAAATTTCAATAGGTTTCCTAAGTCAAATCCCTCCTTAGTATGGAGTTTGCAATTAAAAAATCATATAAATAATTATAATTATAAATGTCAATATTAAATTTGATATAATGACGCAGCCCTCAAAAAACGCTGGATCAGGACTAACAACCAGGACTAAAACAGGGACCTAACATGGACTAAACCAGGACTGAACCAAACTGAGGAAAACTGAACCCGGACTGTAACCAGGATGAACCAGGACTAAACCAGGTGGGCCCTGTAAACAGGACTGAACCAGGACTGAACCAGGACTGAAACCAGGACTCAAACCAGCGAAATAAACCAGGAACTGACCTCGGACTGCTGAACCAGGATAAACCAGGATAAAACCGGACTAAACCGTGGACATAAACCTGGACTGTGAACCAGGACTGAAACAGGACTGAAACCAGGGAATAAACCTGGAACTAAAAACCTGGACTGAAACTAGGACTTAACCAGGACCCTAAACCAGGCTCTAAACCACGGACTGACACCAGGACTGTGAACCAGGACTGAACCAGGACTAAAGTAAGGGACCTAAACCAGAGACCCCTAAAAACCAAGGACTAAACCAGTGATTGACAGGATGATGAACCAGACTGTGAACCAGGGGACGCACCAGGACATAAATAAGGGACTAAAACCAGGACTAAACCTAGGACCAAACCAGGACTAAGCAGAGCAGGATCTGTTTTAAAGTTATTATTTTAGTTGTTTCCTACTAAGATAAAGTCCGTCTGAGGAGGAACATTGCAACACAGAAGATATAAAATCTCTCTTTAACTCTCTTTCTTCGTCTTTTATTCTTTCTTTCTCTTTAACTCTTCTCCTGTGACTCGGCTCACGGTGAGTTTCTTCTCGTTCAGAAGAAGGAAAGAGAAAATGCGCAGTTGATCTTGAACTCGGGCGAGGGGGGGGCTGCGTGTCGCTGGGCGCCTCTGTCTCCGTGCTCGATGCCTCTGACAGGTGTGGTTCACGGCTCGAGGAAATGATCCCAGATCGTCCTCGCTGATAATGACATCGAACCACCCCCGTTGCCCATGGTGTGACGTCTTTCCCGAACAGTCCCGTCTCGCTGCAACGAGAGCAGAAGAGTACACCACCGACGTTAAATGTGACAGATTATTAGTCTGTAAACATCTCCCAAGTAAAATGCTCTGATCCACCTTTGTGATGTCATGAAGTGGTAGTTTTCAATCAAGCACTACGTTTAACCTTGTTATTTGGTTAGAAAATCGGCAATTTCCAGTGGCTGAGAATGAGCCAAACAAATGATTCTAGTGAAGGTGTGTGGGGTTTAGAAAACACAAGTGGAGCACTTACTGTATTACCACATGATGACATAACCCAAGGTGGGACAAGAGCGAGTTTCCCTCTCCTCACTATTAAAGGAACCATGTGTGATTATAATTATTCACACTCGTCTTAATCTAGATGTCACCAGATCTGTGAGCTACATCCCGCCTCTCTCTCTCGTCCTCTCTCTCGGCCCCTCACTCTCTCTCTTCTCCATCTCTATACCACGTTTCTATCTCCCCTCTATACACTGTCTCTATCCCCCACGCCTCTCCATGCCCTCTCTCTCTCTCCTGTGAGAGGAGGTGTAGTTCATGACTCTCTCTCTCTCCTGTGAGAGGAGGTGTAGTTCATACTCTCTCTCTCTCCTGTGAGAGGAGGTGGAGTTCATACTCTCTCTCTCTCTCTCTCTCCTGTGAGAGGAGGTGTAGTTCATACTCTCTCTCTCTCCTGTGAGAGGAGGTGTAGTTCATACTCTCTCTCTCTCCTGTGAGAGGAGGTGTAGTTCATACTCTCTCTCTCTCCTGTGAGAGGAGGTGTAGTTCATACTCTCTCTCTCTCCTCTCTCTCTCTCCTGTGAGAGTAGTGTGTAGTTCATACTTCTGGGGTCACGGCCTGAAACTCATTCACACTTCATCTCTTCATGTGAGAGGAGGTGTAGTTCATACTCTGTCTTCTCGCCCTCTACTCTCTCTCTCTCTCCTCTCCTTTCTCTTCTCTCTCTTCTCTCTGTCCTCTCTCTCTCCTTCCCCACCTCTCTCCTATCCCTCCTCTCACTCCCCTCTTTCCCCTATCCTCCCCCCTCTCGCCCCCCTCCTCCCTTTTCCTCCCCTTTCTTCTCTCTCTCTCTCCTCTTCCCCCCCTCTCTCTCATGTCTCTCGCTCTCTCCCCTCTGTAGCTCCTTTCTATCCTCTCTCTCCTCTCTCCTCCCCCTCCTCTCTCCCTCCTCTCCTTCCCCCCTCTCTTTCCCTCCTCCTCTCTCTCTTTCTCTTCTTTCCTCCCCCCTCTTCTCTCTCCTCTCCTCCATCCCCCCCTCTTCTTCCCTTTCTCTCTCCCTTTCCGTCTCCCCCCGCTCATGTCTCTCGCTCTCATCCTCTCTCCCTCCACCCTCTCTCTCCTCTTCCCTCCTCTCTCCCCCATCTCTCCTCCCCTCTCTCTTCCCTCCTCTCTCTTCCCTTCCCCCTCTCCTTCTCTCGCCTCCCCTCCTCTCCCTCCCTCTCCCCTCTCTCTCCCTCCCCCTCTCTCCCCCTCCCCTCTCTTTTCCTCCCCTCTTTCTCCTCTCCCTCCCCCTCCACCCTCTCTCCCCCCCTCTCCCCTCTCTCCCCCCCCTCTCTTTCCCCTCCTCCCTCCCTCCTCCCCTTTTTGTCCTTCCTTTCCCCCCTCTCTCTCTCCCTCTCTCCCCCTCTCTCTCTCTCTCCCCTCTCTTTCACTCTCTCTCCCTCCCTCCTTCCCCCTCTCTCTCTCCCTCTCTCCCCCTCTCTCTCCTCTCTCTCCCCTCTCTTTTCACTCTCTCTCCCCCTCCCTCTCTCTCCCTTTTCTCCCCCTCTCTCTCTCTCTCCCCTTCTCCCCTCACTCTCTCTCTCTCCCTCGCTTCCTCCCTCTCTCCCCCCTCCCCCCCCCCCCTCTCCTCTCTCTCTCGGCGTCTCTCTCTCTCTCCCTCTCTCCCCTCTCTCTCTCGCTCTCCTTTCTCCTTTCACCTCTCTCTCCCTCCCTCCCTCCTCCCTCTTTCCCCCCTCTCTCTCTCTCCCCCTCTCCTCCCTCCCTCTCTCTCCCTCTCTCCCGTCTCCCTCTCTCCCCCTCTCTCCGGTTCAGGCCCGTGTGGTCACCATGGCAGTAAACAGAGGAATGTGAGAGTGGGTTCAGATTCGCCCCGTCCCAGCGCTCCTGCTGGACGTCCTGAAAGAGGAGTGTGTGTGAGGGGATTTAGCACAATGTGGGGACCTGCCTCTTTATTATTAGATCAACGACAGAGAAAAGTAAATGTGCCGTTCACGACTTTTACATTTAATGTGTCTCTAACACAGATAAAGTAAAAGACCAGTGAGACCAGTGTGTGTGAGTCTGCGAATCAGGAAGTACGGCACGCTGTTAGCATGCTAGATGATGTTAGCACGCAAGATGATGTTAGCATACAAGATTATGTTAGCATACAAGATGATGATGGCATACAAGATGATGATGATAGCATGCAAGATTGATGATGATAGTGATAGCAAGATGATGCTAGCATGCAAGATGATGTTAGCATAAAAGATGATGTTAGCATGCAAGATGATGATAGCATGCAAGATGATGATAGCATGCAAGATGATGTTAGCATGCAAGATGATGATAGCATGCAAGATGATGCTAGCATGCAAGATGATGTTAGCATAAAAGATGATGTTAGCATAAAAGATGATGTTAGCATACAAGATGATGTTAGCATGCAAGATGATGTTAGCATACAAGATGATAGCATGCAAGATGATGCTAGCATGCAAGATGATGTTAGCATAAAAGATGATGTTAGCATGCAAGATGATGCTAGCATGCAAGATGATGTTAGCATAAAAGATGATGTTAGCATAAAAGATGATGTTAGCATACAAGATGATAGCACGCAAGATGATGTTAGCATACAAGATGATGTTAGCATACAAGATGGTGTTAGCATACGAGATGATGTTAGCATATGAATTGATGTTAGCATTACAGTGACGGCAAAACTTTACTTATCACGGGGGATATGTATGTGTGTGTGTATATATGTATGTTGTGTGTGTATGTGTGCATGTGTATGTATGTATGTGTGTGGTGTTTGTGTATGTTTGTATATGTGTGTATATGTGTGTGTGCGTGTGTGTTTCTGTATGTGTGTATATGTGTGTGTGCGTGTGTGTTGTGCGGACAGACAGAGCTCGTGTCGCTCGCTTTTAACCTGCTCCTGTCACAAGAAGGTGTGTGTGCTCAGACGTATATCAGAGTGAGGACCACTGAGAGAGCTCTTTAGACATGAGAACAAATGTCAAGGAACAATGAAAGAAGGAATAATGGAGGGAGAGAGAGGAGCAGTGGGGAGCACAAAAAAGAGGGAAAGTACTTTAAATATTTGATGAATCCAAAAGGTTTTTAGCCAACAAGAGTCAGACCTTTGGGACATTTTCTTATCTATATTCTAATGTTTCCTCGTCATGTGTTTCATTTCATTCTCACATGTTCAACACACAAACTCTGCAGATTTAGACTGAGTTCTTCTCTCTAACAGAAAACACTCTGTTCCACCTTGTGATGTCATCATGTGGTAGTAGTTAGTGTTAAACCTGCTAGCTCAAATGATGTATGCTAACTCCCATTAAAGTACAAAACAAAATAATATTTTTAAACCGGCTAGCCCAAATGTATGCTAACTCCCATACAAACACAAAGCAAAGACAATAACCCGCTAGCCCAAAAGTATGCTAATACCTAAACAAACACAAAGCAAAGACAGTAGTTTTAAACCGGCTAGCCCAAATGTATGCTAACTCCCATACAAACACATAGCAAAGACAATAGTTTTAAACCGGCTAGCCCAAATATATGCTAACTCCCATACAATAAAAAGCAAAGGCAATAACCTGCTAGCCCAAATGCTAACTCCCAAACAAACACATAGCAAAGACGATAGTTTCAAACCTGCTAGCCCAAATATATGCTAATGTCCACTAAAGTACAAAACAAAACGATAGTTTTAAACCCGCTAGCCCAAATGTATGCTAACTCCCATACAAGAACAAAGCAAAGGCAATAACCTGCTAGCGCAAATGCTAACTCCCATTAAAGTACAAAGCAAAGACAATAGTTTTAGACCCGCTAGCCCAAATGTATGCTAACTCCCATACAAGAAAAAAACAAAGACAATAACCTGCTAGCGCAAATGCTAACTCCCATTAAAGTACAAAGCAAAGACAATAGTTTTACACCTGCTAACCCAAATATATGCTAACTCCCAAACAAACACAAAGCAAAGATAATAGTTTTTAAACCTGTTAGCCCAAATGTATGCTAACTCCCATTAAAGTACGGAACAAAACTATAGTTTTACACCCGCTAGCCCAAATTTATGCTAACTCCTATACAAGTACAAACCAAAGACAATAACCTGCTAGCCCAAATGTATGCTAACTCCCATACAAACACAAAATAAAGATTCAGGTATACTTTGTGTAATCATCCATCATTCTACCGTCGTTTTTAATCACATCGTTGACGTTTTAATGCGTTTTCCCTTTCACTGTTTACAAAATCCTTCATCGGGTTTTATATGTTTGGAGCAGGCACAGTTTGGCGTTTGCTGGGGTTGGTATGAGGTGAAGCAATCCGTTAGCACCGCTCGCTAAGCTCCCTGCGTCTCTCTTATGAAAATGTATGAGAGAATATTAAACAGAGGCGAGAGCGGGCCCGGGCATGTGAGCCGACAGGTCAAGTCAACACTGTTTTATCACTGATCTAATATGAATATTTGAGGAACATCGCAGCCTCTTACCACGAATCTACCCTGAGATAAGATTAAAATTGAAATTAATCTGCAATAATTTTGATTAAAAAGTAGGTCAAGCTAAATATTTGGAGCATTTCCCATAAATCAACACCACACACTGTATAAAGAAGTGGACTAACTGAGTCTGTTGGACAATTTATTGACTCTAAATGATCAAATTTCATCTTTTCTGTATAATTATTTTAAAGCAGACTTCTCTATAGTTATAATCTGACATCTGTGGGTCATTATGTTAGAATTTACACATTTTAAATCGCAATATTCATCTAAAACGGCTTAATAAAAGAGACAAATCCGCTGAGTTCTGCATTGGAAAACTGCGGTGTCCAATGGGAGCTGACATCGCCGTGTAGCTGTTGGCGCCCCCTATGGACAGCTGCAGATCACACAACCAAGGAGTGATTTTCTTAAAAAGTTGTACCAAAATGATTGCTGCGGAATCCCACAAGTATCACAGTTTAAGAGAAGAAAATTGGAGAATCGAAGTATGTCACCGTGAGCGTGGAGGGGTGGAGGTGAAAACGAGGACTGATCGGCAAAATGGCATCTTGAAAATAAGCGATTTAAAGATTACTTAAACATGAATCGCTCCAAATACAACTTTGGGTGAGTAAATGTTGAGGGGAAAAAGCTACACTTGTCCCTCTATATATCGTGGTTGACCTTTCGTGCTCTTGCTGTTTCGTGCATTGTGTTCTGCGTCCTGATTGGCTGAGGGACTGTAGACCATTGTGTTCTGCGTCCTGATTGGCTGAGGGACTGTAGACCATTGTCCATCAGTCTCCTCCGTGTCTCCTGTACAGTACAGAATGTGTCAGACAAATTTACATAAATGTTGGATCACAGTGTGACTCTGAAGTGCTGTATGTTTGCAAGTTTTCTCCCCGACAAAACCCACAATGTCGATGAAACGTTCTGCACCGACAAAGGCCGACGAAGGTTTGAACTTTTGTGTTTAAACAAGAGAGAAATGTGTGAAAATGTTAATGCCTGTGTGAGAAAAGTGTATAAAGTGTGTGGTGAGGGGTTTTACAGACAAGAAACATAGAGAATAATTGTAAAAAATAAAAGCTGATACTTCGTGGATTGCAGGTTATTTTTAGAACATAACCCCCGAGATAAACGAGGGACCACTGTATAAATGGGTAAAATGTCTGACAAGTCCATCTGCTTTAACACAGCGGCTGTATCTGAGTCACAGACCTGTCCGTAGGCGAAGATGGTGGCGTTGTAGCCCTCGAAACAGCCCTCGATGAGCCGCTCTGTGCAGTGTGTGTAGATCGAGTCCTGGTGCGTGTCCATATCAAACACGTGGTCGTAGGTGAAGGCCTTGTCTTTACCCAGAAACACCTGGGGCTCGCCTGGCATCACGTAGGTGCAGATGTGGCAGCCTTCGATCTTCTCTTTGGCGAGCTGAGGACGGATCCTGCAAGACGACAATACGAAGATACACGATAAGACTCAGAGGATGAGACGGTTTAAATTAAATTAAAATGAGCAAACGTGGTCCAACATGTCCAGTGTCAGTGTTCAGTGGGCTGCATAGTGATTAACCTCTTTGTGTTTTCATTTAAAGGTTCATTATGTAACTTTTCTGCCCCCTCCTCGTCTCCAAAATGTTATTCCTTTGCTTGGAATATTTCACAGTATGGCATTAACTGTCTCTGCACAAATCTGTATCATAATCACCACATTTGAAGCTTTTTTAGATGTGAAAATCAGCGTGAAATACTTTTACTTTTTACTCTTTAAGTACATTTTTAAACAGGTACTTTTACTTGAGTAGATTTTTCATGTGATACTTTTACTTTTGAGTATTTTTTGCGCTGGTATCACAACAAAAATGGTAAAAAACGCAGTTTTTTTTCAACAACAAACATACGATAGATCCACTTATTTGGAGGATAGATAAATTTAATGCCATACAGTGGAACATTACAGGCAATATCTCCATGGAAACAAGCAGATGGAGGACCCCTGTACCAGAATGACACTGTAACGAGCTGATGTTTTATGTTTAGTTCAGAGTTAACTCCTTTTGACCGTTTATGTTGTTGTTAGCGTAGCCGTTTTTGTATGCGACACTTGGTTGCTATGACGACGAGTGGACGTAAAGGTTCCATTGGTCAGTTCCTGGTCTGTTTTGGAGTTGAGTCTGCTGTTGTTTTGGCGTGGGTTACAGCCGACAGTAGCCCTTGTGTTTAGAAAATACACAACCAGGAGAAATTTGGTGTTTTTCCTTCCACAAACTGTGTAAAGAAGTGAACTAAGTGAGTTCGGCTTGAGTCAAATGAAGCTCATCGAGGCTAGTGGTTATAGCGGCTAATCTGGAGCCATATTAGGAATTTTTAATGCAAGTATCATAGCAACCAAAGAGCCATTCCGGAGCGAGGCTGTTGAAAGTAATGCCTCTTCCTACTTAGCAACGCTGTCAATCAAACCTGTTGCTAACGCCAACGGAAGCGACCTCTGGGAACAAAGGAGCCTGATTTGTCTGTTTTTAATGTTCATATCTTAAATTACAGCCATTATAGCGAAATAAAAACACCAGGATCATGTAGAGGGTTAATACGAACATTTTAAGACCAAAATGACGAGAGAGGGGACACAGTTTTTCAATAGAAAGTGAACTGGAGCCAGAGACGATGGAGCCGGAAGTGCGCACATGATCACTTCTTATCTGGAAAGCGGCGGCTAGCAGGTTAGCTATGTCCATTTATATATACAGAGCACAAGGCAAGTTCAACTATGCTAATTTCATCCAACTCTAATTCAATTCAGTATATTTTTGTAAAGCCTAAAATCACAAGAGCAGTTGCTTATTAGAGCTGAACATAAGACTTATATACAAGATTTGAATTATATACAAGATTTAATTAACTATACACAAGATGTCGCTAACTTTAACTATTTCTGTGACGTGTGCAATGTCCAAAAGCTCCATGATGACCCACTAAACGCCCCTAAATTACATAACGGTTCTTATTAGACTCATTATTAAAGGGACATTTGGAATTTTGAAGGGGACTTTCACATGTCTGGTTCCTATTTTCACTAAAGCGAGCTTAAAGTGGAGGAAATCCAGTTGAGCAGACTAAAAAGCAGTTCATATTTTGGTTGTAGCTGTCAGTGTTGTGTTTGTGTGAAGCTGTGTTTATACAGGGCCTTGCAGTGCCAGGAGTCTCCCCCGGGGGCAGCACCTCTCTCACAGAGCGCTCACTGTTCACACGCACACGGCTAAACAGTCCCGCCCTGTATTTCATTAGCATCAGTCTGTTTGCTCAAATATGTCAAACTAACAAAAACACAGCCACTTCCTCCCATGATGCTTTGCTGCCTCGTCACAGGGCTCGCTGTCTACCTGAACAGGAAGTAGGGTTATTAGATCCAGATTATGGCAACATCAGATGAATTTTTATGTGAAAAACTACAGTAAAAGTGAAGTAAAATGTATGAAAAAAGGAAATGAGCAGAAGAAGATAACACATATATCATTAGGTTGGTCAAAAGTTTGGAGAATTGTTTATTTGGTCATTCAGACATCGGATTTGTCTGTTATTAATGTTCATATCTTGTTTTTATTTCACTATTGTGTCTGTAAAATCACCAGGATCATGTGGAGCGGGTAAATACAAACATTTAAGACTAAAATGATGAGTCTGACATCAGCAGTTGCAGAGAGACGGGCCACAGTTTTTCAATAGAAAGTGAATTGGAGCCAGAGTCGATGGAGCCGGAAGGCAAAGCAACTCAAGGTTATTTATATAGTGCAACTCGTACTCAAAGTAATTCAAAGTGCTTTGCAGAGTAAGAAAGACATTAAAATCATAATAAAACAAATCAATAGCAGAATAAAAACCTTTCAGTCACAAGCAGCAAAACAGAACCGTCTGAGTCTGGATTTAAGTATTGTCAAAGTCGAGACTGTCTCACATCTTCAGGAAAAATGCTCCAGGTTTAAACTGAACAAAACTCAAACAGTGATTCAGCTTGTTTAGTCCTGGTTTAGCCCTGGTTTAGTCCTGGTTTAGAGCTGGTTTAGCCCTGGTTTAGCCCTGGTTTAGCCCTGGTTTAGCCCTGGTTTAGTCCTGGTTTAGAGCTGGTTTAGCCCTGGTTTAGCCCTGGTTTAGCCCTGGTTTAGCCCTGGTTTAGCCCTGGTTTAGCCCTGGTTTAGCCCTGGTTTAATCCTGGTTTAATCCTGGTTTAGCCTTGGTTTAGTCCTGGTTTAGCCCTGGTTTAGTCCTGGTTTAGCCTTGGTTTAGCCCTGGTTTAGCCCTGGTTTAGCCCTGGTTTAGTCCTGGTTTAGCCCTGGTTTAGCCCTGGTTTAGCCCTGGTTTAGCCCTGGTTTAGCCCTGGTTTAGCCCTGGTTTAGTCCTGGTTTAGTCCTGGTTTAGCCCTGGTTTAGCCCTGGTTTAGCCCTGGTTTAGTCCTGGTTCAGTCCTGGTTCAGTCCTGGTTTAGTCCTGGTTTAGTCCTCAGTGTGAGATGGTTCATATGGCTCTAACATGTAGGAGATGTATTTAAGCGCGCCCATGGTCACTTCCTATTTGGAAAATAGCGGCTAGCAGATTAGCTATGTCCATTTATATAAACAGTTTATGCTAAGGACACAACAGCGATATCAACCTATCGACTGGTCTCAGACTTGGTACGTCCTGGCTGAGAACTAAGACTGTAAAACTTCTGTGATTCTGAGATTTCAGAATGATGAAAAAATAGGACTATTCCCATAGCAATTAACTATTTAAAACCAAATACCCGATCCTTTGAATCATAAATGGTCTTAAAACTGCTGTCGATAACAGGAAACTGAAACCCATGAATTGGCTTTGAGCACAGCAACATGCTAGCTAGCTAACTGTGTCTGTCAAATTTTATGCTAACTTTTATAAAAGGCCTAGAATATAAAATAAACAACAAACTATTCAAATGACTTAAAATAAAGTCCACCCAGTTGTTTTTAAATGTAGAACACTTCAGTTTGTGTTTTTGTTTTAATATTTATTATGCCTCAGAATTAGCATTAGCGTTAGCACTAGCATTGAGACACAAACATGTCTCTTTCCAAACAAAGACCTCTGGGGAAGTATTTATTTTATTTGAGTAGTTTTAAACATGTTATCAGAGACATCCATGCACAGCTCCCTGTCCACTGTCTGACCCCAACCCCCCTAACCTCTGACCCCTGACCCCTAACCCACCCTGCTATGTCCACTGCCTCATCTTTAAATATTTATTAATTTTAGCACTTATTCAGCAAAAACCTCATAAAAATAGACTTGACAGGAAGTAGAGACGCTAACAGGAAGTAATAACGCTGACAGTGAGGTTGCCGGGCAGATTTGGATCTTGGATTTAACCAATCAGAGTGAAATGTGAACTGTTATAAGAAGTAGTTGGCTTTAGTTACCTCCTATAGGGAATAAAATCCAGAAAATCATAATATATGAAGCTTTCTGGCACATCGCCTGATTATATTTTGGCCTGTAACATAAGCGAGCACACCTGGAGTCTCTCAGGTACACTGTTATAAAGGAGTTCTATTGTAGCATAACCACAGAGTGTAGTATGAACGAGGGACCTGCATCTACCTAGTCTTATCCCTTTTAACGCGACCAAAGTCTGACGTTAAAGGGAGGAGGGGGTGAACACGGAGGTAAAGTCCACACAGGTGTCATTGTGCGAGTGGAACAAGATCCCTGTGATTAGACTCATTTTGGGAAAGAGGAGAAGTCACGCATTCAAAGAAAAAGTTACATAGGGACTATTAGCCACAATACAAACTAAATACTAAATACGTCAGTGCTCAGTGGGTAGATTTCCGTTCGGATCAAATTCTGTTGTTGTGTCCTTAGGCAAGACACTTTTTCACCCACCTTGCTGAGTTTTAAAGTGGTAATGCTTTGAAAAGAATGAGATTGTGATACTGGTATTGGTATCGGTGAATACTCAAATCACAGATCCGATACCACTGCATTTCCAGAACGAGGACCTGTAGATGTGAGCACTGCCGCTGTTGATGTCTGTGGCTAATGCTAGTGCTAACACCCAGAGCAGGTTAAATGCAAACTGTGGAGACTCTGCAGACTCTTAAACAGGCTAACAGTGTCAGAAAAGACATTTGTGTTTCCTCTTTGATAGTCTCATTTAGCTTTTGGAGTTGACGCTGAACTTAAATAACTATGGAGAGTGCAGCTCAACATCAGCGCTAACACGACAACGGCGCAAACGCAACAAAAATGCTAATACGACAACAGCGCTAAAGCAACAAAAATGCTAATACGACAACAGCTCTAACGCAACAAAAATGCTAACATGACAACAGCGCTAACGCAACAAAAATGCTAATACGACAACAGCGCTAAAGCAACAAAAATGCTAATACGACAACAGCGCTAACGCAACAAAAATGCTAATACCACAACAGCTCTAACGCAACAAAAATGCTAATACGGCAACAGCGCTAACACGACAACAGCGCTAACACAGTACAGTACATATGCGACAACAGAACTAACAAGACAATAGAGCTCACACCAAAACAGCGCTAACGCAACAAGAGCTAACATGACAACAATACTGATGTGACAACAGCGCTAACGCAACAACAATGCTAATAGGACAACACCTCTAACAGGACAACAGCGCTAACACAACAAACAGCACATACGTGACAACAGAGCTAACAAGACAATAGAGCTTACACCAAAACAGCGCTAACGCAACAAGAGCAAACATGACAAAACAAAACTGATGCAACAACAATACTGACGCGACAACAGCGCTAACACAACAACAATGCTAATACGACAACAGCGCTAACACGACAACAGCGCTAACACGACAACAGCGCTAACACAATAACAGTGCTAACACAACAACAGCGCTAACACAACAACAGCGCTAACACAATAACAGTGCTAACACAACAGAGCTAACAAGACAATAGAGCTCACACCAAAACAGCGCTAACGCAACAACAACGCTAATACGACAACACCTCTAATAGACAACAGCGCTAACACGACAACAGCACTAACACGACAACAGCGCTAACACGACAACAGCACTAACACAACGACAATGCTAACACAACAACAGCACTAACACAACAACAATGCTAACACAACAACAGCGCTAACACGACAACAGCACTAACACAACAACAATGCTAACACAACAACAGCACTAACACAACAACAATGCTAACACACAACACAGCGCTAACACGACAACAGCACCAACACAACAACAATGCTAAACACAACAACAGCGCTAAACACGACAACAGCACCAACACAACAACAGCACTAACACAACAACAATGCTAACACAACAACAGCGCTAACACGACAACAGCACCAACACAACAACAATGCTAACACAACAACAATGCTAACACGACAACAGCACCAACACAACAACAATGCTAACACGACAACAGCACCAACACAACAACAATGCTAACACAACAACAGCACTAACACAACAACAATGCTAACACAACAACAGCGCTAACACAACAACAGCACTAACACAACAACAATGCTAACACGACAACATTTTAAATCCAGAGGCATTATGATTTTAAGAAAGACAAAATTATATTGAAATAACATCACCCCTGAACAGCACACACTATGTAACCACCTGCTTGTCTCCGTGGCGATGACACCGTTTGCCTAGAATGTTCCGCAGTATGGCAATAAACTTTCTGTTTCAAATTTGGATTTTATCCCTCAAAAAATCTCGTGTAAATCATCAATTCTTACCGTAGGCCGAGTCACCTCTGAACAGATCTGACCTGTAACTTGGGCTGGTGCGATCACCTGCCCGTCTCCATGGAGAAAACGGGTTTAATGCCATAGTGAGGAACATTCCAAGCAAAGTAATAATGATAGATTTTGTGATTAGTGTAAAGTTTTGAGTAAATCTCTGTTCCTGGGCTTGTGTTTCCGACATAGTGACTTTGTGTTGATCTCCACAGCACAAATGATGCAATGTTTGTTTAGTTACAACAGCCTCTGTGTCTCCAACGACGATGAAGAGGAGCAAAGAGCGAGAGCGTGACATAAGAAGAGGAGGAGGCAGCAGTGTACGAGTCTTAATGCTCAGTACACACACAGACGCACAAACACACACATTTCTCTGCTTTTTGGGGGCATTAAATTGACCTACATTCACTTCCTGGAGACTCACCTTGACCTTTAAAGTCTCTATTTTACACTGTTTTCTATGTTCTAATGTTGTTTCCTCGTCACAAACAGACCTGGAGTTGTGTTTTGTTTCATTCACACATTCTCTCAAAACGGAAAACACTCTGCTCCACCTTGTGATGTCATCATGTGGCGATACAGGAAAGTGCTCCACTGTGTTTTTAAACCCCGCACACCTTCATTTCTAGAATCATTTCAGCTCTGGAGTTGCCACTTATCTCGACTGAACTAAAGGTAAAAAGGTCGGCGTTAACTTGAAAACTACCACTTCATGACATCACAAGGTGGAACAGAGCGATAAAGTGTCACTCAAACATGTGTGAATGAAGCAAAACGCAACTCCAGGTCCGTTTTCGATTACGTAATAACATTATAACAAGACTTAAAGCTCAATTTTGCGTAACGTTTAACCTAAACTCCAACGTTAACCTGTTTTAACCCATATCTGAACTTTAAAGACATTTTTTCATTATGGGCGTTTTGTTACCAGTGAAAAACGCCTGACCTCACAGTGAGCGGGCTTTTCCAGAAAACACACTCCTCCTGCTTGTAATTCCATGGAATCATGCTGTTGACTTTCCACCCGCAGAAAGTTACACACTGTCACTTTAACACCAGATACACAGAAGATCCTGGTGTTTTATTCTTTTCATATGTGCTGTATTATCTGAAAATGTGGTTAAGTCATGTTCTAACACTGTGACCTCCTCAAAAAACAGACCTGGAGTAGTGTTTTGTTTCATTCACACATGTTTGAGTAACACTTTACAATTAGTTTTACCTCAAAATGCTCCGTTCCACCTTGTGATGTCATGAAGTGGTAGTTTCCAAGTTAGCGTCTACTTTTATCTTTATGTCAGAAAAGATTTACAATCCCAGGGAATGAAATCAAACAAATGATTCTAGTGAAGGCGTGTGGAGTTTAAAAACGCAGCGGAGCACTTCCTGTATCACCACATGATGACATCACAAGGTGGAGCAGGGTGTTTTGGGCCCCTTAAATATTCTTGACCTGAACTGAGTAGAAAAAAACTTTAAATGTTGTTTTTCTAATAATAAAGGATTTACATTATGGGATCTGATTTTTGTGTGTGCCCCTTAAAACAGGAATATTCAACATTTTAAAACCGGCACACCTGGAATATAAAAAACTGAACTAATGCAGGAACCTCACACAGTTCTGAACGTGTTTGCAGATGTCTAAAATTTAAACTAGGGTTGTCAAAAGAGTCAAAAATCAGATACTAAAACTAGCCTCACACACAGAGCACTTTTGTGTGTGGATAATGACTGTCTTTTACATAACAGTCCAGTCTCAGTGGTACACGAGTGCACTGTAATCCACTGAAACACCACTTTAACACACAATTACACAATTATACTATTCACACGAGGCATTTAAAGAGAAATATCAGGTTTAGTGTGAAACTGTGGTACTTCAGAATTTAAATCTACAACATAAACATTTAGACTTTACAATCCACCTTTGTAATTTTAACTTTATGGGCAAAAATCGTCATCTTTGTGTTAAACAGCTAATAGAAAACGTCACTGTTAGCGTCACTACTTCCTGTTAGCGTCTCTACTTCCTGTTAACGTCACTACTTCCTGTTAGCGTCACTACTTCCTGTTAGCGTCACTACTTCCTGTTAGCGTCACTACTTCCTGTCCAGTTTTGTCTATGGTTTTTGCAGAGTCTCGCTAAAATGAATAAATATTTAAAGATGAGGCAGTGGACAGGGACCTGCGGGTGGGTTAGGGGTCAGAGGTCAGAGGTTAGGGTGTTAGGGTCAGACTGTGGACAGGGAACTGTGCATGGATGTCACTGACAACATGTTAAACACTACACAAAAAACGGCACAAGTGTGAATACAGCACCAATCAGACACAGATATCGGCTTCCAAATATCGGTGCAGTCGATATCTTGGTCGCACAGATACATCGATATAACAGTAGTCAATAATAATTATGTCATTAAAAGTTCAAAGGTCATGAAACTGTCTGGGCTAAAGCTGGTCCGTAGTTACTTCAGAGAAAAGTAACAGCTGCATAACCCATTTTGAATATCGTATTTTCGCACTTTTTTTTTATACTCAGATGTGATTTGTATTTGAAATCTGTTTTAACTTCCTACTTCCTGTTAGCGTCGCTAGTTCCTGTTAAGGTCACTACTTCCTGTTAGTGTCACTACTTCCTGTCCAGTTTTATAGGTCGGAAACATGTTTTTTTCTTCATTATTATGCATTTTTTGGCTGGTGCGACTTATACTCAAGTGCGACTTATCGGTGCATCCCTAATACAGTTTTTTTTTTGTTTTTTTTTAATATATATCTTGCAACCCTCGCTTTGGAGTGTGAACGCCAAAACACACATTTGGGCGGTGGGTATGTCCTGCCCTTCAGCACTACGAGGCTTAAAATCGCTAATCCACCTTCTCAAATAACACAAGCTCCACTAGAAACAAGGAAACTGCCAAATCTGAAAACATGAAATGCACCACCTCCATGTGAACTGAGTGAGATTAGTTCAGGGATAAATGCTCCAGAAATAGATGAACATAACATAAATTAATATAGAGTGATAGAACAAAACGTGGATATAGATTACAAAATGGAAAATAGTACATAATCAGGCCATTTTTATTTTACTTTATTTAAAATTTTAATTAAACCAGACAGTGCAAGTGCGTTTTTTGTCACCTGCCGCCATTTTGGTTCAAGTTGCCAATATAAACTAACATAACATACTTTAAGTAACTGTCCAAATATCAGTATTAAACCAGTTTACAGCAAAATCTCCGGTGTTACATTAATGACCTTCTCTTCTGTTAAAAACGTCATAGAAAAGCCAAAGAAAAACTGCTTGATAGAGCTAATATGGCTCCGACTGCACTGTGCCATGTTAGCTAGCAAAAAAAACATACTTGAAAATGAATGAAACACGACCAGTCAAAAGTTTGAGTCACAGACTGTTTATGTAAATTGAAACAGGAAGTGAGCATAGACACGCTTCTGGCTCCATCGACTCTGGCTCCAATTCACTTTCTATGTAAAAACTGTCCCCTCTTTATGTAACTGCTGCTGTCAGACTCGTCATTTTGGTCTTAAATGTTCGTATTAACCCTCTACATGATTCTGGGGTTTTTATTTCACTTTTCTGTCTGTAAATCAACATCTGAACATTAATAACAGACAAATCAGGCGCCTTCTTTACTAGGGGTCGCTCCTGCTAGCGTTAGCAACAGGTTTAAAGCACCCGCTCCCTGCTAAACCTGTGGGAGGGGGCGTTACCTTCAACAGCCTCGCTCTGGATTGGCTCTTTGGTTGCTATGATACGTGAAATTCCGACTGCGAGTATCATAGCAACTGTTGAGGCTAGCAGTTATAGCAGCTCCAAATTAGCCGCTATAACTGCTCTAGCCTCGATAAGCCTCATTTGACTGGAGCTGAACGCTGTGGGTGACGTATTTTTACTACTTTTTACATTTTATACACACAGAAGACATGAAATATATGAAGTAAGATGTATGGAAGTATGTAGCGAGGTTTAAGTTCTATATTCAGATCCTCAAAGTGTCCACACTTTGCTTTGTAGAAAAATATGTAGTATAGTTATTTAACTTTTTTAAATAATAATTCCCAACATCTGACTTAATATATTTGACGATTTGGGTATGTATGCAAGATGGAGAAAGTAGTAAAAATAAACCAAAAAACACTGAATGAGAGCGTCCAAACTTTTGACTGGTAGTGTTCATGAAGGACCTTGTTATATACACAATACAAATACTGTGATAAACTACTGCACTAAACTAAAAGCTGTGTAAGAATTAACATTATTGTCAAAGTCTGTGGAGTTTTAGCGTCACATGAGCCCAAAGCCAAACCAAAGCTCTGTCACATAACTCCTCTGTGGCTTAATCTGACACAGTTTCACTCCTGAGAAAAACTGAAAGAAAAAAGTAACAAGGCTCAGCAAACACGGGATTAAAGGGATAAGTTTACAAAGGGGGCGGAGTCTGGAGGTTTGGACATAACCACAAAATGTCATTCAGCTACAACTGTGTTTTGGTATTTTGTAAAGTGAAGAAAAGTATAATTACTACTGTAGAATATTAGAACACAAATCGAAACAAGAAACAGACAGGAACAAACAGGAAGTGAGCATGATTGATTCTGGCTCCAATTCACTTTCTATTGAAAAGGTGTCGTCCCTTTCTCAGCTGTCTGATAGGGCAGTATTCAGAAACTAAAGAAATTCTGAACTAAAGGTGTGTGCAGATAGTGGTCAACTCAAAGTGTTTAAGGAGAAGTTTTGATGAACAGCATCTTGCTACAAGAGGAAATAACATTCTGGACAATGTTTTCACTGTACAGAAAGGAGCCTACAAAGCCCTTCCCCTCCCCCACCTTGGTGCCTCAGATCACTCCACTGTCATGCTAATGCCAGCATATAGACCACTGGTTAAAGTCACCAAACCAGTTCTCAAGCAGGTACGTGTGTGGCCAGAGGGATCCACAGAGGCACTCCAGGACTGTTTTTCCACCACTGATTGGAGTATATTCAGACAAGCAGCCACATATAATAACTCTGTTGACCTCCAGGAATATACAGAGACAGTCACGTCCTACATGAGGAAGTGTATGGACGATGTCACGGTCACAAGAACCATCACCATCCGAGCAAACCAGAAGCCGTGGCTGACAGGAGAAGTCCACAGGCTCTGGAGGGCTCGGAACGTGGCCTTCAAAGCTGGAGACATGGCCGGCCTGAGGACAGCCAGGGCCAATCTGGCACGTGGTATCAGGGTGGCAAAGAGGCAGTACTCTGAGAGGATCGCTGACCACTTCAGGGACAGCAGAGACACCAGGAACCTGTGGAGAGGAATTCAGTCCATCACAGACTACAAGCCACCTCCGCAGACCTGTGACAGCTCCACTCCTCTGCTGCTGAACCAGCTCAATGACTTCTTTGCCCGCTTTGAGATAAACAACAGCACCACAGCTCAGAAAACTCCACCCTCCCGGCGACCAGACGCTGACACTATCCCAGGATAGTGTGAGACGTTCCCTCAAGGGATAAATGTAAGGAAAGCCCCAGGCCCCGACTACATCCCTGGCCGTGTCCTGAGAGACTGTGCTGTGGAGCTCACTGATGTCTCACTGACATCTTCAACATCTCACTGAGCCAAGCTGTTGTCCCCACGTGCCTCAAGACCACCACCATCATTCCAGTCCCGAAGAAGCCGACTCCCACCTGCCACAATGACTACCGCCCGGTTGCACTCACTCCCATCCTCATGAAGTGCTTCGAGCGGCTGGTCATGCAACACATCAGATCTTTACTCCCCCCCACCCTGGATCCCTTCCAGTTTGCATATCGGTCTAATCGCTCCACCGATGATGCCATCTCCATCGCCCTCCACTCAGCCCTCACCCACCTGGAGACCAATAACTCACACGTCAGAATGCTGTTCATCGACTTCAGCTCAGCATTCAACACCATCATCCCCCAGCAGCTCATCCACAAACTGGACCGATTGGGACTCAGCACCTCCCTGTGTAACTGGCTGCTGGACTTCCTGACGGGGAGACCACAGTCAGTTCGAGTAGGAAACGACACATCCAGCACGGTCGTGATGAACACAGGGGCCCCCCAGGGATGTGTGCTGAGTCCCCTCCTCTTCACCCTTCTGACTCAAGACTGCACCCCCAACATCCAGCTCCAACCTTTTCATTAAGTTTGCGGACGACACAACTGTACTCGGCCACATCCACAACAACGACGAGACGAGCTACAGGAGTGAAGTAAACAGGCTGGCCACGTGGTGCAAGGACAACAATCTCCACCTGAATGTGGAGAAGACGAAGGAGATTGTTGTGGACTTTAGGAGAGCGCACACCCAGCATGCTCCACTTATTATCAACGGTGCTGCAGTGGAGCGAGTGAGCAGCACCAAGTTCCTGGGTGTGCACATCTCTGAGGACCTCTCCTGGAGCAGCAACTCTGCATCACTGGCCAAAAAAGAGCTCAACAACGCCTCTACTTCCTCCGCAAACTGAAAAGAGCAAGAGCTCCGGCCCCCATCCTTCGGACCTCTACAGAGGCACCATCGAAAGCATCCTATCCAGCTGCATCACGGGTGTGGTACGGCTCTTGCACCGTCCTCTGCAAAAAGACTCTGCAGCGCATCGTCAGAGCAGCTGAGAGGATCATCGGTGTTCCTCTCCCCCCTCTACTGGACATCTATCACTCCCGCCTCACCCGCAAAGCCACCAGGATTGCAGGCGACCCCACCCATCCATCTCACAGCCTCTTCAGCCTGCTGCCATCAGGGAGGAGACTGCGGAGCCTTCAGGCCAGAACCAGCAGACTCAGGGACAGTTTCTTCCACCAGGCTGTCAGGAGACTCAACTCTCTCCCTGCCCTACCCTCACTTTTCCACTCTGCCCCCCCTCAGCCCCCTGTCACTCACTGAGAAAAAACCGGACTATGAAGCACTACCTCACTTTTATATGGACAATCAATAATTGTTACTTAATCACTACCTCACTTTACCCGCAATCTCCGGCTGTTTACACTTGTATGTTTTCTGTTTTGTTTGTCTTAATGTTAATTGAAGGGTTGCACATTTCGTTTTTTGTGGGTTGCACATTTCTCTTTTGTGGTTTGCACATTTCTTCTTTTTCTTGTTTGCAAATTTTTTAATTTATTCTTCTTATTTAATCTTTTTGGCACATTTAAGTTTGCACTGAGGTGGGAGAGAACAGAAATTTCATCTGCGCTATTCATCTTGTATGTATATGCACATTTGACAATAAAAGAAATTGAATTGAATTGAATTGAATTGAATCTTCACAATCAAAGGAAATGGAAAAGACATCAGCCATATTGGTTATAAATTGGCTAACACAGGTCTAAACCGGTACAAAACCAGGACTAAACCAGGACTAAACCAGGACTAAACCAGGACTAAACCAGGACTAAACCAGGACTAAACAAGGGCTAAACCAGGACTAAACAAGGGCTAAACCAGGACTAAACCAGGGCTAAATCAGGACTAAACCAGGACTAAACCAGTGCTAAACCAGGACTAAACAAGGGCTAAACCAGGGCTAAACCAGGGCTAAACCAGGACTAAACCAGGACTAAACCAGGGCTAAACCAGGCCTAAACCAGGGCTAAACCAGGGCTAAACCAGGACTAAACCAGAACTAAACCAGGACTAAACCAGGGCTAAACCAGGGCTAAACCAGGGCTAAACCAGGGCTAAACCAGGGCTAAACCAGGGCTAAACCAGGACTGAACCAGAACTAAACCAGGATTAAACCAGGATTAAACCAGGGCTAAACCAGGACTAAACCAGGACTAAACCAGGACCAAACCAGGACCAAACCAGGACAAAACCAGGACAAAACCAGGACTAAACCAGGACTAAACCAGGACTAAACCAGGGACTAAACCAGGACTAAACCAGGACTAAACCACTCTACACACCTTCACTAGAATCATTTTGATGATTTCAGTCCTGGAACTGCCCATCTCGACTGAAACTAAGGTAAAACGTAGCTGTTAACTTGAAAACTACCACTTGATGACATCACAAGGTGGAACAGAGCATTTTGAGTTGTAAACAGACTAATAATAAAGTATTACTCAAACATGAATAAAATAAAACAACTCCAGGTCTGTTTTTGCGGCGATAACATCATTATAACGCGTCTTAAACCTTGAGTCAGTTTTGTGTAATACAGGAGCTTTGAGAGTATTACACAACTGCACTCAGACTTTAGAGGCTGGAGACATGACATTTATTCACAGTTGAGTGAATATTCCGCACACATAAGAGCAGTTCACCTTTCCAAACGCGTAAATATCCCAGACAGAGAGGCTTTGTGAGGCGGGTCATGTGATCAGCTCACACTCTCATTACAGCGATTACAGTGACAGCAGCAGGAGCGACGCACAACACTATTTACACCAACAACACTCACATTTTCTCATTAAAATGCTGCACGTTTTCAAAAGAGCCACAAACTCTTATGATAATCAACAGAACGCAACATTTGAGCTTATGATTCTGGTGTAAATGCTCAAAATGTGTTACGCTGGTAAATGACAGGATGCTGATTTTTCATGACTATTTCAGTTTGGTTAGTTCATGCGTTTTTCTGTGAAATAAAGTTTAAATTTTTGAATTTTTTTTTTTTTTTTTTTGCATTTTAGGGCTTTTTTTTTTAGGTCTAATTAGCTCAGCGTGAACTGTGCCTGAGTTATATTTAGCGTAATCGTTCAGGCCCCTAATGGGTGCTCTCATACCTATTAGCATGTTAGCTGTTAGCATGCTGGTTGTAAGCAAACTGACTGTTAACATACTGGCTGTTAAAGTGCAGGCTGTTTAAAGTACTGGCTGTTAGCGTACTGGCTGTTAGCATACTGGCTGTTGGCATACTGGCTGTTAGCATACTGGCTGTTAGCGTACTAGCTGTTAGCGTACTAGCTGTTAGCATACTGGCTGTTGGCATACTGGCTGTTAGCATACTGGCTGTTAGCGTACTGGCTGTTAGCATACTGGCTGTTGGCATACTGGCTGTTGGCATACTGGCTATTGGCATACTGGCTGTTAGCATACTGGCTGTTAAAAGTACTGGCTGTTAGCGTAGTGGCTGTTGGCATACTGGCTGTTAGCATACTGGCTGTTAGCATACTGGCTGTTAGCGTACTGGCTGTTAGCGTACTGGCTGTTAGCATACTGACCGTTAGTATACTGGCCATTGGCATACTGACCATTAGCATACGAGCTGTTAGCATACGGGCTGTTAGCATACGGGCTGTTAGCATACGGGCTGTTAGCATCAAGTTCGCTCTATTGTTTTCTTTGTTTAGATTTAAGTCTGAAGATGGAATTATAAATACACATGAGAATATACTGAAATTTTGCGTGACAATTTTCATGTCCAAAATAATTGTGATTAACGATAATATCAGGATAATTATTACAGCTGCTGACAGTTTAAACATGTTCTCGATATGAATCATCATCATTTTGAATATTATGAAGAAGTTCCATGTTTAAACGCTGTTATTATATTGTCATTTGTCGTCAGTGAAAACAACCACAATTTAATAGAGAATATTCTGGATGAGCAGGGCCGTAAACTGAGGTTTGGGGGCCCAGGGGCAATAAGCCTCACATGGGCCCCCTGTAATACAAATTAATAGGAAGGGCCCCCCTAAGACCTTGG
Organism: Periophthalmus modestus; assembly: GCA_019594935.1. Lineage (NCBI taxonomy): Eukaryota > Metazoa > Chordata > Actinopteri > Gobiiformes > Gobiidae > Periophthalmus > Periophthalmus modestus. The sequence goes on from JAIEZT010000054.1 coordinate 2,343,086, forward strand.
GGCCCCGGACAACAGACCCCTTTGTCCCCCCCTGTTGACTCCCCTGGTGTCTTTTATTTTTTCTGTACATTCAGGTGATAAAATGTATTTCTCTATTTATTACTAAACTAGTTATTAGACATTTCCGGTGTTAGATTAATAACCCGCTCTTCTCGTTAAAGTTTGTGAAAAGTTGTATCCAAGACAACACCAAAGCTCAGAAGTTTCCTGATGCTCATTTTCCAAAACTATTTCAATTTAATTAAGAGAAAAACCCAGGATCTAAGCAGAGTTTTCATTTTCTTTTGTGGTCTGCCCCTCCCAGCACATTTAAAGTTTGTATTTATAAGCTGAAAAGGTGCACTGTGACTTTTCCCTGCTGTTGTTAGCCTGGAAAGTTCCACAGTGTAGCATTAAACTCCAAGGAAACAGGCGACGACATCAGGCCATGTTACAGGTCAAAGCTGTGGAGGAGTGAGCTGGGTCAGAGTCCAGAGTCCTTCTTTACTTCCGTCCCCGTTTCCTCTTTCCTTCCTTCTTTCCTTACTTACTCCTTCCTTCCTTCCATCCCTGTTTCCTTCCTTCCATCCCTGTTTCCTTCCTTCCATCCTCGTTTCCTTCCTTCCATCCTCGTTTCCTTCCTTCCATCCCCGTTTCCTTCCTTCCATTTTCGTTTCCTTCCTTCCTTCCTTCGTTCCATCCCTGTTTCCTTCTTTCCTTCCTTCATCATTCCTTCCTTCTTTCCTTCCTTCCTTCGTTCCTTCCTTCCATCCCTGTTTCCTTCCTTCCTTCGTTCCTTCCTTCCATCCCTGTTCCTTCTTTCCTTCCTTCCATCCCTGTTTCCTTCCTTCCTTCATCCCTGCTTCCTTCCTTCCTTCATCCCTGCTTCCTTCCTTCCTAGTTGCATTTAACCTGTTCGGATGGAGCCATAGCCTCAGTTCATAATTTTGCCAACTCACTTCCTGATTCACAGCCAATCAGATTATCTCATGCTGACCTCATGCATCCGCACAACAAATCAATATAATCCCAGACGACACAAAGAGACGACCAGCCCGACGAGATCATCCTGTCATAGAAAAGTTTATCTAGACAGCGCAAGTCACCAGCTGGAGGGCGGTCCCTAAACCAGGACTAAACCAGGACTAAACCAGGTCTAAACCAGGTCTAAACCAGGTCTAAACCAGGTCTAAACCAGGTCTAAACCAGGACTAAACCAGGACTAAACCAGGTCTAAACCAGGACTAAACCAGGACTAAATCAGGTCTAAACCAGGTCTAAACCAGGTCTAAACCAGGTCTAAACCAGGACTAAACCAGGACTAAACCAGGACTAAACCAGGTCTAAACCAGGACTAAACCAGGACTAAATCAGGTCTAAATCAGGACTAAACCAGGACTAAACCAAGACTAAACCAGGTCTAAACCAGGTCTAAACCAGGTCTAAACCAGGTCTAAACCAGGACTAAACCAGGACTAAACCAGGACTAAACCAGGTCTAAACCAGGACTAAACCAGGACTAAATCAGGTCTAAATCAGGACTAAACCAGGACTAAACCAAGACTAAACCAGGACTAAACCAGGACTAAACAAGGACTGAACCAGGACTAAACTAGGACTAAACCAGGACTAAACAAGGACTAAACCAGGACTAAACCAGGACTAAACTAGGACTAAACCAGGACTAAACTAGGACTAAACCAGAGCTTAACCAAGACTAAACCAGGGCTAAACCAGAACTAAACCAGGACTAAACCAGGACTAAACCAGAACTAAACCAGGACTAAAAGAGGACTAAACAAGGACTAAACCAGGACTTAACCAGAGCTTAACCAGGACTAAATCAGGACTAAACTAGGACTGAACCAGGACTAAACCAGGACCGAACCAGGACTAAACCAGGACTAAACCAGGACTAAACCAGGACTAAACCAGGACTAAACCAGGGCTAAACCAGGACTAAACCAGGACTAAACCAGGACTAAACCAGGACTAAACCAGGACTAAACCAGGACTACATCAGGGGGCGGGTCCCTCGTGGTGGCTCTAACATGTGAGATGTTCTTTGGTTCATACAGAGACACAAACAGAGTTGCTCATCATTAAACAAATGAAATATTGTGCAGTGGCCTGTTCCACCGTGACTCAGCAGAGTGAGTCCAGAGGCAGAGAGACCTTTAGACCAGCCACAGAACCATGACTCACACAAGCTCACGGGAGCCACTTCGGGGAACGACGGCGGGTTAATACGAGCAAAATGACGAATCTGACAGCAGCAGCTACAGAGAGAGGGCAACAGTTTTTCAATAGAAAGTGAATTGGAGCCAGAGTTGATAGAGTCTATGGTCCCAGCCCTAGTTTCTGTTCTGTCATGGAAAGTATTCGACCTACTACAGCTCCAGCGTCACATTCAGGGTTAATATTTGCAAAGAAAAGGTCGTTTGGGTTGTATGTTGCTGCCGTTCATTGTGCACTCAGACTCAGCGCTGATGTAACCGCACTTAAACCCGCTTCTTTATAATTAAACTCAGAATTCTGGTTCAGCTTGTCCCTTTGTGGTGGAGGAACAGCAGCGACCTGGACACGCGGGGTCATTACTCACGGATTTACTCTGTGTACTCAGTAAAAACTCGTCTTCAGATCACATTTCAGATACAGTACAGTGGGGACGTGCTCTTTGGGCGATGGTGGCTCAGTTGGTAGAGCGTTTGTCCATTGATCTGTCTTAAAATGTTCGTATTAACCTGCTCTACATGATCCTGGTTTAGTCATAGTTAAGTCCTGGTTTAGTCCTGGTTCAATCCTTGTTTGGTCCTTTTAGGTCCTGGTTCGGTCCTGGTTTCGTCCTGGTTTAATCCTGGTTTAGACCTGGTTTAGTCCCTGGTACAGTCCTTGTTTAGTTCTGGTTCGTTCCTGGTCTAGTCCTGGTCTAGTCCTGGTCTAGTCCTGATCTAGTCCTGGTCTAGTCCTGGTCTAGTCCTGGTCTAGTCCTGGTCTAGTCCTGGTCTAGTCCTGGATCAGTCCTGGTCTAGTCCTGGTCTAGTCCTGGATCAGTCCTGGTTCAGTCCTGGTCTAGTCCTGGTCTAGTCCTGGTCTAGTCCCGGATCAGTCCTGGTCTAGTCCTGGTTCAGTCCTGGTCTAGTCCTGGTCTAGTCCTGGATCAGTCCTGGTTCAATCCTGGTCTAGTCCTGGTTTAATCCTGGTCTAGTCCTGGTTTAGTCCTGGTTTAATCCTGGTCTAGTCCTGGTTTAGTCCTGGTTTAATCTTGGTCTAGTCCTGGTCTAGTCCTGGTCTAGTCCTGGTCTAGTCCTGGTCTAGTCCTGGTCTAGTCCTGGTTTACTTCTTCTTACTCTTAGTACTTCAATACTTTTCCCCAACTCATTTTTCTCTGTGATACTTTTACTTTTTGCTCCAATATCTGCATTTAAACTCAACTAAACTGAGTACTTCCACCGCTGCGTCAGTTCTACACGTAGTCTCAATATTATGGTTCATTGTGCTAGTTTTCCGCTGTAAAACGTGACATTGTGACAGGTGTAGGTGCTCCCCCTGCTCCTCGCTCTGTCCTCGTCCTGCAGGTGAGTGTGAGGAGTGTAACCGAGCCCCTGCTGCAGATCCTGTTACTCTGACCACACGAAAACACAATGAACCCAGTCTCCTCTTTTAGCCTCAACTCATGAAAAGCATTACAATAATCATCAAATCACTGTGGAGCTTTGTGCTGCACCGGCTCTTTGTTCTAGGGGATTTTCACTTAAGTAAATACAAAATCCATTATGACGTTTGAGGAATAAAAATGTTTTAAGTGGAGACTGCAGATATATTCGACAGATATTTGCACTTTAACCTTAAATCAGACCTATTCAGAGCCAAAGTTCTAGTCGTTTCTTCTCATTGAGCCTCTGAAGTTGTATTTAGAGTGACTTATAGACTTATTTTCAAGACGCCATTTTGTTGATCGACCCTCGTTTTCACCTCCACCTACGTCCGCTGTGACGTACGCACTTCGTTCTTCAGTTTTACTTTTTAATCTTTGAGCGTCGCGTCGTCATTTTGGTACAAATGAAACAAAAATCTGCTACTCGTTAGTGTGATGTGCAGCTGTCCATAGGGGGCGCTGACAGTTCCATGGCTCTTTTTTGTGATGACGTTTACGGTGATGTCAGATCCCACTGGAGACCCATGAAAGTCAAAGTTTGAGGGGGCAATACCGAGTCGTTTTTCATAATATTTTCTCGGGGCTTTCGTGACAATTAGAGCTCGTCGAGTTCTAGTTTTTGATACCTGTCACTGCCCCCCCAGAAAAAAAAACGGACAAAAAAATAGAAAAAAAAAACCCTGAAAAAATAGAAGAAAAAAAAAAAAAAAAACAGGAAAAAAAATTGAAAAAAAACCCCGAAAAAATAGGAAAAAAAAAAAAAAAAACCCTGAAAAAAACAGGAAAAAACCCAGAAAAAAAATAGGGAAAAAAAATGAAAAACAAGAAAAAAATGAAGAAAAAAAAAGAGAAAAAAATGAAAAAAAATTGAAAAAAAACCCCCTGAAAAAATAGAAAAAAAAAACCCCAGAAAAAACCCCAGAATAAAACAGAAAAAAAGAGAAAAAAACAGAAACCACCCCCCTGTGGAAAAAAAAAAAAAAAACAGATAAAAAAACAGATAAAAAAAACCCCAAAAACAAATGTACAGGTCAAAATAATTCTAAAATGGAGTCCAGGTCTCTAAAAATCACTGTGGTCTCTTTAAAGTGTATCTAATTTTTTCCAATTTCAAAAAATACATAACGTCTCTTCATCTAAAGAAAGTAGGTGGGGATTGTCGTTTTCACTTAGGTAGAATGAATGACTCTTCTTGCAATGAGTGAAGTAAAAGACATAAAATCTCATGCACAATTGTTGGGATCAGATTTTTTTTTAATCGTCTGACAGCACAACAAGATTTAAAACCCAGCAAAAACCAGGCAAGATTTCGAATGAGTTTAGTCGTGTAAAATGTCGAATCGGTGCAGCCACAACACAGACACGTGTGTCCCGGGGCAGGTGCATGTGTTCTTCAAGTGTGACTCTGTATACTGCTCTTACTGTTGACTTAGCTCTAATGGCGCCCGGAGCAGGAGAAGACATGCTAGCAAACAGCGGTTATGTAACGGAGCAAATAAAGCAGGACCTTATGGAGAGTGAAAAATGAGTCTTAACAATAGGAGTCTCAATGGAGAGTGCCACTGCAGCCTATGGAGCGGCAGTTGCTCTTGACATCAATGGCCTCTGTAATTCAGCTCTGTGCAGGACTCCAGGCTCAAAACAAGTTAAAAACGTAGCTCGGTTTGGTTTGTGGTTTAATTTGAAGCATTTTTGGCAATAGGTGACCACATCTGCACCAAAATGACAGTGTTTAGACTACTGGAATGACATAGTACAAGTTGTTTATTGTCACCGCAAGTCGAAGTAGGCTAACACAATGCGAGGATGCACTATTAAAGCGTAAACTTAGCGAGAAGCAAAGGGGAAGTACGTGTAGTTTTTTTTTTCCAGGTCAAAAAAGTCTTTATCTACAGCTGAGTGACTCCCTTTGAGCAAAAAGGTTGTTAAAATATCAGTGTTTTGAGTTCACGTTTACCACAAAACACCATAATATGCACATTTGAACCATAAAGTGTACAAAGCTCCATCGACTCTGGCTCCAGTTCACTTTCTATTGAAAAACTTGTCCCTGTTTCTTAACTGCTGCTGTCAGACTCGTCATTTTGGTCTTAAAATGTTCGTATTAACCAGTTTTACATGATCCTGGGGTTTTTATTCCACTTTTGCGTCTGTAAATTAAGATATGAACATTAATAACAGACAAATCATGCAGCTTCTTTCCCTGAGGTCGCTCCAGCTAGCGTTAGCAACAGATTTGATTGACAGCGTTGCTAAGCGGAACTCCCTGCGTTTTAAAACAGCTGTGCGGGCAGGAAGGGGCGTTGCCTTCAACATCCTCGCTCCTGATTGGCTCTTTGGTTGCTGTGATACTTGAGGTCAGACTTCCTAACAGGGAAATCGGCTCCAAATTAGCCGCTATAACTGCTAGCTTCAATGAGCTTTGTCACAAAATATGGTATTTATATTTGTGTAATAATTAGATGATTGTTATATAAAAAAATAAATAAATAAATGCTTCAAATTCAAAATGTTTAATTACAACAATAAAATCAGAACCAATTCGATTCATGGCGCCTTCTTTCCCTGAAGTTTCTCCGGTTAGCGTTAGCAACAGGTCTGATTGACAGCATTGCTAAGCGCCCGCTCCCTGCTAAACCAGCGGTGTGGGCAGAAAGGGGCGTTACCTTCCACGGCGTCACTCCTGATTGGCTCTTTGGTTGCTATGATACTCGAGGTCAGACTTCCTAATATGGAAATCGGCTCCAAATTAGCCGCTATAACTGCTAGCCTCGATGAGCCTCGTCACAGTCACTTAGTCCAGTTTTTTTACACAGTCTTTGGTTGCTTACTTATTATTTTAATTTGGTAATGGTAAGTTACTTTTAGCCGACCGGTTTGGTATGTAAAGTGTGCACACACAGCACTAAAACGCACCGTCCCCCTTATAGGCAGTAATCTAAAATCCTCCATATTACAGGCTTTAAATAAGATAATGAGACCACAATGACACACAGGAAGACGCTAATGAGAGAGAATAGATGTGAAGGTTTAGGTGGTCATTTGGAGCTAGCGGCAGAGCTAACACTTTGAGACGCTTCGAGACAGTGTTGGGGAAGAATACACGTTTTGAGGAACTATTCTGGGGCAGTGACTCGTTCATTCTGAGGTAATCAGAGTACAGGTAGTTTTACTAAAGCAAAGGAATACATTGCAGTACTTTATGACACAATTTTAGGTTCAAACTGCACAGTACTAGCGGGAAAAATCAGAGATGTAAGGAAGTGTCTAGAAGTAATCTGACCAGAACTTGGAGCAGCGTCTTCACTCAAAGTTTTTGTCCAGTTGGCAGATTTCAGTTTCTCTTTTACTTTGGATCAGACGTGACCAACTGAAGGACATATTCAGAGTAACACAGTACTCTTAATGCAGGTACTCAGTATTCTGTAAGTCTAACTACTTCTACACGGAGCCTGCTGAAGCTGTGGGTTTTTATTCACGAAACACAACAGATAAATGAGCTCCAGTCAAATGAAGCTCGTCGAGGCCCGAGCAGCGGAAAATTTGGAGCGAGGCTGTTGAAGTTAACGCCCCTTTCTCGACCGCTTAGCAACGCTGTCAATCAAACCTGTTGCTAACGCTAACAGGAACGACCTCAGGGAAAGAAGCCGCCTGATTTGTCTGTTATTAATGTTCATATCTTGATTTACGGACAAAGTAGTGAAGTAAAAACCCCAGGATCATGTAAAGTGGGGTAATACGAACATTTAAGACCAAGATATGCCAAGAGAAACCAAAAGACACCAAGACATAACATGGTCTGTAGATGTAACAGCCGTTTACAGTTGTATGTGACAAGTCTGTGTTGTGTGTGTGAGATTTCTGTGATTTTGGAGAGGGTAGAGTGACAGAAGATTTAGAGCAGGGGCATAAACTCAAATTCACACTGGGACAAAATTAAAAACAGACAAATTCAGGGGCCAAACTCAATATTTAGTAAAAAATTGACTGCACTGGATATGTGATGTTTAACCTTTTCAAATGGAAACAAACTTTTCTAAAACACAAAATCTGGCTTGATATTACAGAGAAATTAAATTTGAAATAAAAGACACATCAGTAGCATTCATTTCTTATTTAAATTAATACAATAAATTATGTCTCTCTCTGTAGCCTTTCAAGTTCCTTAAAGTAAATCTTTTTTCGCAAGCCAAAAAAACCCCAAAAGTATTATTCCGTTCACTGAAAATGTTTCAAAGATTTCCAAACTATTAACAGTCCAGGCCTTGGATTAGAAAAACTGCAAAGAGAAAACAAATCTTCAAGCTCAATTTGCTACACCCTGATTTACTCTGCGCATTGGTCTCGATACTAGCAAAGCATTCTGGGATTTGTAGTATTAGTGGTGCATTAGGCCAGCTCTAATGCACATTTGATATGATCTCATGGGCCAAATATAATGACACCGCGGGCCAGATTTGTCCCTCAGGCCTGACTTTGACATATATGATATAGAGAATGTAAATGGAGGTGAAAATAAATAAAAGTTTTTGCAGCCCGAATAACTGCAGTATATGAGAGTTTGTCATTTAAGCCATTTAAATAGTAACTGAACTGCACAGTGACAGTTTACCAAGGCCTGCGTCTCGTCGGCTTTTAAACACATGACACAAAAGTTGAAATAAGAAAAGAATCTATTCAACCTCTTTTTAATTCTGCTGAGTCAATAGATCGGCTCTCGTTTGTCGCCCGTCCCACTGACCCCGGCTCATTCACAAAACTGTCACTGCCGATCTATTCCGCCTCAAATGCACCCCACGGTTACCACGGTGACGGCCCTCTCAGACCGCGGGGACTGCTTCCAGGGTCAGAGGTCACCGGACAGGAACGAGTTTGAAAGGTGGCGCAGGATGGAGTCCCGCCCTCGCGCTGACAAGTCGAACAAATACACGAGCAGAGACGATAATGGGCTTATGGGAAACACTGAGTGCGCAGAAACAGGAGGGAGAGCGGCAGAACAAGCAGGATTTATAATAGTGTTTACAGCTTTCAGACAATTATATCTATCCCACGACACCAGTATTTCTATTTCCGCTTGGCATTTGTTATTCTCAGGCCTGGGTAAACGTAGATTTAACTTCCTCTATAGGCCAGAACCAGAAGTTTACATAAAAAGACACTTATACTTTTTTTTTCTCACTGTCTGACATGAAATCAGACTCAAACTTTCCTGTTTTAGATCAATTAGGATTACAAAAATTAATTCTATTGCTAAATGCAGGTAAAAGGAGTTTTTTAGACATACATTTGATTAGTATTTGGTTCCATTGCCCTTAAACTGTGACAAACATTTTGGATTGGGGCAGGATGAATAATTTATTCATTGTGCAAAGTCAACCCTCCAACACAAGGGGGCAGCACCCGCGATAACTTTACCTGACTCTGTCCAATAACCAACAGAAGAAAACTGTGTCACGTGTGTTTTAAAACTTCGTGCAAGTTCAGCAACATGAGCGAGACCCTCCAGACCTGCAGCTTTTCTAACTTTCTCATGGAGCCGTTTCCCCCGAGACTCAGAGCAAACACCTGGTCAGTTCTCGGGAGGAAAGTGTCACAATTATCTAAGACAGAGCAGTGCCTCCAGAGAGAAAATCAAATCAAACTATTTCAGTGACAAAAAGCCCTTTAATGTAGCAAGTGTTAAAACTGGTGTCCCCACATTTATTTTCTCATAAGAACCTTTTGTTTTCCTTGTAAAGCTTTAGAAAAAACCCCGTCCTCATATAATAATCTGAGCTTTTTTCACCTTGAAGTTTCCAGTGATTCGCTGTTTTATTTTTCGAGACGAGCTGATCGGCCGTTTATGGATAAAACTAGAGCTTCACTTTTGTGTTAAAAACATCTGATCTAAACCTGAGGCAGGACCAATAAAACACTAATGAAAAAAAGGTTTGTGAGAGACAGAGGCGTCACAAAGGTTTAAATTCATAGACGTCAGAGAACAGGACGAGCATATTGAGGTTGAAATGTTTTATAAAGGACTTGTGCTGTTTTCTATTTGCTCAATTAATATTGAAAATTAAGGTAACATCATTTTTATCTTGAACCAATTTCTTCATTATGAACAACAAAGACTTTTTAGATGTAAATGATCACGACAGAAACTGTAAGTTGAACCAATGAACCTCATTAATCCATTAAATGTTCGTTCATTTAATTCAAAAATTGAAGTTGTATTAATCTATTACAAGTAGTAGTGGGGCTACTTGTAATAGACCAGAACTGAAGAAGCGTCTTGGACGAGCAGCGAAACGTCTTCACTCCTTCAACGATTTGTCCAGTGACAGATTTGAACTTCGTGTCGTGGATCAGACCTGGACGACTGAGGGTTACACACATTTCTATTACAAGTTTGTTCATTTCATTTAGTATTTTTAAACTGGCCCAATTCAATTTAAAACATTGAACCAATGTATAATGTATTAACTGTTATAAATGAAACAAATTTAGTTTGGCCAATTTAATATATTTCATTTTGATCAATTAAGAATGTTTAGATTTATAAATTATACGTTAAACCAATGTTTTACTTTTTTCACAGCAGCAAAACCCTCCAGTTATTTTAATAGATCCATGATAAATTAATTAATAAAAATAAATTATTTTATTTCAAAATTTTAATTCAAAGTTCAATTTTAAGTTCTCCAATGGAACACGTGGTCATGTGACCGTGTGTCGTCATGGTAACTCCACCCTCCAATAGAACACGTGTTGTCATGGTAACGTCAAAGTCAAAGGCTCAAAGAATCAGACTCAAAGTCTTTGTGATGTAATAGGACTGAGTTAGTAAGCCCAAGTAAAATTTAATAAAAAATATTAAACACGTTAAACAAACGTTTAACGGAGTAGATTCAGAGAAAGACGAGCTTTAGAAGTCCACACAAGACTGATTATCATAATTATTATAATCCTTTCATTTGTGTAACACGTTTCACACAGTTATATAAATGGAAAATACAAATAACACCAGTAGCTCCATCCTAGAGGAGCAGAGAAGCGCTCCAGTGTCCAGCCCGATGAGACTCCTGACAGAGGAGGACGTGTCTCTGACGGAGCAGACTGTGTCCATTGCACAGGACCATGAAGTAACGATAGATCCAGAGGCAGCAGCCCACTCTCCTCTCGACGAGGCCGTCCCCCAATCCCCACAGAACTGGTCCAGTCTCTGGTGCTCTCCTTCTGGGACCGAGCTGCAGACCTGGAACAGCAGGAGTCCAGGGAGACTTTGGTAGAAAATGTTCCTGGAAATGATTGATACCATCGCAAACGTGATCCTGGACGCCCTCAAGAACTTTGTCTTAGAGGGGAGAGAGCAAGAGCACCCACTGGTGCTGTCTGAGGAGGCGGTCCGCAGAGCCGTGTACACCAGCGTCAGTGACAGTTTCCATTCAGTGCTCGGCGGCACTCACAAGTCCATCAGCTCTCTCTCCGAAGTGCTGATTGAAGAACTGACCACCTCCATAAACTCCACCCTGTGCCGCAGCCAAGTGCAAAACAAACGCCTCGTGGTCCCCGAGGACAGTGTATATAGACCCCGGAAAGAACAGATGAAAGCTATGGTGATTCACGCCAGAAAAATGCTGCGCTCCATTAAGAAAAAAGTGAGGCAGAGCTGTGGGGGGTGTATTTCCACTAACCACCCACCTTCAGCAGCTGAGCCCCAAGAGGAGGCTCCCTCCACGAGCACAAGCCTCCAGTCCATCAAGCAGGAGATGGGCAGAAGCTGCAGTAATTCAGAAAGGCACCACGATGAGGAGCTGGACGTCATTACAGCTCCTGAAAACACAGAAGAAGAGCAGAGAGCCCCCAGCTTCACCGAACCATCCAACCCACTGCCTCCTGAGGTCATAGAGCAGAGCACAGAGGAGAAAGTAGAACCCAGAAGCAGGTGCAAGAAGCTCAGAGAGAAACTGGGCATCTCATGTAGAGGCTCTGTGCAGCAGGAACTCTCTGATGGAGCAGAGAGTGAAGAGGAGGAGCCGAGACCCAGACCACGCCCGTCCAGATTGTGCCCCATTAACTGTTGTAGAAAGCCCCAGAAAACCTCCAGTGATGCCTTTGCCTCTAAAAGCCACACTCCTGGATCCGCTTCAGGCAGGTTGCTGGTATTGACAGAAAGTTCCAGCCCCAGTGTCCAAGATGCTACAACAGAGGTAAGGGAGATCCTGCTGGCCGAGGCCGTGGACCTGAGCGGAGCGGAGGAGAGCAGCCTGAGCTACGAGAGCCTCAGGGCGGCCTCCGACATAGTCACCTCCATCACAGACGAGCTCAGCAACATCGAGTCTGAGTCCGGAGGGTCTCCCATTGTGGTAGAGCAGGACGGCTACTGCTTCACCCGCTGGTCATGTCTGACAGGATTGGCCAATAAGATTAAGGCTTTCTTCACGTTGTGCTATGCCAAAACTGCTCTTCGGGATTTACTGCAGCGCGTCTGCCAGTGCTCTGCTGCTCGCCCTGGAGTGACCCCAGAGGAGGTGATGGAGCTGGCCTCTCCTCTTCTGGAGGAGCTAGTCCATGTGGAGGGAGACGTGTATGAAGCTCTGCCCAAGTCCATGAGCCGAGGAGAGTTCAATGATCTGCGTGAGAACCTCACTGACGTCATCGCAGCCAACGTCGCTGTTGTTCAAAACAGGCCAAAGTTGAGGAAGGGCGTCGGGTTGGAGATGCGGCTGTTTCTTGAGCAAATGTCTATCTGGGTGCACATGCAGACACAGCTGCCCCCCCTGTACGACCCGGTCCAGAGAGCTGTGGGGATGATCCGCAAACTGGTGTTGAGAATGTACGCTCCCCGCATGACCAGGGGAGTACCAAGACCCCGACTCACACACAACCAGCCAGTACTCCTCCCTCCTCAGCCCCAGGAGCCAGCTCCGCTCCCCCTCCCCCCCTCCTCCCTCCGCTCAGCCCCAGCAGTATAAGCCTGCCCCCCCCCCCTTGGTTACGTATCGACCTTCAGTCTCCCAGTCAACTCCGAAGGATGTGGTGCCCTCAGAGAGAGCGGCTAAGTCTCCAGCGCCCACTCCAGAAGTTCCCAGGACCCCCTCCATCCGAGAGGCCAGACTCCCTGTCTGGGCTGTGGAGCAGAAAGGACTGTAACAAGCTTGTGTACGAGGTGGTCTCAAAATCTCTTCCAGGCAGAATTGGACCCCTCTCAGTTTGCCTCTGTACCGGGACGTGCTGGCGCAGCTGGAGGATCAGGTGTCAGAGTGGAAGGTTCATGTGAAAGCCGAGCAGATACAAAGACGTGGCTTCAGCCGTTTACAAAGACCTGTGCAAAGGCCAAAAGGAGACCCATGTGCACGGGGCCGCTCTGGCCCAGAGAGGCTTCAGCTCCACAGTCCTGGACGCCATCCACTATAACCTGGTGGCACCTCTGAAGAAGAGGAGCAGGCTGGGCTCTTTCCTGCGCTCAGTGCGCAAGGCCTTCTGCGGGATCTAAACCAGGGGACCTCTAACACGAGAGCGGGTCCACCGCCCCCCTTGATTGACCTCCTGGGTTAATCTAAATGACTGAACAGAGCTCCTCAGCACCGAGCAGCTCAAAGGCTCGATGAGGAGGAGCGGACACCTGACAACCCCCCCACCCCCCAAACACCTGCCCGTCTGAGCTCCTCAGCACCGAGCAGCTCAAAGGCTCGATGAGGAGGAGGAGCGGACAGGAGCAGGACTGTAGGACAAACCCACACACTGACCAACACCTCAGGACCATCACTGCTCCCTACACTGCTCTGCAACCGGACTCAAATTAAAAATGAATCAATAATTTTAAAGAGGTTTTATGGGTCTTCATGGACACTTCCCTCCTCAAAGTCACCGATGATAAAGATCAGTTTGAATCCTTTTAGATCTGAGTGCCACGTTTCACTGTGGACCATGTTTTATTATAGCGCCTGTGAGAGACTTTTGTCATTTTGTGTTTTTTGTCTGTTGTATTGACTCTGTTTCATGTTGCATTTATTGTCTCGTGAAGCAGTTTGTAAACTCTGTTTTTAAGGAGCTGTATAAATAAAGTTTATTTAGTATCACTTGAATCATTGCCATGTAATCTTTAAAGTGTAAAGTTTCATTGTTGTGTTGTTATAGAAAATTCATGCATGTTCACAGTGTAAAAAGCATCAGATTTTAAACACACACTTTTGTACAGAGACGTCACAGCAGAGACAGTTGTTTCAGTTGTAGGAATAATTTGAAAATTACACCTCACGTTTAATGAAACAGACGTGACAGATGTGACAGATGGGCCCTAGCGCTCGGCTCTGTGTCAGTCCACACCACTGAACTCATGAATATGTGCAATGAAAATGAACGAATGAGCGCACAAACACACACAAACACACACAAACACACACACTCTCTCTGTAAAGTGTGGAGAATGAGGCAGCAGGAAAAAGCCCTTTGGACTCAAACAGAAAGTCTCAGGTCACAGGGCGGGACTTAAGAACGATCGACAGGTTCAAAATGTGGGACGATTATGGAGAAATGTACAATATTTTAACACTGTAATGATCTGATAGTTTTCCAGAGCTGAACTGATCCAAATGATTCTAGTGAAGGTGTCAGGAGTTTCAAAACACAGTGGAGCACTTCCTGGATTACCACATGATGACATCACAAGGTGGAACAGAGTGTTTTTTCCAGTTTGAGAGAAGAACTCAGCCTAAATCTGCAGGTCTGTGTGTTAAACATGTGAGAATGAAACAAAACACAACTGAAAACATGCAAGAAAGACGAGTTTAATGCCGCAAAGTGCTGCATCCAGACAAAGAAACAACATCTCCATAGCAACAAGCAGGTGGAGGACGCTCCCTGAGAAAAGTTACATAGTCCAGCTTTAAATAACAACACTGCCACAACTTAAAACACATTTTTCTTCTGCTTGAACGAATGGGAACCAGCAAATTCACCCGTGGGCCTGGTCTCTTTCAGATTAAACTAATCCAGGCTCCATTTGAAGGTTATTACCAAACGAAAACCTCGCTCCAGTCTCTCCTCGGGCCGGTCTGTCTGCGCTCACGCTCGCCACGGGTTAATCGTTAACTTTTGTTCCACGTTTTTTATTAAAATGCAGCACAATAACAGTCACAAACGCTTACAGATGGGCACTGAAAGGACTCATTCAATAGAACTTATACAGGACGCTAAATGCTACGCTACACTGCTGTAAAAGGCACAAACTTGAGCGCTGTCTTGTCTCGAATGTTCCACACTATGGCATTTAACTTCTGCTTCCAGTTCGGTGTCAAAATCCCCACCTCTCATAAGCTGCGTGAGTCTGTGAGCGAACTCAATTTTCAAACTTTAAGCACTGTGCTAACTGGTTTTTGGTGGGTTCATCTTTCACGTCTTCCACTGACTGATAAAAATAAAGCAGATAATCCCACTAAAACCATTTTTAAAAGACAGATAAATATAATGAACCAATAATTAATCCTGGAGGTGACTTTTTCATGCCTCTGCAGCTCAAATCTCACTGTATCACATCAAAAATAGCAGTAAATGCAACAAAAGTACAGACACGATAAATACGAAGCTTAAAAATACAGTGTTCATAAAGTCTCTGTACAATTTAAAACATGTACAGTTTTTTTGGTGCAATTTTTCATGCTTTTTTTTTACAGCATATGAACGTGCATTGTGTTCTGCGTCCTGATTGGCTGAGGGACTGTAGCCCATTGTGTTCTGCGTCCTGATTGGCTGAGGGACTGTAGACCATTGTGTTCTGCGTCCTGATTGGCTGAGGGACTGTAGACCATTGTGTTCTGCGTCCTGATTGGCTGAAGGACTGTAGACCATTGTGTTCTGCATCCTGATTGGCTGAAGGACTGTAGGACTGTAGACCATTGTGTTCTGCGTCCTGATTGGCTGAGGGACTGTAGACCATTGTGTTCTGCGTCCTGATTGGCTGAGGGACTGTAGACCATTGTCCATCAGTCTCCTCCGTGTCTCCTGTACAGTACAGAATGTGTCAGACAAATTTACATAAATGTTGGATCGCAGTGTGACTCTGAAGTGCTGTATGTTTGCAAGTTTTCTCCGACAAAGGCCAAGTTGGACTTCTGGACATGCTGAAGGAAGGTAGAAGTTACACGGCTGTAGGCGGCGCCATTACAGCATAAATGAGTCTTTGGTTTGTTACATAAAGAAGCAGGAAAATAACGTGGTTTCATTCTTTAATACTGTACTTATTTTTTTAAATCTACAAAGGTTTGAACTTTGAGAGTGTTTAAACGAGAGAAATGTGAGAAAATGTTAATTCCTGTGTGAGAAAAGTGTATAAAGTGTCTTCTGCTACTACAACGACTACTACTTTTGCCATTTCTACCACTACCTCTACTCCTCCTCCTCCCTGTTGATTTGTCAGGACATGGGTGAATGATCTGATCCAAACTGAGACACTTCTGTCGCTCTGGATCTTTACCTCAGAGACACAATGATCTAAAAAAAAAACCTCGTGTGTGAAATGAGCCGCAGAGTCGTCCCATGTGCTGAGACTCAGGTGTGAGGCTCCCAAACCGCAGCCCAAAACACATTTATCTGACAGCTTAATCACATAACACCGCTCGCTAGCTCCGGGCTCGCGTGTCCCTCTAAAATGACAGTTTCCAGGTTTAAATCTCTGACGATTCACCTGCTCGACTCACGACTTCAAACACAGACAGAGGTGAGAGCCGAGATGTGACGAAGAGCAGCATCATCGTCAGGGCACGGGACTGGATCAGGGATTAGCGACGTGCTAACAGACGGATTTAGCTTCACAGGCCGGGGCAGGTACACGCTAGCAACTTGCAAACACATGACTGAAAACATCACGGTGGAGTTTACAGATCAATGCCTATAGGGACAAAATGGAGCAAATACAGTCCAGGTTTGACTTGATTTAGCGGCGCGATAGTTGTTTCAAAGTAGATTCCTTTATGAGTAGTACTGCGCTGTTGGAGTAGTACTTAAAAACTCACAATTACCAAATACTAAAGAAGTATTTAGCAGATAGTGGCAGTAGTAGTAACAGTTTTGCATGTTCTCTTTGGCCTGTAGCATGTAGCAAAGCATAAATATGTAAGACTCATTGTACAAATTGTTTTCCAAATGCATTTATTAAATTAATCATTCATTTATTCAATTTCAGTTAAATAAACACAGCAGAAAAACTCACATTCAGGTTTATCAAGTGCCAAAAGATCAGGTAAGGTTTAATATAATTTGGTCACGTTCAGCGGATTATAAACCCAATGGGCCGTGTCTGCCATAAACTGTTATATAAATGGACATAGCTAACCTGCTAGCCGCCGCGCTCCAGATAGGAAGTGATCATGAATGCGCTTCCGGCTCCGATTTACTTTAAATTACAAAACTGTGTCTCCTCTCTCTGTAACTGCTGCTGTCAGACTCGTCATTTTGGTCTTAAATGTTCGGATTAACCCTCTACATGATCCTGGAGGTTTTTATTTCACTATTGTGTCTGTAAATCAAGAAATCAGGCGCCTTCTTTCCTCGAGGTTGTTCCCGCTAGCGTTAGCAACAGGTTTGAGTGACAGGGGCATTACCTTCAACAGCCTCGCTCCTGATTGGCTCTTTGGTTGCTATGATACTCATGGTGGGACTTCCAAAGATGAAATTCGGCTCCAGATTGGCCGCTCACTCAGTCACTTCTGACCAAGACAAGCTCAAGATCTAGAGATGGGTCACTGCTTCTTCCTGACAGTTTGCTCCAATAGAAAGAACTTCTATCCAGGAGAAGTAGAAATAATCACATAACATTCATAGGGAAGGTATTATCAGCACTGGTCCAAGCAAGAACTGTTATATTTCAGTGTTTTCGTGTAAGGAAAGACGCCAAATTTCTTCTTCTGCTGCCGTCACTAGAGCCAGTCTCCAAAACAGACCAGTAACCGACCAATCGAACCTTTATTTCAACGTGTCGTCATAGCAACCACATACAAAAGCAATAAAAGAAACAATAAAAGGAGTCAACCCTGAACGAAACACAAAACATCAGATCACTACAGCACGTTCTCTTGTGTTTGCAGTGTTTAAAATGAGCAAAAAGGCTCGACAGACACTATTTAAACCTCTAAAGAAACATCCAAACCGGTTCCTCACGCTCACGGTCGTCCCAAAACCAAAATAATGATACAGTTTCCACGGCGATGAATAGTCCTGATGAAACAACATTCAGTTTTCACTCCCCGAAACCAACCTGAACACTGACAGACGTCTCTTAAGGGTAATGTTTCGTGATTTCAGAACAAGACGAGGTAAAGCAAACACAAAAAAGTCTGATAGTTTGTGCTGGAGGCGACGCTTAAAGGGTGTTTCATGACATCACAAGGTGGAACGGAGCATTTTGAGCTTTGGGGATGTGGATGGAATGACGGAAAACACAACTCCAGGTCTGTTTTTAAGGAGGAAATGGCAATAAAACACATCTAAAAGCTCACGAGAGTCAGTTTTAAGACGGTAAAAATCAGGAAGAGCACTTTGGACATAGACGTCGCTAGTACAGTATTGACAAAAGAACTATTTATAACTTAAAATATTTGACTTGTGACGTGAAACTTCTCGACGGAAAAATCAAAGGTCTATAGTAGCGAACAAAGAGGGTTAGCAAACAACAACAGGTGTGGCTGAAGAGCGACAAACAGCATTAGAACAGATCACTGAAGCACAATAAACCCTGAATATTTAGCCTGAGCTCGTCTCTCAAACTGAAAAAACTCTGTTCCACCTTGTGATGTCATCATGTGGCAATACAGGAAGTGCTGCACTGTGTTTTAAAACTCCCTGTACGCTTTCACTAGAGTCATTTCAATAATATCACATCTGGAATTGCCAATCTCTTCTGAACGAAAGACCAGACCCGAGGCGACAGAGCCTTTTCTGTGGCAGCGCCCAGACTATGGAACAACCCGCCTCTTCTCCCTGGTATTTAACACTAGCTAGACAGGATCTTCTATCTTCTATCTTGGTGTATTACTGTACTTTTCCTATGTATCGTGTGATCTATATACAGAGTGGCCCAAAAGTCACTGACACTTTTAAATCTTCAGTAGCTCCTATAATTATTAAGTTATACTCACCAAATTTTAGCAGTAGATAAACTGAACCTTCCCAGATTTTTAGCATTATATACGGTTATAATTGTTCACTTACACTTGAACTTATCACTACTTAAATTAGGGGGAGTAAAAATAATGTTTTTTAAGTGTCCACCATTTTGTGTTTGTCTCTGAACAGTCTGATCCAACACACTTTACAGAACATTTAAAGCATTTAAAGCTTATGTCTCTTATTTGATCCTCGATATTATGTTTTAAGTGGTTTATTGTCTGAGGTTTATTCACAAACACCTTTTCTTTAAGATAGACCCACAGGAAGAAATCAGGACGAGTCAGGTCTGTGGAGATCACATACTGCCCCCTGTCTGTGAAAAACACTTATTATTCCTTTAATGGCATTTACGCTCGGGGCATCTCTGGTATTAAAATGTCGACGGTAACACCGCTGGGTTTGTGAATTTGACCCATGTGACTCAAAGTACCACTGTACAATGAGGGTTCGTTCCTCGGTGCTGTATTTGCTCAGATTAATGTCGGAAGAGTAGATCTAAATGCTCTGAAAAAATAAAAGAGAAATATTTAGAAACAAAAGAGTTATGAGTTTCTTTCAACTCCATGTATAGTTGTTTTTATGAGTTTTATGTGAAGCACTTTGATCAGCTGATGTTGTTTTAAACTTGACCTGATGCTACGTAGCCGTTAGCAGTAGCACAAAGCTCATGTCGCCTGTATGACTGAGAGCTTGTCTGGCTCCAGTGAATGAGGCTGTGTCTTTGTGATAAAAAGTCTACAGTGTAATGGATCGCTCTGACTTTTACCACTGCTGTTGTGCCGTTTCAAATTAGAAAAACACAGCTGAGTTGCCGTCAGTGGGGACATAGTTATAAAGAACATGAGAAACATCTTCATAATTAAACACAAACACTTTCTATGAAGACCAGTCTGCGTTCGGGGCTCCCCTTTGAGAAACACGACACTTCACCTCCACGGCTTTCATCAGGTCCAGCTAATCTACACGGACCGGACACCCGACACTCGATGAATAATTAAGACCCAAGTTATCGTCCAGTCTGACCAGAAAAAACTATAATAAACCTGCCCAAAAACAGCCCAGGACCTGTCACATCACTACACAGAAATATCACAATAAACGAGAATATTTAAAGTACTTCATGGCACTGATTAGAGACGGGACGATGCACAATAAGATCATAATGAAAAGGGTAAAACTTCTCTCTGATGCTCTCTTCTCCTTCACAAAGTAACAAAGTACAATATTTAACAGCTGTTTAAACATGGAACCTATTTATAATATCAAAATGACGATAACTGGGTCGCATGGTCACATTTTACACAGCGTTTTTCCACCTTCCAGTCACTCAAAGCGCTTTTAAATCAAGAAACTCACACACTCACGGAGCAGGATTCGAACCGGGAACCTTCAGATCAGTGGACAAACGCTCTACCAGCTTTAAACCATCAGCAACTTTGATAATTATCGTTACTTTGGTCATGGTAATCGTGAAGTTTCTGTCGGTTTTCCAGGCCTCTCACTGATAAACCGACAAATCGAGTGGCCGATATATCGAGCCGATATTTGGCCTGTTTAGCGTATGAACTATCGGCTTTAAATCTTCAGCTTAGGCCGATATTCTGTTTTTTTTTGCATTAAAACACAAACACAAGGCTTTATATTAACACTTTAATGCAAACAGCGCTGCACAAATGTGATGACACAGCTCTCTTTAAGGTTAGAGGTTAAAAAAAAAGGCTGTGGGTGAGTTTGTAGTAAATTTAAATCACATAAGTTGGGGAAAATAATCAAAATCGGCCTTACACATCCCAAAAATACTTTAAACAGATCTTATCGGTGTTGGGTTGGTCTAGATTCTCGGTACTGGCATCGCTTAAAACCCATATCAGCCATTTTTTTTCCACTGACATGATAAAAATAAAGCATAATCCCAGTAAAACCATTTTTAAAAGACCTGAGCTACAACAAAAACATAAAATAAAAAACTATATTTATCCCTGGTGACGTTTTCATGCCTCTGCAGCTCAAATCTCACTGTATCACATCAAAAATAGGAGGAATTGCAACAAAAGTACAGACACGATACACGATACGGAGCCAAAAAATAATGTCCATGAAGTGTCTTTACATTTTAAAACAGAGGTGCCCAAACTTTTTTTTAAACATCTCAAAACATATTCGAAGCAGAGCCACAGACGGTGATCAGTTTGGTGCTTTAAACTCAGATTTGACAGAGCTGCTGTGTTAATAAAGCTTTAAACACTTTCATTTTAGGTCTGTATCACTCTGATGTGATGTTTGAGGAAATAGTGGTAGAAATAGTTGAATTTGCTGTTAAAAGTTCTGGACTGAGGGCCGATAAAAACTGGTCTGAGGGCCGGATTTGGACCCCGGGCCACAGTTTGGACACCCCTGGTTTAAAACATGTTTTATAAAGTTGATCAGATATGTTAATCGGACTTGTTCTGTTGTACTCAGAGGTTTCCAAAGTGTTTTTCCTCATATTTGGGCTCCATTAGTGACACGAGACACATCGAGACGGGACAGGATTTCTTCATCAAACGTTCAGTCACATCTGTATCTTTTTTTGCTTTAGTTCAGTAAAGTCCCGTATCTTTGTTCCACCCACGATATATTTAACACAAACCCAAAGAAACATGATCCACACTGAGCTTCTCGAGGAGGAGGAGACATTTCTTAGGGGTTCATTCAACAAAATGCCTGAAATACAAACTTTTATAACCACTGAGTCCAACAGAACACGTCTAATTAACATAACGTGATTAAAGTTTAAATCTGTGAATTGACTGTACCCTGTATATTGTTCCATCTTTCTTATACTGAACGCCAAGTCGATAAAGTAATTATCGTGTCAGGCCGACCTCACAAAGTAACATTTAAAGTTATTAAATGATGGACAACCTTTTTAGTTGAGTTTTTACCTTTAGGCTGAATAACATTTATCAGACGATACAACAGAAATGTGTCCAAACGTGTCTTTAAATGTGTTACTTAAGTTTAGGCATCGAACTGACAAAATGAGAAGTGAACTCCACATGAAGGTGAAGAGACGGCGCTG
Organism: Periophthalmus modestus; assembly: GCA_019594935.1. Classification (NCBI taxonomy): domain Eukaryota; kingdom Metazoa; phylum Chordata; class Actinopteri; order Gobiiformes; family Gobiidae; genus Periophthalmus; species Periophthalmus modestus. The sequence continues at coordinate 2,364,931 of JAIEZT010000054.1, forward strand.
TGCACGTTCATCTGGAGGTTTACAGTACATGTGTTTGTCCTTTTCATTTTTAATAAGCGGTTTTATTATAAACAATATTATAGATACTTCTGAGCTTTAAGTCATGTTATAACGCCTCAAAAACAGACCTGGAGTTGTGTTTTGTTTCATTCTTACAGGGCCGGTTCAGCCTATAGGCAGACTGAGCAGCTGCTTAGGGCCCCAAGGCCAGCAGGGGGCCCCCAAGAGCCCACACATTTATACTGAAAACAATATATGTCAAGTTTTATTGGATACAGGGTTTGTGTGTTTACAGCTGCCTAAATATCCATCTAAAACATTTTTTTAACATCTGTTTTATATCTATAGTAGTTAAATATCTGCTGCAGCTACATTTGTGTTTGAGTCGGGCAGAGGTGAGGGCAGCTATGAGTTTAGGACCTTTATAATGTAAATTTAACCCACTGTCGCCAACTGGAACACATTAAAATCCACCAAAAATGAAGAAAAAATGTCTAGAATTTAAAAAATCTCACCCCCCTTATTTGTTTGTGTCTGTTCTTGTGACTTTAGTTCAGTATTTGTGACGTTCTGGATGTTTTCAGTCTGATTTTGGTCCAAAAAAATCAAAAACAACTGGTCAAAGTGACGAGAGCAGAGTCAGAATGTGTCAAATGTGAATCACCAACAGCTGAGACAGGAGGGGCCCCCAGAGACAAACTCAGCCCAGGGCCCCTGAAAGCTGGGACCGGCCCTGCTCACATGAGTTTGAGTCTGAGTAACGCTTTATAATTAGTCTCTGTTCCACCTAATGATGTCGTGAAGTGGTAGTTTTCACGTGAACAGCTCCTTTTACCTACTTGTGAGGAGGAAACGACATTATAACACCGGTACGAGACTTTTAAACCGTCTTATCTCGCCTCGTGATACAGCGAACAGTTATCCGAGACGAAGGTGGTAAACTCCGCTTTGCAAACAGGGTCAAAGTCTGAACGCACAGACACGAGTGAGAGGAGGTCGGTTCAAACATCAGCCCTGCTCTGAACAGACTCTATCAGCTCTGACGTGTATTTAATGATTTAGACAAGCACTTAAACCGTCACGTTAACAAGAAAAGAGATAGTGCCACTACTGTGTGACGTGATGAACTCAACACATAACACGACGCCGCTGTGAGTCGCGTTCAGGAGGGTTTGGACGAGGGGCGAAGATAAGAGCCGTGTGGAGATGTAAAGTAGCTATAACTTAAACATGAGTGAGTACGAGAGACGTGTGATTGTGTGGGTTAGAAGACAGAAAAGACCGGTTCTGCTCGTGTGTCGCTCTGTAGTTATAATCTGTGACACTTAAGGAACGTTATGTTATAATTTGCGAGTTTTAAGTCGCAATATTCATCTAAAACGACTGAATAAAAGGAGCAAGTTTGTGTTAGAAAACTGCAGTGTCCAATATGAGCTGCTGTAAAAGACTAAAGACTAAGGACTAAACCTGGACTAAACCAGGACTAAACCAGGACTAAACCAGGACTAAACCAGGACCAAACCAGAACCAAACCAGGACTAAACCAGGACTAAACCTGGACTAAACCAGGACCAAACAGGGACCAAACCAGAACCAAACCAGGACCAAACCTGGACTAAACCAGGACTAAACCAGGACTAAACCAGGACTAAACCAGGACTAAACCAGGACTAAACCTGGACCAAACCTAGACCAAACCTGGACCAAACCAGGACTAAATCAGGACTAAACCAGGACTAAACCAGGACTAAACCAGGACTAAACCTGGACTAAACCAGGACTAAAGCAGGACTAAACCAGGACTAAACCAGGACTAAACCAGGACTAAACCAGGACTAAACCTGGACTAAACCAGGACTAAACCAGGACTAAACCAGGACTAAACCAGGACTAAACCAGGACTAAACTAGGACTAAACTAGGACTAAACCAGGACTAAACCAGGACTAAACCAGGACCAAACCAGGACTAAACCAGGACTAAAACAGCACCAAACCAGGACTAAGCCAGGACTGAACAAGGACTAAACCAGGACTAAACCAGGACTAAACCAGGACTAAACCAGGACTAAACCTGGACTAAACCAGGACTAAACCAGGACTAAAGCAGGACTAAACCAGGACTGAACCAGGACTAAACTAGGACTAAACTAGGACTAAACTAGGACTAAACCAGGACTAAACCAGGACTAAACCAGGACTAAACCAGCACCAAACCAGGACTAAGCCAGGACTGAACAAGGACTAAACCAGGACTAAACCAGGACTAAACCAGGACTAAACCTGGACTAAACCAGGACTAAACCAGGACTAAAGCAGGACTAAACCAGGACTAAACCAGGACTAAACTAGGACTAAACTAGGACTAAACCAGGACTAAACCAGGACTAAACCAGGACCAAACCAGGACTAAACCAGGACTAAACCAGCACCAAACCAGGACTAAGCCAGGACTGAACAAGGACTAAACCAGGACTAAACCAGGACCAAACCAGGACTAAGCCAGGACTGAACAAGGACTAAACCAGGAGCTGATGTTGCTGTAAAACTCACCACAACAAAGAGCAATGTAGCTGTTTTTTTTTGGCATTTGGACCAAAATGACGACATGACGCTACTGAATCTTAGGAGTATCATCGATTAAGAAAATAAAACTGGAGAAGGAAGCGTGAACGTCACAGTGGGCGTTGAGCGGTGGAGGTGAAAACGAGGGTCGATCGGCAAAATGGCGTCTTGAAAATGACGACTGTGACCAAATTATATTAAAATAGGTCAGTTTTTATAACCCACTGTGGCCCGAGTCTCAAAAAGTCTGCCCTCCCTGGACTAGAACATGGTTAAACCTCTGAAAAGTCCATTTTGCAGAATAGGTCTGATTTAAACAAATACATATTCTCATGATACGGTTGTAAAATGTAAAAATCGATGCCCAGATACTAAAGTGATGCTCAGACTATGAAACACCATTTATCAGGATAAGAAACATGGCGACACTAAACACCATTTTATTACTGTCCCAAAACCCTCCTATACTGCAGATTATTGATAAAATCCAAGGGAAAAGTGCTTCAAAGAGAAGTTAAATCATTTACATGGAACAAACCAGGTGCCCCGACTCGTTTTACTTAAAGATACAGACTTAATTATGTAAAGACTCCCACAGGGCCAACGGTGAACGGCTAACTGAGAATCACTGACAGGTTATGGCTGTTTCTTAAGGGAATTCACACAAAACTGGATTAAACCAGGACTAAACCAGGACTAAACCTGGACTAAAACTGGACTAAAACTGGACTAAAACTGGACTAAAACTGGACTAAAACTGGACTAAAACTGGACTAAAACAGAACTAAACCTGGACTATACCTGGACTATACCTGGACTATACCTGGACTGAACCTGGACTGAACCAGGACTGAACCAGGACTGAACCAGGACTGAACCAGGACTAAACCAGGACTGAACCAGGACTAAACCAGGACTAAACCAGGACTGAACCAGGACTGAACCAGGACTGAACCAGGACTAAACCTGGACTGAACCAGGACTGAACCTGGACTAAACCAGGACTAAACCAGGACTAAACCTGGACTAAACCCGGACTGAACCTGCACTGAACCAGGACTAAACCTGGAGTGAACCAGAACTGAACCAGGACTAAACCAGGACTGAACCAGGACTAAACCAGGACTAGAACTCGACTAGATCAAACCCAGTCAAAATCAACTCCAAACACTTCTCTTGTATGTGAAACTGTTTGGGAACCATGGACTGTTTATATAAATGGACATAGCTAACCTGGCACCATCGGCTCTGGCTTCAATTCACTTTCTATTGAAAAACCATGTCCTCTCTCTCTGTAACTGCTGCTGTCAGACTCGTCATTTTGGTCTTAAATGTTTGTATTAACCCTCTACATGATCTGGGGTTTTTATTTCACTATTGTGTCTGTAAATCAAGATATGAACATTAATAACAGACAAATCAGGTCCTTCTTTCCCTGAAGTCGCTCCAGCTAGCGTTAGCATCAGATTTGATTGACTGTGATGCTAAGCGCCCACTTCGAGCTAAACCAGCGGTGTGGGCGGGAAGGGGCATTACCTTCAGCAGCCTCGCTCTGGATTGGCCATTTGGTTGCTATGATACTCACGATCGAAATTTCAAATATGAAACTTGTCGCCAAATTCGGTGCTATAACTGCTCTAGTCTTGATTAGCTTCTTTTGACTGGAGCCAAATGGGTCCCAGCAGGAGGAAGTGTCTGGGGTGAGGGAAATCTCGGAACAAAGCCTTGAAACTTGGCTATGATTTGACAAAGTAGCACGGTTCTTAATATTGCATTTTTAACGTCTATTTTTCAGAAAACACGGAGCGATGAGCCGATGTTTGTCTGTCAGCACGAGGCTTTTATTATGTCAACAGCAGGAGTTAAGATTTTCAACAAGAATCATCGGAGTTTCCTTCTACAAAAGCCCTCTGTCTCCGCACACTCCCACAGCTAACAACTGATCTGCTTTGTCGACGGCTGTGAGTCCGGCGTGATACTTTAGCACGATAAATGGTCCGATATGAGCTCGAGTAGAAAGTTTCAGGGGTGGGTCTAATCAGAAGAAGGAAGTATTGGTTCTGGAGAAGATGGAGAACACCGTCAATGATTAAAACTATTAAAAACTACACAGCAGATGGGGCTAGTCGTCGTTGGAGACTTTAAACCGGGACGAGGGGCCTTTTTACTGTCACACACCTGGGAAACTGCCCTGAAGAAGTCGGACTGCAGATGGCGCTGTCGTCCTGCTTACAGTGGTACAAAAACGGCGCCAAAACCTGTTTAAATCAGCTGATCGGACACGTCGCAGTACCACCATGTGAACACTGAGGCGCTAGTGTGCAGGCCAAAAGAACTAAACAACGAAACCTAAAAGAATCTATTAAAACAAACAAAAAAAGCCGTTTCAAAGTAAAAGTTCAGTGTGATGTTATTTCTACGGAGGGGCCAGTATGGATTTTCTGACGATATTCGATATTTTGATCTGCTTCTGTGGCCGATAATCGATATCTGAATAGCGACTCTGAGACTGGAATCGATGTATCTGCCATCCCTCGTTTCTGGTTCATACAGGTTTTTGTGCGATGCCAGAACCTCAAACAAGACATTTACAGGCACGTTTCAGCACTTTCCTGAGGCAGTGTTAAAATATTCTCTGGAGATATTATATATTAAAAAAAAACAAAAAAATTGAAATCTATATTGATTTTGGTGAATGTCACTCACGCCCACGACTGAGGAAAACGGCTCCGTGTTTTGTACATGAGGCTGTGTTTACACTTGTCCCAGTCTGGTCCAGGTTTAATCCTCCTTTAGTCCTGATTCAGACTGGGTTTGGTCCTGGTTTCATTCCAGTATAGTCCTCATGAAGACTTGGTTTAGTCCTATTCTAGTCCTGGTTTAGTCCTGCTTTAGTCCTGGTTTAGTCCTGGTTTAGTCCTGGTTTAGTCCTGGTTTAGTCCTGGTTTGGTCCTACATTAGTCCTCTTTTAGTCATGGTTTAGTCCAGGTTTAGTCCTCATTTAGTTCTGCTTTAGTTCTGCTTTAGTTCTGCTTTAGTCCTGCTTTAGTCCTGGTTTAGTCCTGGTTTAGTCCTGGTTTAGTCTTGGTTTAGTCTTGGTTAGTCCAGGTTTAGTCCTGGTTTAGTCCTGGTTTAGTCCTGGTTTAGTCCTGGTTTAGTCCTGGTTTAGCCCTGTTTTTGGCCTGGTTTGGTCCTGGTTTAACCCTGGTTTAGCCCTGATTTAGTTCAGGTTTAGTCCTGGTTTAGTCCTGGTTTAGTCCTGGTTGAGTCCTGGTTGAGTCCAGGTTTAGTCCTGGTTTAGTCCTGGTTTAGTCCTGGTTTAGTCCTGGTTTAGTCCAGGTCTAGTCCTGGTTTAGTCCAGGTTTAGTCCAGGTCTAGTCCTGGTTTAGTCCAGGTTTAGTCCAGTTTAGTCTGGTTTAGTCCTGGTCTAGTCCTGGTTTAGTCCAGGTTTAGTCCTGGTTTAGTCCAGGTTTAGTCCAGGTTTAGTCCAGGTTTAGTCCTGGTTTAGTCCTGGTTTAGTCCTGGTTTAGTCCTGGTTTAGCCCTGGTTTTGGCCTGATTTGGTCCTGGTTTAGCCCTGGTACAGTTTAGTCCAGTTCTGATGTGTTGTCAGTGTGAACAGCCTGAGCAGGGAAAGCCTCTCGAGTCTCACGAGTCTCTCTCGAGTCTCTCGAGTCTCTCGAGTCTCTCGAGTCTCTCGAGTCTCTCGAGTCTCGAGTCTCTCGAGTCTCTCGAGTCTCTCGAGTCTCTCGAGTCTCTCGAGTCTCACGAGTCTCTCGAGTCTCTCGAGTCTCTCGAGTCTCACGAGTCTCACGAGTCTCTTGGCCTGATCCGTGTCGGCTCAGGGTGAGGGAGGAGTTCGTTCATAAATCTCACACATGCTCCACCTGTTTGTATTAACAAAAGGAGCTGATGCTACCGGCCGCTGTCTCCTGAAGCCAACAACACAGCACCACACCGGGTTCTCAAAGTGTCCCAGGCCAACAATGCACTAACCCCATTAATCCAGTCATAATAACTCCACATCCTGTATTCAAAGCTGAAAGTAGGACAGGTCCGACAGCGTTTTTTTGTGGTTGCTAATAGTTTACAAAGAAATGCTGCAGATCAAAGAGACGTTCGTGCAGTAACAAATGTGCATTACGTAACTTTTCGGGTGGAGGCTCTGCTACCTGGCGTCTCTATGGAAATGTTATAGTTGTGCCTGGAAAGTTACGCAGTGCGGCATTAATCACATCCATATCCACAGAGACGAGAAGGTGACGCCGCCGGGCCGAGTTACAGGAAGTTGAGCGGGAAATAAAAACATCAAAATGGCCGACGGATCATTCAACGTTACGCTATGAAATAAAACCATGGACATAGAGACAAACTGGAACATTATCCTCAACAAAAAAAGTTCCGCAATGCACTTTAGAGCATGGTATCACTAGTACACGGACAGTAAGTAAAAAGGGAACTCAATAATCGTTCGTGGGACATTTTATATAATCTCCAACAAAGATAATCACCATGGCAACACCAGAGTCGACAGGGGGGACAAAGGGGTATATTGTCCCAGGCCCCAGGGTTTTAGGGGGCCCCCAAATTTCTGTTTTCAGCCCTGTTTTTTGCAGAAAAAAGTTACTTGTCCACAGCGGAGTCAACAGGAGCGAACGAAGGGCCCCCCTCTTCCTATTTATTTGGGGGCCATGTTAGGATTATCGCCAAATTTCTGTCGACGGCCCTGTTTATTCGCAATATTCTCCGCTAAATCAAAGTTTATTTCACGTATATCAAAGTACGATCACACAAAAGTTCTTTAAACATGGAACTTATTCATAACTAAGGACGGGACAATAAACAATAGTCTAATTTATCGTGATAAAAAGGGTTTAAAATAATCGTTAGTGGGACATTTTATATAATCGTGATAATTGCTAGCAAAGATAATCACCATTATATCACTTGAATGTGCAGAAAAAGCGACTTATCCACAGGCCAGTGAACGGGGAGGACAAAGGGGTCTGTCGTCCCAGGGTCTATTAATTTGTATAACAGGGGGGCCATGTGAGGATACTGCCCCGGGCCCTCAAATTTCAGCGGACCGGCCCTGCTCATCCATAATATTCTGTTAAAGTTACAATTATTTATATCCATAACAACTTTAATCGTGATATAATCGTTAATCACAGTTATTTTAGCCGTGATAATCGCAAACACAACATTTCATGGTGCGTATCGGTGGCACGGGGCTAATACAGCCCGTGCCATGGAGGAGCAGGTGTACCCGGAGCATCCCAGCAGCGGACAGCCTCAGTCTTACCTCAGGGCCACGCGCACAGAGCTCTCATCAGGCGAAGTCCCCATGATGGCGCCTCCAAACGCGCTCCTTCTCCTTCTTCCTCCTTCTTCGTGCGTAAAAATAACCCGCTTTCCCTTTTCTTTATCCTATTACAAGACAACGGAGCAGCGGGCCCCTCCTTCCCGTGTCCCCCGCTGCAGCTCCACCGGCAAAAGCGCGTCTATATCCAGACACCAGACCCACGCGCGCTCACGCCCTCCTCGCCGGCTCGGGTGCCCCTCTTGCAGACATTGTAGCGGGTTTAATAGTCGGGTTTATTGTTGGGGGCATGATCCAGGAGGTGCTCGGGTCTCCGCGGGCTTTGTGCGTCTCATCCCCGCTGCGCAGGCACTGGCACAAGGCGCAGCAGAGCGCACTCAGCCACTACTGTCCATACGGCTCCAGGACGCACGACGTAACCCGACTCCTCCCCCCGAAGCATGTGATCACAGCCAATAGAGAGCTGCAGGAATGTAGGTTAAATAGGTGCATGGAAATAATGCAAATCCATGAACTATGAGGGGAATAATTTCAGGGTTTTGCAGCGTAATTTGATTAGACAAGTTTATTTGTATGGCACAATTCGTACTTAAAGTATTTTACAGAACAAGAAAGACATTAAAATCACTATACAACAACAAAGCAAAACATAAATAACATAAATAATATATCATCTTGAAATTAAATTAAAGTGTGTAAAGTAATAATAATAATAATAATAATAATAATAATAATATAATAATAATAATAATAATAATAATAATAATAAATAATAAGTATTAGTATGAAAATAAATCTTCTGCTGCGCAACTTGTATGGGCAGGTAACTGAAAGCGTGTTTCACACATACAATCAAGTTATTCAAGGTAAATTTATATATTAAAGTAAGAAAATAACCTTATCATATTTGTAAGTAGGCCAAAAATAAATTCTAGTCCTTGTTTGGGCTTATTCTGTTATAATTGCGAATTATATTTGGAAGTCTGACCTCATGCCAGCACATATCCTTCCGCGCAGAGATTGCCCTACTTTCTGGAATGCCATGTCATGTTTCGTTTTTTCTTTATTTAAATTTACATGAAATTCAGTGTTTGGGGTTTGGAGGAGATTGGGGAATGCTGCCATCTGCTGGTGACAAGGCGCTATTACAGAGCTAGACTTGACGTCGACGTGAAATGCTAACTTTAACGTCACAAATTATTTTTTTATTGTTATTTATTATTTATTATTTTTACTGCTACTCACTGCGTCATAATCTCAAAACATTTGATAAATTATTCGTACTGTTAAAAATAAATAAATAAATAAGAAATGTGGCGGTTTACGTCAGTTACGTGCTCGTCTCCATGGTGATGTTGTTGCTCTGCCTGCACGTTCCACTTTACGGTAATACATATTTAATATATATAATGATCAAGTATTTACTCTACCAGTCAAAAGTTTGGACACACCGTCTCATTCAATGTTTTTTTAAATGTATTTTTACTACTTTCTACATTTTAAACACACAGAGGACATCAAATGTATGGAATTATGTAATAAAGAAAAAAAGTTTAAAAAGTTATTACCAAATAATTTTCGACAAACCAAAGAGTGGCTATTTTGAGGATTTGAATATAGAATTATTTTTTTCTTTACTACATAATTCCATACATCTTCATATGTGATGTCTTCTGTGTGTATATAAAATGTATATATAATGTATATAAAAATATATAAAATAATTATTTTGGTAAAAATATACAATGGAATAATAAAAAAAAAATATAAAAGGAGATTCATAAAAATAAAACAATAACAAAATAATAATTCAATAATAATAATGTAAATAAAATATGAAGCAACACATCTGGAATTATGTAATAAAGAAAAAAGTTAAATAACTCTTCTAAATATTTTTCAACAAATTAAAAGAGTGGCTATTTTGAGGATTTGAATATAGATTTTTTTTCTTTACTACATAATTTCATATATCTTACTTAGTAAAAAAAAGTATACAACTCATACCTGAACCTTGGCTGCCTTAACCTGGATAATAGGTTGAGTGGTTAGCTCCACTGACTCGCAGGTTGGCGGTGCAATTCCAACCCTCACAGATGAATGCTGTCGTTGTGTCCTTGGGCAAGACACTTAACCCGCCTCGCCCCCAGTGTCTGCGTGCTCTGCTGTATGAATGTGTGTGTGGATGGGTGACTGGTTCCTTGTTGTAAAGCACTTTGAGCTTTGAAAGGTAGAAAAGTGCTATAAAAATGTGACCATTTACCATGTATTTGACGTCTTCTGTGTCTATAAAATGTAAAAAGTTTTTTTTTTTTTTTTACTACAAATAAATAAATAAAAAAAATATATATAATAAATAAATAAAATACAAATATGCAATGTAATAAAAAAATAAAAAATAATGAAAATAAAGTAATAACAAAAATTATAATAAAACATTAAATTAAATAATTGATAGGTTCACTTTTGACCTAAGTTACAATTCAAAAAGAGAAGAGAAGACAAGAGAGATTGATTGTATCTCAATTGAGGAGAAAGACGGGGAGGCAAAACCTTCAGTTACAACCTCCGCACCTCTCTGAAGTCTCCACCGCCCTCCACCTCCTTTTATTAGAATCAGGAACCCTAGTTACAAATGCACACTGCTCACTCTTAAAGGGGAGGGGGAAATATAGCAAACAGTGTGAAATCACATATTACATAGTTCACATCAAAATATATTTTGCCTCCCAAGATGTTTCTGTTATAAAGTTCGTCGTGACCTTTCCCTTTTTCTGCAACTTTCACAAGACATTTTCTGCAAGACTCAAGAAACAGATATGAGCATAAATCATATTAAAGTTACATTATAGTAATTATAATAAGAGTGAACATTACATTACCTTTAAGATACACAGTGAGATTAATAAACATATTGAATATATATATTTTGAATCCATCATTGGGATTTTTAATTACCGGTTCATTCGTTCTTACACCTGGGAGGTTTCTTGGAATAACTTTGGAAGTACTCCTTCAGGGTCCTCCTCATCACTGCCCTCCAATAGGTAAATCTGCACCCCTGTGTCCTCAGGCGGGGGTGAGATGGCAGCGGTTCAACCTATTAATCAGGGAACGGAGACAGGGAATACAACAGCATCCACACAAGGTTAAGATGGCTACAAACACAGTGATTGATACTAGAACCGAGGAGACCAGTGCTTTGTAGCGACCAAACACACTTAGCCAGTCATCCCAGAAAGAAGTGCTCACCCCAGACTGCTCCTTTAGGCGTCTGTTCAGAGCACGCAGGCTGCCGATAGCCCTAGTCAGGCTTCCATCTGCAGCGGTTTTATTGGGAATGACAACACAGCAGCTCGCCCCAATAACAGAACAAACTCCAGCCCGTTCTGCCAGGAGCATGTCGACTGCTATGCGGCTTTGGAAAGACATAAGTGAGGCGGCGCTGAGTTGTTCGTGCACTGCTTCAAACCCCTCCTGTGTATCGTTCCCCAGTTTTTGTACCTTGTAGTGGATGTAGTTGATTCTGTCTACGTTTTTAATGGGTGTGATTGGAATTATAGCGGCTGTTAAAGGAATGTTTTCGAATCCGGTGGCAATTTGATCAGCTTTATATTCATCAGGAGCCCCTCTGGGTATTCCAATATCATCGATGTATGTTGGATCTCCCCAGCGTCCCTTGTACTCTCTTTTACATTTTTTAGCATGTTTTTCAATAGGTACATGCTCAATCAATGCTGTTAAATGTTCTGGTTCTATTGACATTACTTCTGCAGGTATTATCAGGCTAACTAGAGCGCATATTCCAGAAAATTCAGTAGGTATATTTACTCTAAGTAGTTTCCCTCCGCAGTACCTCCTCTGCCTCTTCCTCTACCACGACCTCGTCCTCTCTGTGTAAAAATCTGACTTTCCTTTTCTTTTTTCTGCTTGTTTTTTATCACTTTGTCAGCGTGCAGTGCATAATCCACATATTGATCTAATGTTCCTGTAGCAAAGTTTATATAATGTTCATCAACCCAGTTACGGATTCCTGTGGTAGAATTAGCATGCAAAGCATTCTTTAACAGCTGTCTGTACGCACAACTCTCATTACCATCTTCGTCCTTAAGTCCACTATGTAACTTAAACACCTTTGTAAGTCTGTGTTTAAACTCCTCAAAACTTTCATCCTCCTTCTGTTTAGTTCTATTTATTTCTACATAATTTGCTCTCCTGGTGAATCTCTTCTGAATCCTTGTTCTCAACGCTGTCAGTCTAGTTTGAAGCTCTTGTTCATCATGAGGCAGTACCACCTGATTTGGGTAAGTACCCTGCAAATAATCCCAGTCCCCTCTAACAGATGCCCAGCGATGTCCTAAAGCCTTTCTGTACACTCGTTCTACTTCTCGTCCATTCAAATCATATGATAATCTCAGTTGTTCCATAGCCTCCAGGAATTCCGTTACATCCTCTGTGGGTGAGACGATTCCCTTTAATGCATCATCTACGTCGCTCTCTGTCCAGGGTCTGTGTGCTGCAATAGTTTCTGGGCGTCTTCCACCTCCTGCATCATCAGTATTTAATAATTGTCCTGCTCTGGGATTTGCAAACTGTATCTTAGGTTTAAGTTCTGCGATCTGTTGTTTTGGCTTTGGTGGCTTGACCTGCTCCACTGTATTACCTGGAGAGGCCTGTATCATGGGAGCACTAGGAGTAAAGAAGACGGTGGGTATTTGCTGATGTGGCTGTTCTGTGTGAGTAACAATGGTCAAAGGGTCAGCTCCCATCGTTTTACTAAATTCATATTTTATGCCTTTATCTTTTGCCTGCTGTCTAGTCTGTGCTGTTCTCATCCCTTGTAGTTCATGTGTGAGGTCACTATAAGGTCGGTACAGGGGGGGTTGTGGCCTCCCTCCCACTGCTCCCCCTGCTCCCTCAGCTCGGACCTGCTGCGCTGGTGGTGCCGCTGTTACTGTAGTTAAATCATCTTCCTCATTTGTTCTAAGCGTCATTAGTTTTTTACGCTTTGCCTCTGTTTGGCCTTTTTCTCTTGCTTTCGCTAACTCCAACCATTTTTCTAAATGATAGTACCCTTGTTTACACATATCAATTTCTTTATTTCTGCATTTCTCCTGGATTTTATTTTGGAGCTCCGTTATTTTAGAAGATTTTAGCTTGCCCTCAAATTTATATTTTGATACCCACAAATCTAGTTTTGTACATTTATCTGGATATTTTGCGTGCACGACTTTCCAATCTTTTATCTGCAGTTTATCTTTTGGGGTCGATTTTGTATTTTTATTTCCCATTTTATTTTCCTTAAATTTAGTCCAGCTTTTAACAGGTTGGTACAGTGATTAGTGCAGTATCTCTCGCTTCAGCCTCACAAGTAGCCGGAGAAATCTTGCCTTTGCATCCACAAAAATGCACCGTATTTTTCCAACTCTTTTGGTACAAGATCCGTCACCTAGTGGTTCAGAATCTCGTCACTCACACACTCTTTTCATTTCTTTACTTCGCTTTTTTCCCACAGTTTTGTACCTGCCAGTAAAATGTCACTATTTTACTCGGTAACGGGACTCCGCTTCCCTTTTTAGTATTACTACCTAATTGGAGCCTTGGATAATTAGGGTTTTTCTCTAGGCGTATGACCCTCAGTCACACCGTTTTTTTAAAAGCAAGACCTACTCACTCGTCTTGTCTCTCTCCCTCAGTATCCCGTCAACCGTCAGACTCCAACAGAAGCCGCAGAGCCAGTCCTGGAAAAGGTCTCGGAGGCTGTGGCCACAGTCTCACCTGGGTCTCCGACGTCCGCTGGAGTCCTCAGGTGTATCGGGATCCGGCTCGAAGGACCAAGTTCATAGGTTCACTTTTGACCTAAGTTACAATTCAAAAAGAGAAGAGAAGACGAGAGAGATTATTGTATCTCAATTGAGGAGAAAGACGGGGAGGCAAAACATTCAGTTACAACCTCCGCACCTCTCTGAAGTCTCCACCGCCCTCCACCTCCTTTTATTAGAATCAGGAAATTTAGTTACAAATGCACACCGCTTCAGCTTTTCTTTCGGTCACCCCTTCGTTGCGCTTCCCTTTTTTGCGCAAACAGCCTCCCAAGATGTTTCCGTTATCAAGTTCGTTCCCTTTTTCTGCAACTTTCACAAGACATTTTCTGCAAGACTCAAGAAACATATGAGTGCATAAATCATATTAAAGTTACATTATAGTAATTATAATAAGAGTGAACATTACCTTTAAGATACACAGTGAGATGAATAAACATGAGTCGCCTCTTTTAAGATCTTACCTGTAACTTAGTCTGATTATCGCCATAGAGACAGATAAGTTTCCCAGTGTAGAACTTTCCAGGCAACGCAAGAACATGCTAATGCAGACAAGCAGGTTATGAACTCACTACCAGAAAAGTCACATAGTGTAGCTTTAATTTAAACCAGTAACATCAAAAATAAACCACACAGAGAAAAAACGAGGTTGCACTTTTGTTTATTTACATGAAAATACATCATCTGTCAAAGTAAAGTGACCTCTGCTCAGGATTTTAAACAAACAGCGTCTCGGATGAAGAACCTGTAACGTTATAAGAACGACACATGCACGAAACACGAAGGAATTCTTCATTTAAAAAAACAAAAATGAAGGTTTGACTTGACTAAACGTTTGTAACATGAATCAAACTCAAGTATTTGAAAATATCTACAACAGCAAGTTCTCCAGTCGTCACAGATCAATGCAAATGTACAGAAAATAAAACCACAAGGAGTAAAAAGATGCTCTTTCACACACAGGCCTGTCACAATAACACAGATATCGCTACAGACGATAAACGATAATACTGAAACTGATTTACACAAAAACAGCAGGAGCAAGAGCGGATTTAAACCACAAAAACTACTCAAAGTGTGTAATATTGTAAAAAACATCATGAGTTAATAAATAAACAGCAGAATGAAACCGTTCAGTCGTTATTTTCATCTGTAATGAGTCGTAAACATCATTAATTCAACCTTTTATGGCTTAAATCTGATCATATAAACCAGGGGTGTCCAAACTACGGCTCAGGGGCCAAATTCGGCCCTCAGAACTAATTTTTATTGGCCCCAGACCTTCAGCTGAACTGGCCCAATTGATGATACTCAGTACTTTTTACGGCACATTTGAGTCATTCTACCAATATAACCTAAATAACATCACATTTCATCGTCATACAGACCTGATGTTAATATTTGAAGCCTTATTTAAAGTATCAAGTCAAAATTATGTTAAATGCACCGTCTGAGAGAGTTTGAGTTTGGAGTTTGGGCACCTCTGATATAGAAAAAAGCAAGATTTCCCAGTAGTGCAGACAGAAAAGTACTATAAAGATATCTTACTCGGACTTGTTCTGTTGTACTCGGCGTTTTCCAAAGTGTTTGACCTCGTTTAATCCACCTCTATTCGGGCTCCATTAGCGACACGAGGCGCATCAAGACAGGACTGGATTTCTTGCCGTGTTTCGCTGCAGCAGAGACTCATTAAAGGTTCAATCACATCTGTATCTTTGGGTTTAGTTCAGGAATGTCCAGGATCTTTGTTCGATTCACGATATGTTTAACACAGCCCCAAAGAAACAAGATCCACACTCTTTAACCAACAAAACGCCTGAAATACAGAGTGATTACAGACTTTTATAACCACCGAGTACAACAGAACAAGTCTAATTAACATATCTTATCACTTGCATTTGTAATTAAAGTTTAAAATTGTAAAAAGACTCAACGCTAAGTCGATAAAGTGATTATCGCGACAGGCCTCTACACACATCATGGACACATTCAATATCTCACCAACAAAATCAAACATTTACACGGTTAAGTAAGGATTTCATCATCGTAAATATAATGTGGTCGCTCTATCTTAGGCCGAACCATCTAAGAAAAACAGCGTTTGTGCAAGAGGTTAAAGTTCAAATCTAAAAACGTAACCACCTGAGAAGGAGCTAGGTCAGAAAATGAGCTCCAGATATGGTTTGAGTTCATGGTTTTTGTTTGTGACGATGGAGCGTAGACTTTAACAGTTCATTACCTTAACAAAAAAAGTATTACAAGGAAGAGTTATCCAAAAACTCCAGCTTCCCGGACTTTTTACAGTTCAAAAGAATGGATAGTTTGTTTTAAATTGTCAGTTGCTATGGGAACAGTCGTAATTTTGCCTCCATTTTGAGTAGCATGTTCTCAAAATGGGATCTTAAGGAATTACAGAGCGTTTTATCGATGCAGTTAGCAGTTTACATATGAATTTTTCAAGATATTTAGGAAGGAATTCGCTCATTTCATGTGCAAACGACGTCTTGACAACCTGCCGCTTCGTAAATATCATAATCGAGCTTGCATTACTTTGCGGATCTATTATTAAAGCGCTGGCGTGGATGGATTTCTGTGCGTCTGCAGGTCCAGGGTCGTCGAGTGGACTCTGTGTCATGTAGAGGCTCGTTTCCTCCTGTCAGCAGAGTCTCACTGACGCTTCAGGTCACAAAACCCATCCATTTAACCGGGGCAGCTGTCTAAGCAAGGACTCCAAGACTTCCCTCAACCCAGACGCTTCCTCCAGCTCCTCAGACTGTGTAAAGAAGTGGACTGAGTGAGTGTGACGTCACCCACAGCGTTCAGCTTCAGGCAAACGAAGCTCATCGAGGCTAGAGCAGGTACAGCGGCGAATTTGGAGCCTTAGCAACGAGTATCATAGCAACCAAAGAGCCAATCCAAAACACTTAGCAACGCTGTCAATCAAACCTGTTGCTAACGGTAGCAGGAGCGACTTCAGGGAAAGAAGGCGCCTGATTTGTCTGTTATTAATGTTCATATCTTGATTTACAGACACAATAGTGAAATAAAAACACAGTTACAGAGAGAGGGGACACAGTTTTTCAATAGAAAGTGAATTGGAGCCAGAGTCGCTACGTCCATTTACATATACAGTCTATGATGGAACCTCCAGCGTCTCCTGGGTCTCCCTCCTCCCACAGGCCTCGGTGAAGAGCATTAAAAGCATTAAAACTAAGCAGGTTTAATGGCTGGACTAAGCTACTCAATTATGCAACACTACTGCTACTAAAATAGAAAGTATAATAATACAAAAGTTACAGGGTGACTTGCAAAAATAGAAACAAGTCCAAGGCCTAAGATAAAATAAAATTAAAAACGTGAACAGACCAGTACAACCGAAGATCATATTTGGTTTTCCAAGAACCACGAGATCTAAACCCGGACTATATCAGGACTATATAAAATGAGACGAAACCAAAATGAGACCAAACCACGGTCTAAGGCAGGAGTGTCCAAACTTTTTTTCACCGAGGGCCAAACATATTCGAAATGTAGAGCCACAGATGGGTCGTTCAGCATTTTACATCATTTACACAGAGCCGCCGCCCCTTTAATGCGACTTAAAACACTCACTTTTGCTCTGTATCATTGTGAAATCTTTGTAAATCAGGTTAAAGTGGTAAAACTACTTCATAGGCAGTAATTTTTATAGCAAAATCATCAATAGAGCGGGTTCATCAGGAAGCCTGAGGGACCGAAAAAATTTTATCTGAGGGCCGCATTTGGCCCAAGAGCCATAGTTTGGACACTCCGGGTCTAAGGTAAAGTTTTAAATAAAAATTAACCCAAAGAAGAACACAAACAGTAGCAGATTTGTCTTAGAATAAAACAAAAACCCAAACTGCAGAAGGTCCTTGTACTACAATTAGAGAAACAAAGTAAAAAACAATACAATGTTTAGCAGAACTGTATAATAATGTTTTGAGGTATAATCTGGGCACAAATGAGGACTCAGGGTGCCTCTTATTCAACATAAAGACTTTGCAAACTGTTCCACAGCTAAAAAAATCCCCCAAAATGTAACTGTTTCTTTAATGATTCATTTAAACCAAATCTGTCTGTTATCTGTCCCCAAAACTGACACAAAAACATTCAAATTCTTCAAAATCTCCAAACTTTAGCCCGAGTCTGACGCCTTTCAGTGAAACTTTTGTCTAGTAACTTAGCGACCATCATCTTGGCCGGACATGAGGAGCATCCTAATGATCTGAAGTGGTTTTCTTAAAGGGGAGGTCTGCAGCTGACTTTAAAAAGGCCTGAACTGAAGTACGAGTCCGTGTAAAAAGCCATATCCGCTAAAAAGAGACAGCCCTATATTAAGATGTAAATGCTATGTGCAGTATGGAGTATTCCCAGTGCTATTTCACAGTATCAGTTCCCTGCCGCTGTCATCGTCTGGGAGGGTTAAATCATATAAAAAATCTACAAAATAAAAAAAAAAATCCTCATTCACACCATACTTTCCAACTAAAATCCATGTTCTCTATGTGCAGTGATGTAGTTACAACTTACAACGCAACTACGGTCAAATTTCACATTTACAAAACTATTTTCCCGTCACAAGCTCGTGTAGCTAACACCCTGAGCTGGTATAATGCCTGGGTAAAGCTGCAGTGTGTAACTTTTCCAGTGGAAGTCCAGTCACCTGCTTTAAAAAATAAAAAAAATATATATATATCTGTGTTTTAAGACCAAAGTTTAGTTTGTTTTCATCCCTGACAGTTTTTTTGGGCTGCTCACTAGCGCCTCACAGTGGTCACGTCAGCTTGTTTTAACAGGTGTTGGCGCTGTGTTTCTACCGGTGGCGGCAGGACGACAGCGCCATCTGCAGTCCGACTTCTACAGGACAGTATCGCAGGTGTGTGACAGTGAAAAGGCCCCTCATCCCGGTTTAAAGTCCTGTTGGCACGTTCCTGTATTTCGATTTGCTCCTTAATCCTGTGACGATGTTTAGTGTCCTCTGTCTCAGTCCATAATGTCTTTTTATTTATTTATTTAATTTTATTTTTTTTATTTTGTTTGTTATTTCTTTTAATTTAATTTTATTTATGTATTTATTTTATTTATCTTTTTTATTTTTTTATTTCTATTTATTTTATTTTTTATTTATTTTTGTGCTTCTTTTTTTTATTTAATTTTATTTATGTATTTGTTTTTTAAATTTATTTATCTTTTTTAAAATTTTTATTTTGTGGTTCTTTCTATTTATTTTATGATCCAAAATGGCCGACTTGAGTTGCGGTAGTTGACCACTGTGAGGCGCTAGTGAGCCGTCCAAACAGTCAGGTATGAAAACAAACTAAATCTTGGTCTGGAAAAAGAATCTATCTACTTAAGTACAGCACTTTACTACTTTTACTTAGTTACGTTCCACCATCTAAACAGTAGCTCCATAACCAGACGGCAGACCCAGAGCCACACGAAAAGTTACACATTGGAGCTTTAATTAGGCTGCATTTAGTGATTGAAAGCTGCTCCTTACGACCTTTTTAAAATGTGAGCGTGTAAAAGTACCCTTCACTACTTCCACCTGTGAACACGGGTCAGATTTGTGTATTTTTCTTGCATTTCTAACATTTCTAACTGAATAAATGCAACAAAGATGTGGAACATTTCGAATAATAATGTATCTCCACGGAGCAGACGATGGAACTGCCTGCAGAAAAGTTACAAAAAGCGCCTCTAAATTGAAAACAAATTCATTAAAAACAAAGTGCGATAAGGCAGATGTTCGTTTTTTGTCCTTGGACCTAAAACAGACACAGCAGAGCAGGTTCTGATATAAAACATGAGTGAGTTTACTGCTCGTGTCTGTCCTGGACCACGTGTCGCTTCAAACACCATCATCTCCAGACAAACCACAGCAGAACCAGTGTTTAGTGTCAACACGAACGAGTGGATCCGACAGGTGGAAAGAACCGACTCCCTCACGGCTAGAATCATTATTTAAAGCTCCTACATTATGCAAAAACTGACTCTTGTGAGGTTTAAGTCGAGTTATAATGTCGTTTTAACGCATCAAAAACAGACCTGGAGTTGTGTGTTTGTTTCATTCTCATGTTTGAGTAACACTTTATTATTAGTCTGTAACATCTCCAAAGCTCAAAACGCTCTGTTCCACCTTGTGATGTCATGAAGTGGTAGTTTTCATGTTAAAGGGCCCATGTTGCGCTGTTTTCTTTTCACTTTTATTCACACGTTTCTGTCCCTCTGACTGTCCTCAGGTTTAAAGACAGCCCCTCCCGCTCTCCTTATATAAGTTAAGTTTAATCGATCAGTCACAATAGTGAAAAACATATATACAGTGTGGCCCAAAAGTCACTGACACTTTTAAATCTTCAGTAGCTCCTATAATTATTAAGTTAAACTCACCAAATTTTAGCAGTAGATAAACTGAACCTTCCCAGATTTTTGGCAATTTATACAGTTATAATTGGTCACTTACACTTGAACTTATCACTACTTAAACTAGGGGAAGTAAAAATAATCTTTTTTAAGTGTCCACCATTTTGTGTTTGTCTCTGAACAGCCTGATCCAACACACTTTACAGAACATTTAAAGCATTTCTGGGCTTATGTCTCTTATTTGATCCTCGATGTTACGTTTTAAGTCGTTTATTGTCTGAGGTTTATTCACAAACACCTTTTCTTTAAGATAGTCCCACAGGAAGAAATCAGGACTAGTCAGGTCTGTGGAGATCACATACTGCCCCCTGTCTGTGAAAAACACTTATTATTCCTTTAATGACATTTACTCTTGGGGCATCTCTGGTATTAAAATGTGGACGGTAACACCGCTGGGTTTGTGAATTTGACCCATGTGACTCAAAGTACCACTGTACAATGAGGGTTCACTCCTCGGTGCTGTATTTGCTCAGATTAATGTCGGAAGAATAATTCTAAATGCTCTGGTAAAATAAAAGACAAATATTTAGAAACAAAAGAGTTATGAGTTTTTTTCAGCTGTCAGTGACTTTTGGGCCACCCTGTATATTTACAATTAGACACTAATGTACCTGCAAAACTGCATAATTCACTCCACACGAGTCATCTGTGAGTTAAAACATGAAACAATGACTAGAAAAATATAAACATTATTATTACACTAAAAAGGTAACAATTGTATAACATAAATCTGACATTTTTTTTAGCAAAATAAATGACGTCTCGAAGAGTTTACATGAACCTCTTCAAAGTAAAGGTAAAAAGCAGCTGTTAACTTGAAAACTACCACTCTATGACATCACAAAGTGGAACAGAGCGTTATGAGCTTTGGAGATGTTACAGACTAATAATAAAGTGTGACTCAAACATGTGAGAATGAAACAAAACACAACTCCAGGTCTGTTTTTGATGCACAAATAAGATTATAACACGACTTAAAGCTACACGGGTAATTTTTGTGTAATTTAGAACTTTTAAACAACAATATCATATTTTATTATAATAAAAACCTGCTAATCCTGCAGTTTAAATCTCTACAAACGTGTTCTTAGTTCAACAATTCAGTTTTCTGTCAAATGTTATTGCTCCTGGTCGTGTTTAAATGAATATCTGAGCAGAATTCTGATTTCAAAAGATCAGATCAAACCCGCTCTTGTACCTAACACTCGGTCTAAATGTGACGGCCCCCTCCCCCGGGGTCCCTGCTGCTGCTGCTGCTGCTGCTGCTGCTGACTCCTTTGAACCGCGGCTCTTAAGCTCTTTGTATTTGTTCATTAAACCAGAAAAGTATAGCTGTGGAGCCAGACCTGCGTTACTAATCACTGCCATAATAAGCGTTAGCCTGTCACAGCACTGCGCGAGGCTGTGAGGGTCTAAATATGTCCGCTAGCTAGCTTAGAGGACGCTAACACCACTCTCTAGGCAAAAGACTCAACCGAGAATCGAGGTGTTTCATATTTAAAAGTACAAACTGGTTCAGGTGGCATTACTTTACATGTTTTGTCGCCTGGTTTATGGTTAAAATGAGACGTGAAACGAAGCTAACATGATTTGAATGTTGTTAATCGGCGTAATCTGTGGATTTACGAACTTTCTGTTGGTTAAATCAGACCTATTCTACCGTTTTAGGTGAATATTGTGACTTAAAATGTGCAAATGAAAACCTAATGATCCACAGGTGTCAGAGATTATAACTATAGACCGACACGAGCTTTAAATCAACAGTTTTATGAAGCTCTACAAGGCGACTGCTGTTACAAAAATGCATAAAAAATGGAAAAAGTGGCGGCATTATTCAGTTATAAAAATGTGATTGTTTTCAGTTGAACTTAAATTTGTAACTTTAACGTGCGGAATTACTCACCAAATCCCTAAAAAGAGAAAAAAATTGTTGTAATTTGTGGATTTCCTGTTTGTTTTTTCTTTCAAAATTAAAGCCCGTGTCCGAATGTCCCCCCAGCCCCTAACTACACTCACTACACAGACTATATAACCTCTTTAGTGGACTCTACAGAGCGGACTCGCAGATCACTACTTTAAGGTCATGTGACTCTGGTGAGGCTGGTTCAAGGCTGATAAAACTTGATTTGTGTCATAAATAATGATCAGATTGGACTGGCACGAGTCTTTAAGGATTAATAATGATCATACAAGTTTTTGTCAAGCTCGATCTCACGTAAACTGACTGGATTTTTCATTTTTTTGATCTGAGAAGTGGAAATTATCACTCTGTTAGCAGCTCAAGCTAAGGTAAACGGCTATCGCTAGCAGCTATAGGCGGGAACAGAGCACTTCTTTCTGCTTCTTACATGTTATTGTCAAGCTAGATCTCACGTAAACGGACTGGATTTTTCATTTTTTTGATCTGAGAAGTGAAATTATAGCTCTGTTAGCAGCTCAAGCTAAGGTAAGTGGCTAACGCTAGCAACTTTACCCCGCAACTGTTTATTTAAGAGTGTTTTCTTCATAATCAGGATCAACAGTGCTTCTTATTTGTGTTTGTCAAGCTGGATCTCACATAAATGGACTGGATTTTAATTTTTTTTAATCTGAGAAGTGGAAATTATCGCTCTGTTAGCATCTTAAGATAGGGGAAACGGCTAACGTTAGCAATTTTACGCAGCAACGGAGCGTTTTATTCATAATCAGGATCAACAGTGCTTCAATTTGCTTCTTCCCTGTGTTTGTCAAGCTGGATCTCATATTAACAGACTAGATTTTTCTTTTTTTTAATCTGAAAAGTGGAAATTCTTGCTCTGTTAGCAGCTCAAGCTAATGTAAGTGGCTAACGCTAGCAACTTTCCCCTGCAACCGTTTAAGAGTGTTTTCTTCATAGTCATAATCAACGGTGTGATAAACCAGCTTCATTCAGTCGTTTTAAAGTTAAGTCCAGTTAAAGACCTGTTGTATTTCCGACTCTCGCAATGCATTGTGGTCTATATTGACCAGCGTAGCGACCACTGATGCTCGCTACTTTTCAAGGCGCACCGTGAGAAAGTTTGAGCACACTACTTTTCCAACAGCTGGACATTCGGACCCCTAAATAGCGCCCCCTGTAGGGAATAGCGTGGACATTCGCACACAGCCGCTACGTCTAAAATCTAAAGTGTCTAAAATGTTTTCACTTTTATAATCTTAAGCTGGTAAACCCTGCAAATTAGAAATACTGATAAGGATATACATCGTTATTGGGTTAAAAAGGGTTTTCACAATCGCTCTACAACGGAAGTAAAGTGCTAACAAACTAAAAACAAATAAATATAATGTACAGTCCTTATAAAATTCGCTTAGTTATCAGGATTCAAGTCTTACTAAGTGGGTAAAGGAAAAGCAGAGGTTGAAAATGCATAAAAATGATGCTAGTATTGGTCTTTTTGCCCCTTTTACCCCTCCGTCCGTCTTTCTCTCACTCCTCCGCCGTCTTGAGCACTGAATCATCTCCCAGGATCTTGCAGAGTTCGTTGAGGCGGTGTTGCATTTCGGGGATCCCGGCCAGCTGGGACTCGAGTCTCTGTTTTTCCTCCGTGAGCGAGAGGCGCGTGGCCGTGTCCAGCTGCTCGAAACGCCAGCCGCCCTCGCCGTCGAACTGCAGCAGGTGGGTGTGGTACTTCCTGTGTGAGACAAAATTTAAGATTTATACATCAAACAGGTTTAGGGGGTTTATTTTTGTCACAGACTAGTCCTACTTCTGTTCTTTGCCTCCACCTTTACCTCATTCTTTGTCTTGAGTCCACCTTTGCCTTGCCCCACCTTTGTCTTCTTCTTTGCCTCCACCTTTGTCTTGTTCTTTACCTCAATCTTTGCCTTGTTGTTTGTCTTGCCTCCACCTTTGCCTCATCCTTTTCCTTGACTCCAGCTTTGTCTTGTTCTTTGCCTTCCTCCACATTTGTCTTGTTCTTTGCCTTCCTCCACCTTTGTCTTGTTCTTTGCTTTCCTCCACCTTTGTCTTGATCTTTGCCTTGCCTCCACCTTTTGTCTTGATCTTTGCGTTGCCCCACTTTCGTCTTGCTCTTTGCCTTGCCCCACCTTTGCCTCGTTCTTTACCTTGTCTCTACCTTGGTTTTGTTCTTTGTCTTGCCTCCACCTTTGCCTCGTTCTTTTCCTTGACTCCAGCTTTGTCTTGTTCTTTGCCTTGCCTCCACCTTTTGTCTTGTTCTTTGCCTTGCCTCCACCTTTGTCTAGTTCTTTGCCTTGCCCCACCTTTGTCTAGTTCTTTGCCTTGCCCCACCTTTGTCTAGTTCTTTGCCTTGCCTCCACCTTTGTCTAGTTCTTTGCCTTGCCCCACCTTTGTCTTGTTCTTTGCCTTGCCTCCACCTTTTGTCTTGTTCTTTGCCTTGCTTCCACCTTTGCTTACATCCTTTTCCTTGACTCCAGCTTTGTCTTGTTCTTTGTCTTGCTCCACCTTTGTCTTGTTCTTTGCCTTCCCTCCACCTTTTGTCTTGATCTTTGCGTTGCCCCACTTTCATCTTGCTCTTTGCCTTGCCCCACCTTTGCCTCGTTCTTTACCTTGTCTTCACCTTGGTTTTGTTCTTTGCCTTGCCTCCACCTTTGCCTTGGTGTTGCCCCACCTTTATCTTGTTCTTTGCCTTGCCCCACCTTTGTCTTGGTTTTTGCCTTGCCCCACCATTATTTTGTTCTGTGCCCTGCCCCACCTTTGTCTTGTTCTTTGTCTTGCCTCCACCTTTGCCTCATCCTTTTCCTTGACTCCAGCTTTGTCTTGTTCTTTGCCTTCCTCCACCTTTGCCTTGTTCTTTGCCTTGCCTCCACCTTTTGTCTTGATCTTTGCGTTGCCCCACCTTTGCCTCGTTCTTTACCTTGTCCCCACTTTGGTTTTGTTCTTTGCCTTGCCTCCACCTTTGCCTTGGTGTTGCCCCACCTTTATCTTGTTCTTTGCCTTGCCCCACCTTTGTCTTGTTTTTTTTGCCTTGCCCCACCATTATTTTGTTCTGTGCCCTGCCCCACCTTTGTCTAGTTCTTTGCCTTGCCCCACCTTTGCCTCGTTCTTTGCCTCGTTCCTTGCCCCACCTTTACCTTGCCTCCACCCACCACACAAAACTTCAACATCGTCCCATGCCTGGTCTGGACATACAAACCCGGCTCGTGTGCAGTTCTTACCAGAGAGACGGTCTGTGTGTGATGGACAGCAGGGAGATGCCAGCGTCTTTGGCTGCCTGGAAAATCTTCCCTTCGACGTCGATGCTCACGGCGCTGGTGCACTCATCCAGCAGAGCGTACTTCGGCCTGGACACGGGGACAGACAAGAGCGAGGCAAAGACGGTTAATAACATGGAGGAGAGTTCTCATAACATTCGAACATATGAAAAATTACACTATTGAGTACATGGCCCTTTCAGTCTTAACACACAGTTTAAGACCAGACTGAAAACCAACCTCTTCTCCCTGGTATTTAACACTAAACTACCTCTTCTCCCTGGTATTTAACACTAGTCCCACCTCTTCTCCCTGGTATTTAACACTAAACTACCTCTTCTCCCTGGTATTTAACACTAAACTACCTCTTCTCCCTGGTATTTAACACTAAACCACCTCTTCTCCCTGGTATTTAACACTAAACTACCTCTTCTCCCTGGTATTTAACACTAGTCCCACCTCTTCTCCCTGGTATTTAACACTAAACTACCTCTTCTCCCTGGTATTTAACACTAAACTACCTCTTCTCCCTGGTATTTAACACTAAACCACCTCTTCTCCCTGGTATTTAACACTAAACTACCTCTTCTCCCTGGTATTTAACACTAAACTACCTCTTCTCCCTGGTATTTAACACTAAACTACCTCTTCTCCCTGGTATTTAACACTAAACCACCTCTTCTCCCTGGTATTTAACACTAAACTACCTCTTCTCCCTCCCTGGTATTTAACACTAAACCACCTCTTCTCCCTGGTATTTAACACTAAACCACCTCTTCTTCCTGGTATTTAACACTAAACTACCTCTTCTCCCTGGTATTTAACACTAAACTACCTCTTCTCCCTGGTATTTAACACTAAACCACCTCTTCTTCCTGGTATTTAACACTAAACCACCTCTTCTCCCTGGTATTTAACACTAAACCACCTCTTCTCCCTGGTATTTAACACTAAACCACCTCTTCTCCCTGGTATTTAACACTAAACTCACCTCTTCTCCCTAGTATTTAACACTAAACTACCTCTTCTCCCTGGTATTTAACACTAAACCACCTCTTCTCCCTGGTATTTAACACTAAACTACCTCTTCTTCCTGGTATTTAACACTAGACCCACCTCTTCTCCCTGGTATTTAACACTAAACTACCTCTTCTCCCTGGTATTTAACACTAAACCACCTCTTCTCCCTGGTATTTACACACTAAACTACCTCTTCTCCCTGGTATTTAACACTAAACTACCTCTTCTTCCTGGTATTTAACACTAGAACCCACTCTTCTCTCCCTGGTATTTAACACTAAAACCCTCCTCTTCTCCCTGGTATTTAACACTAAAAACCCTCTCTTCTCCCTGGTATTTAACACTAAACTACCTCTTCTCCCCTGGTATTTAACACTAAACCACCTCTTCTCCTTGGTATTTAACACTAAACTACTTCTTCTCCCTGGTATTAACACACTAAACTACCTCTTCTCCCTGGTATTTAACACTAAACCACCTCTTCTCCTTGGTATTTAACACTAAACTACTTCTTCTCCTGGTATTTAACACTAAACCACCTCTTCTCCCTGGTATTTAAACACTAAACCACCTTCTTCTCCCTGGTATTTAACACTAAACCACCTCTCTTCTCCCTGGTATTTAACACTAGACCCACCTCTTCTCCCTGGTATTTAACACTAAACTACCTCTTCTCCCTGGTATTTAAACACTAAACCACCTCTTCTCCCTGGTATTTAACACTAAACTACCTCTTCTCCCTGGTATTTAACACTAAACCATCTCTTCTCCCTGGTATTTAACACTAAACCACCTCTTCTTCTTCCTGGTATTTAACACTAAACTACCTCTTCTCCCTGGTATTTAACACTAAACTACCTCTTCTCCCTGGTATTTAACACTAAACCACCTCTTCTTCCTGGTATTTAACACTAAACCACCTCTCTTCTCCCTGTATTTAACACTAAACCACCTCTTCTCCCTGGTATTTAACACTAAACCACCTCTTCTCCCTGGTATTTAACACTAAAACTCACCTCTTCTCCCTAGTATTTAACACTAAACTACCTCTTCTCCCTGGTATTTAACACTAAACCACCTCTTCTCCCTGGTATTTAACACTAAACCACCTCTTCTCCCTGGTATTTAACACTAAACCACCTCTTCTCCCTGGTATTTAACACTAAACTACCTCTTCTCTCCCTGGTATTTAACACTAAACTACCTCTTCTTCCTGGTATTTAACACTAGACCCACCTCTTCTCCCTGGTATTTAACACTACTACCTCTTCTCCCTGGTATTTAACACTAAACCACCTCTTCTCTCCCTGGTATTTAACACTAAACTACCTCTTCTCCCTGGTATTTAACACTAAACTACCTCTTCTTCCTGGTATTTAACACTAGACCCACCTCTTCTCCCTGGTATTTAACACTAAACTACCTCTCTCTCCCCTGGTATTTAACACTAAACCACCTCTTCTCCCTGGTATTTAACACTAAACTACCTCTTCTCCCTGGTATTTAACACTAAATCACACCTCTTCTCCCTGGTATTTAACACTAGCTACACTGGATATCTCGGTGTTTAATTGTTCTCGTATCTTCTATGTATCGTGTGACCTGCATATTTGTTTTGTACTGACTTTACGAGAAACACTTTGATCAGCTGAAGTAGTTTTAAATCTGCTATAGAAAAAAACTTAAATCGAACTATGTGAAACTGAAGAAAAGCTGCAAATATAGACTCAACTTCACACCATTTTTTGTGCAAGAACAGGACAAAACTATCATCATCGTTATATCGTTACATTATTATTGTACTTAACTGATCAACAGGGCTGGAACATAAAGTAAAAGAAGCAAAGTACTGTACTCAAGTATAAACTTTAGGTATCTGTACTTTACTTAAGTGCTTTTTACAGTAGATATCTTTACTTTTACTTCACTACATTTGAGAGCATTATCTGTACTGTCTACTCCACTACATTTCTGAACAGGACTGAAAAGTAAAAGTATTTTTTATTATAGTCTAAGATCTGCTGAAACAAAACAAAAATATACAAATAAAACCACTGGAAAAAATGTTTTCAGCTGTTTCTTTTGAACAAAAAGCATAAAATCAACCATCTGAAGCCTTGTTATATCTCAAAATTAATGAGAAATACTTTTACTTTTCACTCTTTAAGTACATTTTAAACAGGTGCTTTAATACTTTTACTTAAGTAGATTCTGTCATGTGTAGTATCGATATTCCCCCCAGACGTTACTCTTTACGGGTGAAGAGAAGCGAGAAGCAAGAGAAGCGAAAATGTCAGAAAAAATGTTTCAACTCTCTCTAGTTAGAAAAATGCATTAATCAAAAAGCACTTTATTGTGTTCTTTAATCTTCAATAAATGGAAGATAAATGCACCATTTATTTTTTTTTGTTTTTTTTTTGAAAATTGGGTTGACCATTTAAGTAAGGTTGAAGGCCTTTTTTTTCTGAATCGTATCGTATTGATTTGAAATATATTGTATCAAATCGTATCGTATCGAAATGGCACTGTATCGTGGACTGTGTATCGAGGTACGTATCGTATCGGCAACTTCTTGGTGATACCCAGCCCTAGTCATGTGATACTTTTACTTGAGTATTTATCTGTACTTTTAGTGAAGTAACAAAACTGAGTACTTCTTCTTCCACCACAGTTGTTCAATATGTTTAAACTGCCCCTCGGAGACAAAGTGACTGAGATAACACAAAATCTGAAATTATTTTTGCTGGTATGTGCTCACCCTTAATGTCTCATGGTGAACTTACTTGTGATAAAACATACGAGCCATCCCCATCCTCTGCTTTTCACCCCCTGAGAGAACGTCCTTCCAGTCCAACTCTGCGTCCCAGCCTAAGGAGGAAACAAGGGAGCGTTAGGATAGGATAAATCTAAATATATACATGTGTGACGTCACCCACGGCCCTCGGCTCCAGTCAAACGAAGCTCATCGAGGTTAATTTGCCTCTTATTAATGTTCAAATCTTGGGTTATAGCGAAATAAAAACCTCAGGATCATGTAGAGGGTTAATACGAACATTTAAGACCAAAATGACGAGTCCGACAGCAGCAGGGGCCACAGCTTTTCAATAGAAAGTGAACTGGAGCCAAAGTCGATGGCCATGTCCATTTATATATACAGTTTATGGGTAGAACTTTATTAATGTAACAGTGGAGACACAATGATACACAGCTGCGGATAATAATACAGGTTTGCGTGGAATAAAAAAAAAAAAAAGTCGAGTTTAAAATTAAATTATTGTACAGAAATACACATTATTAAACAGTACAAAAATAAATGTGAGTCGTGTAATTTCTGAGTTTCAAATTAAAATAACAATCAAACAAACTTATGCAGAAAGTGCTGTATTTTCCGGAGTATAAGCCAAAAAATGCACAATAATGAAGAAAAAAACATATATTTCACATATAAATCGCCCCCAGACTATGAAAAAAGAGTGCGACTTATACTCCGGAGAATAAAGTAGTCCTAAATCCAAAGTGTCTTAAGTCCCACCTCCTTCTCTGGTGACGATGTGGTTGAGGTTGACGATATCCAAGATGGCTTCCAGGTCTTTGTCCGTGAGGCTGCGAGCGGCCATGTCCTCCAGGGAGTCTGGGTAAATGACCTGGTCCCTCAGAGACCCCATGGACATGTACGGCCTGGACACACAAGAGGGAAAGGACAATATGTAAAAAAAAATTAAATAAAATACTGAATCTCAGGAAATCGCATTTAACCTCTTAAGTTCTCCTGACAGGTTGAGTTCTCAGTCGCTTTTTTTTGTACTTTTTGGACAAATATATTTCAGATGTTTTCAAAAGTTAATCCTCTGTAGGACTAAACCAGGACTAAACCAGGACCAAACCAGGACTAAACCAGGACTAAACCAGGACCAAACCAGGACTGAACCAGGACTAAACCAGAACTAAACCAGGACTAAAGCACGACTAAAGCACGAGTAAACCAGGAGTAAACCAGGATTAAACCAGGACTAAACCAGAACTAAACCAGGACTAAACCAGGACTAAACCAGGACCGAACCAGGACCGAACCAGGACTAAACCAGGACTAAACCAGGACCAAACCAGGACCAAACCAGAACTAAACCAGGACTGAACCAGGACTGAACCAGGACTAAACCAGGACTGAACCAGGACTGAACCAGGACTAAACCAGGACTAAACCAGGACTGAACCAGGACTAAACCAGGACTAAACCAGGACTGAACCAGGACTAAACCAGGACGAAATCAGGACTAGAAAATAAAAGGTAAAATGTAACAGTTCCTTTGGTTTCATTGGAAATTATATTTATTCCTTGAATGTTCCACAGTGCTGCATTAAACTGTCATTTTCATTTATTCCACATTCTTTGGTAAAATAGATCTTCACTGTGTATCTTAAATTAAAGAACATAAAATCTAATCTGGTGATGTAATCGCAAACGCAGGGTTCTCACGATTTGGTTTCAATCATTTTCCAGGACATTTTTTATTAAGTAATCATGCTGTATACAACTACATAACCCCATTTTATTTTTATTTTTGCAGTTTCGGTAAAGTACAAATGCAGGTGAGATGAGAAGATGGAGGGGGGTTTGGGGGTCGTCTTCGAAGAATTTTTTTTACCAATTTGGTGTAATTTCCTGCATTTTGGTGGGTTTAAATTATTATTACTATATTTATTAATTTTTTTTTATGTTTTTTTTTTTTTTTTTTATAAATAACAACTGCTCCATTTACTGTGATGATGGACGCAACAGTCTCCATAAATCTGACATCCAATAATCTAGTAAAGCAAAGGGGCGAGACATTTTCAAGATATATTTTCCAGGACATTTTGGGCTTTTTGTCTCATTTTCCATGTCTAGAAAACCCTCATATTATTCCCCAGGTTTTCCAGGATGCGTGGGAACCCTGCAAATGTATTTTTTTTTCCATTTTCCAAAACTGTCCAGCTTTAATTCAGATTTTTCTTCCCTATATCGAGTCATTTGAGCCGTCCTCTGACACAAACACACAACACTTCAGCTCTCGAGTGCTCGTTTGTCCAACACTCATTTCGTTAAGTGGTTTTGGCGCTGAAGAAAGAATGAAACAGATGAGAAAACAAAAGGGCAGAGCGGTAACGACACTCACTGGACACATGTGAACACGGAGACGCCCATTGAGCTGCTGCTGAATCCTTTGTCCTGTCACATGTCGTGGGTTGTGTTACTGCTGCAGCTGCTCCTTCACCACGTATGAAATATTTACTGCTCTGTGGGAGGGAGTCGTCTCTACACCTGGGTCACGTTACAGCGGTGATGGCGACAGGTTTAAAGTGTGTGCAGTTTATACATATTTAGTTATTTATGTGTTTAGGTATTCGACAAAATGGTTTGGCACAGAAAAGAACGTGAAGAACATCTCCAAACATCTCCAAACATCTCCAAACATCTCCAAACATCTCCAAACATCTCCAAACATCTCCAAACATCTCCAAACATCTCCCACGTGTTAGAGCCGCATGGACCATCTCACACTCGGAGGACTAAACCAGGACTAAACCAGGACTAAACCAGGACTAAACCTGGACTAAACCAGGACTAAACCAGGGCAAAGCCAGGACTAAACCAGGACTAAACCAGGACTAAACCAGGACTAAACCAGGACTAAACCAGGACTAAGCCAGGACTAAACCAGGGCTAAACTAGGACTAAACCAGGACTAAACCAGGAGTAAACCAGGGCTAAAAATTGACTAAACCAGGACTAAACATGGACTAAACCACGACTAAACCAGGACCAAACCAGGACTAAGCAAGGACTAAACCAGGGCTAAACCGGGACAAAACCAGGATAAACCAGGACTGAACCAGGACTAAAAATGGACTAAACCAGGACTAAACCAGGACTTAACCGGGACTAAACCAGGACTAAACCAGGACTAGACCAGGACTAAACCGGGACTAAACCGGGACTAAACCGGGACTAAACCGGGACTAAACCAGGGCTAAACTAGGACTAAACGAGAACTAAACATGGACTAAACCAGAGCTAAACTAGGACTAAGCCAGGACTAAACCAGGACTGAACCAGGACTAAACCAGGACTAAACCAGGACTAAACCAGGGCTAAACCAGGACTAACCCAGGGCTAAACCAGGTCTAAACCAGGACTAAGCCAGGACTAAGCAAGGACTAAACCAGGACTAAACCAGGACTAGACCAGGGCAAAGCCAGGACTAAACCAGGACTAAACCAGGGCTAAACTAGGACTAAACCAGGACTAAGCAAGGACTAAACCAGGGCTAAACCGCGACTAAACCAGGACTAAACCAGGACTAGATCAGGACTAAACAGGTCTAAACCAGGACTAAACCAGGAATAAACCAGGACTAAACATGGACTAAACCGGGGCTAAACCGAGACTAAACCAGGACTAAACCAGGACTAGATCAAGACTAAACCCAGTCTTCATCAGGACTAAAGTGTATCCAGAGTCAAACTCGTGACGTCTTTCATTCAGGATAATGGTTTTAAAGCCGTAGTTTCATTGGTCAGAGCAGCAGAGTCAGAGTGTAAATATTTCACTTTGTCTCTGGTTTCACACACGCTGCTCCAGTTACAGAGGTTAAAGTTACACAGGGAGCTCTGGAGTAAGACTAAACCCTGCACTGGTTTGGTCACTGCTCTGATGTTCACTCAGGAGGAACACGATTCAGGAATACAATCTTATTATAACTTTTTTTTAATGATTTTAAGTGTTGTGTTTGCTATAAGACTTACTTTTTTGTTTTTTTTATCTTTCTGTATTTGAACAGTGTGCTCATGAAAATATTGTAATGGAGTATTATTAAAAACTATTATTAAAACTTATGCATAAAGGAAAATCTTGTAAAAATCATAGTAATGAGCAGTAATAAGGACTGTAATCCCTCTTTAGTCCAGCAGGGGTCCACAGAAAAGGTTTGAAAGGAAGAAATCTGTTACAAAAATAATTCTATTTTTTATTATAAAAAAAATAAATAGGTAGTCAGAATTTTAATTCATTAGAATTTTAGTCATATTTTTTCTGATTTTGATAAAAGTGACTGTTAGCTTTTTAAAATTATTATTATTGTATTGATGATTATTGTTTATTAATGTATCGTTATTAGTATTATTTTTTGTTTCTATTCTCCTCTTATTCATTCATAGTTTATGTATTTATTTTTATTTTATTTATTTGTATTTTATTTATTTTAATTCAATTTTATTTGTATTTATTTTTTTATCTAATTAATTTTATTTATTATTTCAATTTTTTTCTCATTTTAGTATAATTGGGCAGTAGGTGGGGTGGGTGGGAGTCCCGTTGGCGTTCAGATGTGTCCTTTGTGATATTCTTGTCATTGTTTTATCCGATGCACTATGTTTGTCTGATAGTGTTAAAAATGTTCAATACACAAAGTTCGACGTTAGCTTTGCGTCACAGTGAGCTAGCGAGCGTGCTGCAGTGTTTAGAGCCTGCACCTCTGTGGGATGTAGAACATGTGCTGAGGGGAGGGTTTGTGCAGACGGCCTCCGTAGACGGGCCACAGTCCGCTCAGGATCCTGAACAGAGAGCTCTTCCCACAGCCGTTCGGTCCAGTGATGAGCAGGTGCATGGAGTCCTCCACCTGGAACACACAACACACAACACACAACATACAACATACGACACACGACACACGACACAGCACTACGTCAAAGGGGCTATATTACACAAAACTGACTCTTGTAGCTTTAAATCATGTTCTAACGCTGTTTCCTCCTCAAAAACAGACCTGGAGTTGTGTTTTGTTTCATTTACACATGTTTATTATTCGTCTGTAACATCTCCAAAGCTCAAAACGCTCAGTTCCACCTTGTGATGTCATGAAGTGGTAGTTTTCAAGTTATCAGCTACTTTTTACCTTGCATTTAGCAGAAATTGAGAGTAGAAATGATCCAAATGATTCTTGAGATGAAGGTGTACTGAGTGTAAAAACACAGTGGAGCACTTCCTGTATTACCACTCGATGACATCACAAGGTGGAACAGAGTGTTTTCAGTTTGAGAGAAGAGCTCAGCCTAAATCTGCAGGTTTGTTTGTGTGTTAAACAAGTGTGAATGAAACAAAAAAAAGAAAAACACAACTCCAGGTCTGTATTGACTGGAAACAGCTTCCACATATTTTGAAAGTACAGACATAAAGGACTTTAAATGAGACATATTATGCAAATTCAACTTTTGAGAGCTTTTAATCATGCTATAACAGTTTTCCGTTCTCATGCGCTCACTCAAAGTTGTATTTAGAGAGATTCTTGCGTGTTCTTTATCTTTATTTCCTTGCAATTAAGACGACAAAAGTCACTCAAAACTGTCATGGAGTATTTAAAGGGCCAATATTACACCATTTTCTATGTTTTAATGTTGTTTCCTCACCACAAACAGACCTGGAGTTGCGTTTTTTTTGTTTCATTCACACTCGTTTAACACACAAACCTGCAGATTTAGACTAAAAACACTCTGTTCCACCTCGTGATGTCATCATGTGGTGAGACAGGAAGTGCTCTAACTCCACACACTTCATTTCGATCTCTACTGAACTAAAACTAAAAAAATGTCATTGTTAAACTTGAAAACTACCACTTCATGACATCACAAGGTGGAACAGAGCGTTTTGAGCTTTGGAGATGTTACAGACTTATAATAAATGGAACAAAACACAACTCCAGGTCTGTTTTTGATGCATTAAAACACGACTTAAACCTCCCAAGAGTCAATTTTGTGAAATATATGAACTTTCCAGCCATTTATATATTTAACCACCTGCATCTTAAGTGAATTATGTTAATTTTATGTCGTCTATTACCCTGAAGTGGTTCCTCCAGGCTCTTTGTGTTAACTTATATTATAACAACCCCAGTTTTTCACTTCAATGATACAGAAGAGGAATAAAACTGGACAAACACGACATGGAGGTGACATTTAATGAGACCACGAGGGAAACTCTGCCGGCCGCGTCCTAAGACACAGCCCCTGGTGAATGAGCTCTACGGGGGTTAAAAAAAGAGAGTGCACACCCTGAAAAAGAGTGATTATAGTGTAAAGAACAGGATTTAAAACGACTTCATGCTCGTTTTCCTGTTTTTTATGCATTTATCTTAGGTCTACACTTCTATTTATTCATTTTAAAACCACATAAAGCAGTGTTTTTTTTGTTTTTCTGAGTAATTCTGTGCAGTTTCATCCCTAAATTGTGTGATCCAGTACTGAAATCGACTTTACTTACTTTATTTTAACACTGGAAACAGCGTAAGAATGAGGAAAGGAGGAAAAATTCTGTGTTTTTACCTGGAAGTTCAAGCAGGACACCACGACGTCTCCATTCGGTGTGATAATGGGCACGTTCTCGCACACGATGCCTTGGTCGACGTCGATCACTTCCCCTGAACAAACACGGAGGAAGGAGCCATTATTTTAACTCCCTTTTCACACAGATATGAGGCTCTCTCTTTATAAAGGATTTACAAACCTGTTGTATTTCTTGTTTTACTTTTACTTTAGAGATTATGTTTGTTTATAATCTGCGTTCGACATAACAGATACTTTGCTTAGTTTATGTAATCTCGGATTTAGAGGTCAAAGGTCACTTTTCTGTACTACTATAGTGAACTGTATCTTACTATGTTCACTTGGAGAGACTTATCCAGGACTAAACCAGGACTAAACCAGGACTAAACCAGGACTAAACCGGGACTAAACCAGGACTAAACCAGGACTAAACCTGGACTAATCCAGGACTAAACCAGGACTAAAGCAGTACTAAAGCAGGACTAAAGCAGGACTAAACCAGGACTAAACCAGGAGTAAAGCAGGACTAAACCAGGACTAAACCAGGACTAAAGCAGGACTAAAGCAGGACTAAAGCAGGACTAAAGCAGGACTAAACCAGGACTAAAGCAGGACTAAACCAGGACTAAACCAGGACTAAAGCAGGACTAAAGCAGAACTAAAAAGGACTAAAGCAGGACTAAAGCAGGTCTAAACCAGGACTAAACCAGGACTAAAGCAGGACTAAAGCAGGACTAAAGCAGGACTAAAGCAGGACTAAACCAGGACTAAACCAGGACTAAACCAGGACTAAACCAGGACTAAACCAGGACTGAAAGGGTTTTATGTTGTAAATTTTATGTTGATTATTTATGTTTGATTTTGAACCTCCGGATCAGTGGCAAACGCTCTACCAACTGAGCCACTGTCACCACTTTCAATAAAGAGCTCCACAGTCAGTCCTGTCAGTAAAATCATGTGGTTTGAGCAGAGTTTAGTCACTTTGGAGGATGAAATTTGACTTTTTTGTTATTAAATGTTTATCTTCTTCACGTTCAGGAAATTAATAGTGAAAGTAATTTTGATTTGTTTGTTAATAACACAAAATATAAGAGAAAAAGTGAAATGTTTGTGAGTTTACTGACCCCTGATCTCCAGAGGTCCCTCTATGTGCATGCCGGGCTTCGTCTTCTTGTCCCCTCCTGCGGTTGCCGTTAGCGATGACCGTTTGTAAATGCCCTTTTGGACGTCCTCGAACACCACAAACATGTTGTGCACCCGAGCCGTGTATCCCGCCAGCTCTGTGACCTTGAGGGATGAGAGGTCAAAGGTCAGGGCATGTTTATATAAGGCAATGTGTAAACTGTCAGACGTGTTGACTTTTTGGGGTTAATATGTGAGTTTTGTCAAGTTTACCAAGAAGACGCCTGATTTCTCTGTTGTTAATGTTCATATCTTGAATCAAAATGGCAAAATAAAAACCCAGGATCATGTCATCAATACGAACATTTAAGACCAAAATGACGAGTCTGACAGCAGCAGGTACAGAGAGAGGACACAGTTTTTCAATAGAAAGTGAATTGGAGCCAGAGTCAATGGAGCAGGAAGTGCGCCCATGATCACTTCCTGTTTGGAGCACGATGGCAGGTTAGCTACGTCCATTTATATAAACAGTCTATGGTCACATCATTCAAAAACAGTGAGTCTCTCAGTGGCTCAGTGGTTAGAGCGCTGGTCCCCCAACCCGAAGGTCAGAGGATCGAGCCCCGCTCGGACCAAGTTCTGTCGTTATGTCGTCTTAGGCAAGACAGCCACCCAGTATGAAAGTGGTGTGTGTGAGGAGGGGCCGATGGTGCAAACTGGCAGCCTCGCTTCCGTCAGTCTGCCCCAGGGCAGCTGTGACTACAATAGTAGCTTATCATCACCAAGTGTGGAGTGAATGAATAATGACTATAGTGTAGAGAGAGAAGAGACAGAAGAGAGAAGTGCAGCACTAAAGATCAACAGATGGAGGATTATTCACAGAGACTAAGCCCCAAGAGTCACTGGCCACTTCACAAACACTGTACAAGTATAAACACACAAACACATACACACACACACACAGAGAGATACAAACACAGATGCACAACACTCACACAGAGAGATACAAACACAGATACACACACACTGATGCGCACATGCACACACACTCACACACACACAGATCTACACACACAGATGCACACACTCTGTGTGTGTGTCTCTGTGTGAGTGAGTCAACCAGTGACAGAGACACACTCACACACATTGACTCAGTGACAGAGACACAGGGACAGAGACTTTGAGTCTGAGCAGAATCACATTAATTAACATTAAATATAAAGAACTGGACGTATCACAGAGAATAAAGTGACTCAGGTCACATAGAGTTAAAACTGTATTAAACTAAGACGTCTTACACCTGTTACACTCGTTTAACACTTAATATTTTTGTGTCGTCTCAAATGTAAACCTCCTGTTTGCTTTGTTTTGTTGTTTTTTATGTGCTCTGGGAAATGAATCTTAATTTGAAAACGTCAGTATCTAATCTCGATAATAATGTGAGTTCCTGTTTTCCGTGTGAAGAGCCCGGAGGCGACAGTCAGAGCCGTCTGCGAGTTTAAATTATTGTTTGGGTGCAAAGAGCCGCTCTAGATACAACAACGAGAAAGAAAGACACGTATAACAAGGACATATCTACAGACATAATAATGAAATAAAAACCCCAGGATCATGTAGAGGGTTAATACAAACATTTAAGACCAAAATGACGAGTCTGAAAACAGCAGTTACAGAGAGAGGGGACACAGTTTGTCAAAAAAAATTCTAAATAAACTCAAAATAAGTTTAAAACAAAAAAAAAAACTCAAAATGACTCAAAAAATGTAAAAATAAACTCAAAATAACAAAAAAACATCTTAAAATCAAAAAAAAAAAATCTGAATAAACTCAAAATAAAAAAAAAAACCCTCAAAATAACTCAAAAAATAAAAATAATCTCAAAATTAAAAAAACATCTCAAAATGACAAAAAATATATATGTAAATAAACTCAATTAACTTACAAAACAAAATCCTCAAAATAACTCAAAAAATTAACTCAAAATGACAAAAAAAACAACAAAACAAAACAAAAAAAACAACAAAAAAACGAATAAATAAATAAAAAATAATAATAATAATAATTTAAAAATAATAATAATAATAATAAAGGTGCTTTTCATAGACTCGCCAAGTTCTTTGGTCCCGACCCATTTTGTTTTATTAAAAGAGTAAAAAGGAAAAACAAAACTAGTTACAAGAAGCGGAGAGCTTACGGGAAAAAACAAAATGCAAACAGTGTTTCTGTGAAATGGAAAAGTCACAAAAAATCTGTTCTAGTCGGGGTGATTTACTTGATCCACTTGTTCAAAATACGTTAACATCCTAAATATTTCAGATACTGTATAAATCCACTGAAGACAGAGCAGGATTTAGCCGCTTTTTAGTGATGCTTTTTATCACTTCTCCACTCCAAAAGAGAGATCCTACCTAAACATAGAAGGACGTGTGTTTTTTAAGGTCTGGAAAACACACACAGCACAAATATCAGTGCATTAGTGTAAAGTGACTCAGGTTTATACAGATGCTTCTCTGTCTGTTGTGATCGGGACATGTCGTTCACTTTAGTCGGTGTTTGAGCTGTAAACAAGAATCTGATCCACAGTTAAATTACACAGCGCTGAGTCGACAGCGTGTGGAGACATGCAACTGCACAAAACTCATGTCGGAGCTACTGAGATATTCCTGCAATGTGAAGCCTGTCCAAGAACAGATATTTAACACTTCAGGGCAGAGCGAAAAAGTCAGAAATGCATTTATAATATTGTCACGATCTGATATTTTGTGTTTTAATGTTGTTTCCTCGTCACAAACAGACCTGGAGTTGTGTTTTTTTGTTTCATTCACACGTTTAACACACAAACAAACCTGTATATTTAGGCTGAGTTTTTCGCTCAAACAGAAAACTCTCTGTTCCACCTTGTGATGTCATCATGTGGTAATACAGGAAGTGCTCCACTGTGTTTTAAAACTCACCTTCACTACAAACATTTAGGTAATTTCAGCTCTGGAATTGTCAATTTCTACTGAACTAAAGGTAAAAAAGAGCTGCTAATTTGAAAACTACCACTTCATGACATCACAAGGTGGAACAGAGCGTTTTGAGGTTTGCTTTACAGACTAATAATAAAGTGTTACTCAAACATGTGAATGAAACAAAACACAACTCCAGATCTGTTTTTGAGGAGGGAAACAGCTTTAGAACATGACTTAAACCTCACAAGAGTCAATATACAGTGGTCCCTCGTTTATTGTGGGGGTTACATTCTAAAAATAACGCGCAATAGTCGAAATCCGCAAAGTATCAGCTTTATTTTTATGTTTGTTTTATGTTTCTTGTCTGTAAAACCCCTCACCACACACTTTATACACTTTTCTCACACACAGGCATTAACATTTTCTCACATTTCTCTCTTGTGTTTAAACTCTCTGAAAGTTCAAACCTCGTCGTCGGTGCCTTTGTCGGTGCAGAACGTTTCATCGACATTGTGGGGTTTTGTCGGGGAGAAAACTTGCAAACATACAGCACTTCAGAGTCACACTGCGATCCAACATTTATGTAAATTTGTCTGAACACAATTCTGTACAATGGACAGGAGACACTATGGTCTACAGGAGACTGATGGTCTACAGACAATGGTCTACAGTCCCTCCCTCAGCCAATCAGGACGCAGAACACAATGGTCTACAGTCCCTCAGCCAATCAGGACGCAGGACAGCTGTAGCGTAGAATAGGATCTTTAACCTAATCTTAACCTTGATGCGTCTAATCGAACTTCAAAAGCTAAACAGAAGTGTGCCAATCCTCATTGATAAAACTCACATGAACAAACACCGTCGCTCTTGACCTTTGCACTTCCAAAATACTGAGAAAAGCACTTGTTAAAACACGCAGCAGGCCTACGATCAAAACCTTTGGACAAGAACCAACCAGTCTTTATAACACTGCCTGTTGATAAATGCGGAGTCCTCAAATCCTCGAGTAAAACTTAAAATGCACCAGAGAAGAAGAGACAGGGTGAGAACGATTTAAATTCAAGAGGGGAACAGTTTGGCCCATGCACCGAACAAGGAAATCCATTGAGTGAATTGTATTAATCACTGCCAACTCTGTGAAGTGCAGTAGAGGCTGTGGAGACTTTAATAAACAGGGAATAACACGATTAGAGATGCTGAAAATGCACAAAGATAACGAATATGTACCTCTATGTGCAACTACGGCATTCATTCATGTTTTAAAGGGCCCATATTACACTATTTCCTGTATTTTCTGATCTATGTTATAATGTTGTTTCCTTATCAAAAATATACCAGGAATTTAGCTTCATTCACACACGTTTAACACACAAACTCTGCAGATTTAGGCTGAGTTCTTCTCTCAGACTGAAAACACTCTGTTCCACCTTGTGATGTCATCGTGTGGTAATACAGGAAGTGCTCCACTGTTTTTTTAAACTTCATACAGCTTCACTAGAATCATTTGGATCATTTCAGCCTCTGGAATTGACAATCTCTACTGAACAGCTAATTTTTACATTTAGTTAACTTGAAAACTACCACTTCATGACATCACAAGGTGGAACAGAGCGTTTTGAGCTTTGGAGATGTACAAAAAATGAAACAAAACGCAACTCCAGGTCTGTTTTTGAGGAGGTAACAGCTTTAGAACATGATTTAAAGCTATAAGAGTCAGTTTTGTGTAATATAAGATCTTTAAAACAAGGTAACAACACTAATTTCTTCTTTATGGGGTCTCCAAAGTAAATAATCTTTTACCTCGGTGGGTATAACCAGTTGTGTCGTATGTTACGTTACACATCACTCATTACATAACCCTGGATACGGGTTAAAAATAGTTAATAGTCACATTTTTATACAGCACTTTTCCACCTTCAAGTCACTCAAAGCACTTTACATCAAGGAACCACTCACACATTCACTTAACAACAGCAGTATTGATCTGCAAGAGCCGGAATCGCACCGCCAACCTGTGGGTCAACGGATCTGACCGCTCGACTAATGGTGTTTATGTCGAGAGCGGGATTTGAACCGGCAACCTTCAGATGAGTGGGCAAACGCTCAACCAACTACTACTACTGTCGCCCTTTGAGTAATTTTTTTTGTGTTTAATTTGGGCGGGAAGACAAATGAGCGAAATATAAAAGTTAAAAATCTACTGTATCGCTCATGGGATTAAGTTTCTAGTTACGGGTGCCATTTTGAGGACTTTTCAAAATATAGTGATGAATATAGACAAATATAGACTAGTTATAGCAGGAGGAAGCCAAAACACATCACTCAAAAGCTCTGGAAATTTAATAATCTGGCAACAAACTTTTATACTCCTGTTTTTAATGTTTTATATGAACTTGTTTCTTGTTTCGTTTTTTGTTTTTTTTTCTGCTCGTATCGTATTTTAAACATGAAAACCAGACCCTGAGTGTTCACATTGGGATTTACCTGGTAAAAAAAGACAAAGAAATACAGAATAAGCCTTAACGTCTGAACGCAGCAGTTGTAATGTGCTATGTGTGTTACCTCTTTGTACGA
This sequence comes from Periophthalmus modestus, assembly GCA_019594935.1. Classification (NCBI taxonomy): domain Eukaryota; kingdom Metazoa; phylum Chordata; class Actinopteri; order Gobiiformes; family Gobiidae; genus Periophthalmus; species Periophthalmus modestus. The sequence goes on from JAIEZT010000054.1 coordinate 2,407,299, forward strand.
GGACATGATTCGCTCGATGGCGTCGGCGCCGGAGGCCAGGAGGTTCCTCGCCGTAGTGAAGGCCTCTGTTCGCTCGCTCACCATCACCTGAGGCTGTCCGTCTGCGGCCGCTGCACCAAACACAACACGTGAAAAGGTGATGCACGAGAGGGTAACCGCAATCGAAACGAAATGTGAATATTTGAACAGCATTTCCTCCTCAAACAACTAAATATCGGGTCTTTATCAGCATAGAAACGGCCCTATCTGTGTCTCCATGGGGCTTATTCAGCATAAAAAGATACAATTTTGTAGTTTAGATCTGTACAAACATGTTCTGAAATGTCCCTGTGTGTCAGATGTCCTCCCCTCGTGTCTCCATGGGGGCTTATTCAGCATACAAAGATGTAACCTTGTAGTTTAGATGCCATCCCCTTGTGTCTCCATGGGGCTTATTCAGCATAAAAAGATAAAATTTTGTAGTTTAGATCTGTACAAACATGTTCTGAAATGCCGCTGTGTGTCAGATGAGGATTATGGGTATTTTACTTCTGGAGGTGGGTGAGACCATAGAGCTTTAGTGAGAAGCCACAGACAGAATTTGAATATTATTTCCACAGAAGTACTAAACAAAGGGGACTTATTATAAAGAGAGTAATTTGAATGTAAGTGAAGTACCAGCAGGGGGCGTGGGAGGGTTCACATGTGCTAATCAGAGGAGGAGTTACTACTGTGGCCAAGTGAGAACAGCATCTGCCAACTACAACGAAGCCCAGATGCTAATAAATGTGTAGCTTGTGCATAAAGCAAAAACATAGTATAATTTAAATGTTTTAGTTTTTTGTGGCAGCATCCAGACTATGAACCAGGTCGTTTAAAGGTTGTACAAAAGCTTTAAGTCATGTTCTAAAGCTGTTACCTCCTCAAAAACAGACCTGGAGTTGTGTTTTGTTTCATTCACATGTTTGACTAACACTTTATTATTAGTCTGTAACATCTCCAAAGCTCAAAATGCTCTGTTCCACCTTGTGATGTCATGAAGTGGTAGTTTTCAAGTTAACATCTACCTTTTACCTTTAGTTCAGTAGTAGATCGGCAATTCCAGGACTGAACTGATCCAAATGATTCTAGTGAAGGTGTGTGGAGTTTAAAAACACAGTGGAGCACTCCCTGTATTGCCACATGATGACATCACAAGGTGGAACAGAGTGTTTTCAGTTTGAACACACAATCACTTGGGCCCAGGAACCCAGATATTGATCTCGGTCATGAGAACCTCAGCTGGACGTGTTATTCATTTATATATACATTTATAAAAAAAATTTCATACACTTAAAATACTTCTGGGGGGATAATTCTGGTGATGTTTCGGTTTCAATATTATCGTCTATCGCAGGGGTCACTGACATGGCACCAGGTCGCTCTCAGGGACATGACCACAGGCCACTTCTAAAAATAGTACTAGTCTCCAACGAGTACTCTCTAAAATTGAATTAAATTGTGGTGTTATTCTTATTAAGTACATTTACAGTGATGTAGATTTAAAAACAAAAGTCACTGACACTTTTAAATCTTCAGTAGCTCCTATAATTCTTAAGTTATAATCACCAACTTTTAGCAGTAGATAAACTGAACCTTCTGATATTTTTGGCAATATATACGGTTATAATTGTTCACTTACACTTGAACTTATCACTACTTAAACTCGGGGAAGTAAAACTGTTTTTTAAGTGTCCACCATTTTGTGTTTGTCTCTGAACAGTCTGATCCAACACACTTTACAGAACATTGAAAGTATTTCCAGCTTATGACTCTTATTTGATCCTCAATATTATGTTTGAAGTCGTTTTTTGTCTGAGGTTTATTCACAAACACCTTTTCTTTAAGATAGACCCACAGGAAGAAATCAGGACTAGTCAGGTCTGTGGAGATCACATACTGCCCCCTGTCTGTGAAAAACACTTATTATTCCTTTAATGGCATTTACTCTTGGGGCATCTCTGGTATTAAAATGTCAACGGTAACACCACTGGGTTTGTGAATTTGACCCATGTGACTCAAAGTACAACTGTACAATGAGGGTTCACTCCTCTGTGATATATTTGCTCAGATTAATGTCAGAAGAGTAGTTCTAAATGCTCTGAAAAAATAAAAGAAAAATATTTAGAAAAAAAAAACGAGTTATGATATTTTTTTCAACTGTCAGTGACTTTTGGGCCACCTGTATATATAAAAACGTTCAGAGGTCAGTCCTGTGTGCATGACAAACCACGGCGTTAGCAAACACGAGCAAAATGGATGCAATTTCTACCCCCAAAAAGCAGCAAAACGTGGAAAGACACTTCAATATATGTCACAAAAACTACCACGGCTTAATAACATAAAATTAAAGATAAACCAGACAACTTTTGTTATTTCAGACGTGTGTTATCAAACTGGCGTCCCTTTGTATTTCTCAGTATCCTTGAAGTTAGCTCTCAAGTTGCTGATCCCTGGTCTGTCGTCTATATTTACTTCAATATATATCGCACTTCAAAATCTGTTATCGTGACAGGCCTAGTTTTGAGTTAAAGGGGGAAAACTTCTAGGACTTGAACTCAGAACCTTCTAGCTGTGAGGCGAGAGTGCAGCCGTGCCACCCATATTATAACTCCCTCGTTGTATTAGTTATTCAAAGCCGTCTTACCGTTGTCAGCAAACCCTGTGGCGGTGATGATGGGCACAGCCACCATGACGAGTCCACTCCCGCTCCACACGTACTTCATGAGGAACTGTTCGATCATGATGTACCAGAGGCGTTTGGACAGGATCAGGTTCATCTGGTCGGCCAGCGCTCGGTAACACTTCTGCAGCTGACGCATCTCCACCTGCAGAACACCACACGTTACAGCGGAAAGTAACAGTACAAGTAGTAAAGTGCTGTATTTAAGTTACATTTTCAGGTATCTGTACTTTACTTAAGTACATTTTACAGTGGATACTTTTACTTCACTACATTTGAGAGCAGTATCTGTACTTTCTACTCCACTACATTTTTGAACAGGACTGAAGTAAAAAGTAAAAAAGCACTTTCCATCTGATTTGAGGGGTTATTTTTACCATGTTCGTGGAAAATTCAGAGTTCAAGGTTCGGCTTTCAGCAAAATAGAAATAAATACACAAAATTGAGAAGAAAAGTAAGAAAATGATTCGTATTGTTACTGTTGAACAAAATATGTGTCATTTTGAATCAAATTATCAAATGAACAAAACCTGTAAAATACTTTTACTTTTTACTCTTAAAGTACATTTTTAAACGAGTACAGTTGTCCATCACTATATCGCGGTTCACCGTCCTGATTGGCCGAGGGACTGTAGACCATTGTGTTCTGCGTCCTGATTGGCTGAGGGACTGTAGACCATTGTGTTCTGCGTCCTGATTGGCTGAGGGACTGTAGACCATTGTGTTCCGCGTCCTGATTGGCTGAGGGACTGTAGACCATTGTGTTCTGCGTCCTGATTGGCTGAGGGACTACTGATTGGCTGACCACTGTGACCATTATGTTCTGCGTCCTGATTGGCTGAGGGACTGTAGACCATTGACCATTGTGTTCTGCGTCCTGACAAATTTGGCATGAGGGATCACAGTGTAGACTAGTGCTGTGTTCTGAGAAATGTGAGAAAATGTTAATGCCTGTCGTGAAAAAGTGTATAAAGGTGTGTGGTGAGGGGTTTTACAGACAAGAAACATATAGAATAATTGTAAAAAATAAAGCTGATACTTTACGGATTTCGCCTATTGTCCAGTTACAGATTTAAATTGTTCTTTTACTATGACTCAGACCTGTACGACAGGGGCTGTACACAGACTCTACAGCAGGATGTGTTTGGACCTGGTTCCTGGTGGTAGGTGGGCGACCGACTGGACTGAAATGAAAAACACCACTCGGCTCTTTTGTGTTTTGTTTCTATTTTGGCAGCTGTTGCGCATTTTGCCTACTATTATGCACTCTCCCTCTAAATTTTTTATATTTATTACGTCCTTATTACAATGATGATGGAGAAAGCTGAGTGAGGAAATAATCTGAGTGAGTTTACGAGGGCTGAATGTGCTGACAGGAGTCTAGACTGAGGCTTGTGTGTGGATCTGCAGAGGTATCAGTGTCAATAAGAGGTGGACCCTGGAAAGAGCCGAAAAGGCCACGGTCACTGCTCTGGAGATGCAGACGAATGATGGAAGGAAATATCAATCCTGTCTGATATAATACACTGGTTCCTGGTTTATCACAATAACATTTTCTCACATTTCTCTCTTGTTTAAACACAAAGTTCAAACCTTCGTCGGTGCCTTTGTCGGTGCAGAACGTTTCATCGACATTGTGGGTTTTGTCGGGGAGAAAACTTGCAAACATACAGCACTTCAGAGTCACACTGCGATCCAACATTTATGTAAATTTGTCTGACACATTCTGTACTGTACAGGAGACACGGAGGAGACTGATGGACAATGGTCTACAGTCCCTCAGCCAATCAGGACGCAGAACACAATGGTCTACAGTCCCTCAGCCAATCAGGATGCAGAACACAATGGTCTACAGTCTCTCAGCCAATCAGGACGCAGAACACAATGGTCTACAGTCCCTCAGCCAATCAGGACGCAGAACACAATGCACGTTCATACGATTTAAAAAAAACAAGCAAAACTGCACTAAAAAAATCCCCAAAACATCTCCATCTGTCCATTTTCTTCTGCTTATCCGGGGTTGGGTCATGGGGGCAGCAGTTTAAGCCTCCTCCTAGACTTCCTTCATCCCAGACACATCCTCCAGCTGCTCCGGTGGGACCCCAAGGTGTTCCCAGGTCACGATAGACATTGTCCCTTCAGTGTGTCCTGGGTCTTCCCCGGGGCCTCCTCCCGGTGGGACATGTGCAGAACACCTCCATAGGGGACGCATCCAGGAGGACGTGTCTGGGGTGAGGGAAGTCAGCCACCTCAGCTGCTCCTCTTGACGTAGAGGAGCAGCGGCTCTACTCTAGCAGTTTTTATACCAGAAATACATGTAACTGAGTTTATGCTTTTCATTTCATATAACTAGCCCTCGGTGAAACACTACTACGACAACAGTAAGAACTCACTTTAAGTTTTGTTTGAATTTTTCACTCAAAAACTACAGAGCCTTGAGAAGATGAGCACGATGTTAAATATGTTCATTGTAATTGAAGTAACATAGACTATCTTAGTGTAAAGGAGAGCGCAGTGGAAGCCTCACATGGGCCCCACTTTAATATAAATTAATAGGAAAAGGGTCAAATGGGCCCCTTAAGATCCTCTTGGGGCCCGAGACAACCGACCCCATTATCCCCCCGTCTCGACTGCCCTGCTCCACAGTGTATGTCAACATGAAATAAAAGCTGGATTGATATACATAAGAAAGTAATATGTCTGGATGCTAGAAGTAAGTCTCTGCATTTAAACTTTGCTACGAACAAACTCCCCGCTCCACTCCGTCTCTGCACTGAAATTGCACAGTTTCAAAAATATTTACTACAAACAATCAAACAGAATCAGCTTCAGACTGTCTCAAACTGTCAGTAGATTTGAATAATCTTACTAGAAATTTGAAAAAGTACATTTTACATTTTACATAATCAAATGTGTGGACCTCAGTCTGGTTCATGTTGGTTTGGACTGTGGGAAACACACTGTACTGGACACAGGGACATTTATTGTATTTTACTGATAATGTTAATGATGAACTGTGAGTTTTATCATGTAACTGTGATGAGGAAAAACAGCACGAGCTAAATCTGGAACTAATCATATTTTCTTTTGTGAGATTAATGAATTTGTACATGGTCCCTGACAAAGAAAGAAAGAAAGAAAGGAAGGAAGAAATAAGGAGGGAAGGAAGGAAAGAAGGAAGGAAGGAAGAAAAGAGGGAGGAAAGGAAAGAAAGCTAGAAAGGAAGAGGGAGGGAAGGAAGGAAGGAAGGAAGGAAGGAAGGAAGGAAGGAAGGAAGGAAAAAAAGATGGAATGAAGAAAAGATGAAAGAAAGAAAAGAGGAAAGGAAGGAAGGAAGGAAAGAGGGATGAAGGAAAGAAAGAAACAAAGGAAGGAAGGAAGAAGGAGGGAAGGAAGGAAAGAAGGAAGGAAGAAAGAAAAAAATAGGGAAGGAAAGATGAAAGAAAGAAAAGAGAAAAGAAAGGAAGGAAGGAGGAGGGAAGGAAGGAAAGAAGGAAAGAAGAAAGAAAGAAAAGTGGGAGGGAGGGAGGGAAGGAAGACAGAAAGGAAAGAGAGATACTTTGAGTTCATTTGTTCACTTTTCTATCCACTCTCGCTCTAATAATCACACTCCTCATGTTTAAATCTAACTGAACCAGACCTTGTGTCCTCTGTAGAACGCGACCTCCTCGTGTTTAAATCTAACTGAACCAGACCTTGTGTCCTCTGTAGAACGTGATCTCCTCGTGTTTATAGTAATCTAACTGAAACAGACCTTGTGTCCTCTGTAGAACGCGACCTCCTTGTGTTTAAAATTAATCTAACTGAACCAGACCTTGTGTCCTCTGTAGAACGCGATCTCCTCCGCATTGGCGATGATCCTGGAGTGCACATATCGCAGGTATCCTTTCCTGTGCGCCTCCTCTGACACCAGTTTACCAAACTTAGGGGAGCACGCCCTGAGAACTTTGGCCGTAGCAAACACCACGAGCCCGGCCAGGAGCGTGGGCCCAGAGGCGCTGGCCCCCCGGGACCTGGCCGTCTGGATGAGGGTGTAAGAGGTGAGCATCACGTCCAGGATGGGCTTGGTGAGGTTGGAGTAGAGGTGTGCCACAGACTGAGAGAACATCATCACATCCTCGGTCAGGGACTGGTCCGGGTTGGCCAGTCTGCCGTCCATGTTGCTCACTTTGTAGTAGGTTTGGTCTGTGAAGTATGTCCTGTACGCGTGGTCCACGAGCCGGGTGCGGAAGGCCAGGGCCAGTTTACACTCCAGGTACCGGATGGCGCTGTTCACGAAGGTGGCGGGGATGGCGATGAGGAGCCATTTGATCAGCTGCCACATGAAGCGTTTAGGTTTCTTTTCCACTATAGTTTTGACTATTTTCCCGTCCAAACTGGCCACATAAATAGACAGAAACGTCCTGGATATGAGCGCCACAGAATGAAGTGACAGTAAACCTAATTCTCTGGACACGAGCTGAGGAAACAGGATTTTCCCCAGCTCCAGGATCTGTCTGAAAAACTCCGCGTTTACTCCCGGTGATGTCTTTTTCTCCTGTGCGTTTCCTGAGCAGATAGAGCCGTTCTCCGCCTTGGAGACCTGTCCGTTTGTGCCGTGCTCGCTGCGCTTCCTCAGACGCCTGCAGATGATGGGGCATAGAGTCTTGATGCCGTAGGCGGCCGCTGTTATAAACACGGCTCTTTTCACCGCAGAGGAGCGCTCCCACCGCACTCGAGCCGCAGCATCGAGGATCGAGGACATTTTGCTGATATTAGTTATTTCTGCTGACGGACCGTGCAACAGCCATCCCCCAAAGCCGACTCACCACAGCCCCTGACGCCGCATTGATGCGAAGAGGCACCAGCTCCACCGCTACATCCTGAGAGCTGCGCGCGCGGCTTCAGCGTAAAGTAAACACACTGTACTTCCGGTATGCAACACTTCACAATAAAAACACACGTATACACACAGAATTACACTGGAATAAGACCAAATGACTACCAGAACGGCAAATTATGATGATTCAAAACACACATACACAGAATTACACTGGAATAAGACCAAATAACTACCAAAACGGCCATTTACGATGATTAAAATAAATAAATAAATAAATAAAAAAAAATAAAAAGTAAAAACATAAATAATAATAATAATAATACAAAAGCACCTTTGGACCAATCAAGCAAATTAATCTGATGAATCTAATGAATATACTTTTTATTATTATTTATTATTAGTATTATTTTATTATCCTTAGAGCTATATAAGTTTAATTGCATTTTTGGTTGATCAAAATTAAAATGTAATTAAATTTAAAAAATACAAATTAAACGCCTTCTTTTCGTCACGTGTCTGACGTAAACCTGGCGCGCGCTGCACGTCTCTGAGCCAACTGTCATTTTTGTGGTATTTCCTCATTATTTGATTTTTTATCTATTTCACCATTAAATTTGTAATCAACTAGTTATTACACAATGATTTAATATTTAGAAACCTGTTGTTTATTGTTTTTTGGATTGCACCTGTTCATTTCTAACTTTAGCTTGATGAAGTTAGCTAGTTAACGTTAGCTTAGCTTGTTAGTTATCGGCCACTTTTTCTGTGATTTAATGTTGTTTTATGTGTGCTTTTGTAGATTTACCTGTCTTTTGCAGTTAGATAAAATATGAATTGGGTTGGTGGTTCCAGGTAGGACACTTATATTTATGTTTTATAAATGTTCTGTTGTAATGAAAATACCTCACAAATTTTCTGTTCCACTAATTATCTGTTTTGCAGGAGTCGAGTTACGCTGAAAGATGATGTGAAAAGACAAAGAGTAAGAAACGCTATCTCTTACCTGTTTAAAAACTTTATTAGTAAAAGTTAATTCATTCATATTTTGCAGGAGTTCTTTGAGAAGAGGAAACTCCAGCAGAGACTGAAGAACCTGGGTCTGCCTTTACCAAACTCCTCTGCGACCTCCACCTGTGGCAGTATGGACCTGGTCACGCTCTTCATCGTCAATCAGATAGCTGCCAAAAAAGACAACAAAGGTCATGATTTTCCCACACCAACACTTTAATTAATACACATTAATAATAGAGTAGAATAAAAATAGAACAAGAGGAGGGATGTATGGCTCAACATTCAACATTTTCTCACAGCTTAGATCACACTTTCCGTCACGAGTCATTAATTACACTTAGCATCTTTAAGAATTTATTTATAATCTGTTTCTCTTGAATCTCTCTGTCACTCAGAAGGCAAGGCAAGTTTATTTGTATACCGCAATTCGTTCACAAGGTACTTCAAAGTGCTTTACAGAATAAGTAAGACATTAAAATCACAATACAACAAATCAAAACTGAAATAATTGTCGCGAAATGAACATTCAAGGAGAAAAGTGCAGAATTAAAACCTTTTCAGTCGTATTCACAGCTAAACAGAACTGTTTTGAGCCTGGATTTAAACATGTCAAAGTAGAGGCCTGTCTCACGTCTTCAGGAAGAACATGAAGCAGGTTCACCTGTCAGAGAAGCAAATGGGGAAAATCTGTGTTTAACCAAATATGACAAAAATAAAATAAGGCTATAGGATGAATCACAGTTTATATATTACAACATATTGCCCATTCCTCGATCAAAGAACTCAAATTTTAGTTCATTTTACAATCCACTGGCCCCAAGGCATTATTGCCCGAGTAATTTTTCAAGGTTTTTGTGAGAACTCACCGATAAACTGCCTATGTCAATGAGATGATTTTCTGAATGGCACAACAGTGTTTATTTATTGCGGGGTTTTAGATGACATCACAACACTCTATAGGCCAATAATATTCGATACAGATGAGGGACAACTAAAATTAATATAATAAAAAATCAGATTTTTGTTGTTATATAGCCAGTTCTAGGGTCTAGTCACAATTAAAAATGATCAGGTTCAACGTTTATGAGTTTTTTAGATATTTTATGACAAAGTATAATGTAAATAAGTAGGAAAATCTGGCTCTTTTGCCCCGCCATCTGGGAGTATGACATCATCACACGAAGCCAATGACACCTTCAGATGCAGCACTGTCTGGAGAGTAAAATGAGACAAAAAACAAAAACAGAATTTGGCCAAAACATGACTTAGGCAGATCTACGATGAGGCCAGTGATTTGTGAGTTTGCAGTAAGGTTCCAGTGAGTGACCAGTGTTTTATTCCAGACCCTCCTAAAGTGGCTGTACTGGGCAGTGGCAGCAGAGCCGTCTCCAGACACAGAAGTCAGCCTCTGGTGCTGCCCATGAGTCCCTGCTCCCCCTCACAGCTCAGCTTGGTCGAGAGCCAGCCACAAGAGCACAGGTAAATAGGTTTGACTGTAGAAAATTATTGAATTTAAGTGGTATTGTTATTACATTGTGCTATCATCATCATAATACACTGATTTCTGTTGAGTATTTATGTTTTTTATGCAATTTACTCATAATTAGTGGACTGGTAAATCTCAAATCTGGCATCCAGAACACACACTTCTTCAATACTTTACAAAGATGTGAGTCTGGTCACTGTTGAATCGCACCGTTTTCAGATGGGAGTGATTGACAGGTGGATGAGCCAATTGGGAACACGCATGGTCTGTCTATCTGAAAAAATTAAGAAAAAAATCACAAGGGACTGAAAAACATGGTGGATTTCTGTTGAATCAATGTGATAAGCACTAAAATCTGTTAATCTGAGGGGAGATAAATTTGAATTAGATTTTTCTTCTTTTTTTTTATTCTTGTGAGTTTTAACATTTTACAATATGGGTACATTTAACATGTACAAATATATGTACACGTCAGTAGTGTTTCCCCTTCTTAGTACAAATCCCCATCATTTTTACACAGAATACAAAACACAAATGGAGCAAAAGGGAGTGTCCACAAACATTGTTAATTTATTTACTTACATTCTCAAAATAAGAGATTAATTTAATTTTATTTGTAAATGATGGAGACTAATGAGCTCCATTGTTTCATACGCATCACTGCAAAAAAAACAAACGTTTACCCAGTTTTGAGACACAGCAGAGGATGTGGGAACGGACTGATATCAGTTTGTATAAAAAATACATAGAGATATTCTGCATTCACCAGGCTGCCAGACTTGAAGTGCTTGGTGGAATTGGGATTCTGAAATTGTTTGATTTGTTTCTGTTTCATTTCAGTCTGACGAGAAAAAGAAAACATGTTTCCCAGGTTAGTTAAAGTTTGGCATTTCCTTAAAGAGCTTATGGCAGGTTTTATATGATACTTAAGATATTGCCTTGTTTTTCCTGATTTGACTTTTTTTGGTAAAGTTTATCGTTTTACCTCCTGGTTGGAAAAGGCCCAAAGTTCAGAACTGTCAGAAAAATATGTCCCTGAAGCGTAAACTGTCACTGCATTTTGGATAGAATTTTGTTTAGAGATGACATTCCCCAGAGCTACTTCCTGAATTATTACTATTTTTACATTTTTATTTCATGTTTTCTTCACAAACTGCCACTCGACTGAGGTAAAATAAACTTTCCCACCAAATAAAGTAAAATAAAAATCTGTCAAATGCATTTTGGAACATTTTAGCTCCTTATTCTCTTCATTATAATCTCTTTTTTTAAATGTTTGTAACTGTTTAGTTGTCCCCAGTGCTGGAGTCGGCTTTCTCAGACAACAGTGCCTCAGACTACGCCCCTCACTGCTGCAGAAGCCCTCAGTCCTTTCTCCGCCTCGTCGCCCTCGTCAGGACACGGAGGTGCTCAGACGTTCTAATCTTCAGTTTTATGCAGCACTGACACCATTAAACACATGTTGCTCTCCAGGAATATTTCCGATGCAGCTGAATCAACAACAGAGCAGTGAGAGCCAGTCGGAGGCAGCAGCCTTCTGTCCACAGGCCTGGGGGGGCTCAGGGCCAGAGCAGAGTCTGGTACAAACACACTCACACATATCAGCACGTAATCTACACACACAGATGTTTAAGATAATATGTAATGTCTTTTACGGCGTGGACATGAATGAGAACGTCATGAAAGTTGAAAGAATACAATAGGGCTAGCCAGTTTGCTAATAGGTGTGAGATCATCCGTTTGGGGACTGAATTATGACTATTTTCAGTGTAGTTAGGCCTTCAGACCGATATAAGCCAGTGTCCAGCAATAATCTGACCAGAACTGAAGAAGCGGCTTGTATGAGCAGCCAAACCTATTCACTCCCACAACGATTTGCCCAGTGACGGATTTTATTGTGAAAGTTAAACTTTTCTAAATTCCTGGGTGAAAAATGTTGTGATTTTCAGCTTATATTTTTGCCTGTTTTGGGCACAGTTGCTGTTCCACGCCTAATGAAAAACATAGCACTGTTTAATTTAGTTTATGACACCGGCTAAATTTGTGTGGCCTGAAAAAAGTTAACTAGAACAATCAGTTAATCCAATAATGTGATGTGATTCTTGTGAGTTTACATGCATGGTGTCTGCTGAGTGGCTAGCAGTCTCACCTCACAGCAAGAAGGTTTAGGGTTCAACTCCCGGGCCGCCCTGTGTGTGTGTGGGTTTTGTCTGGGAGTTCTGGTTTCACCATGCAGCTGAAAAAAATACACAATAGTTACAGTCCTCCAGCTGCTGTAGTTTTGACCAAAGTTAGTTCAAGATGTGGAGATGTGTCCCAGCATAGACTGTATAAAGAAGCTGGAGCCGGAAGCCTGCCCATGCTCGCTTAATATTTGAAACACAGCATTAAGCAGGTTGGCCATGGCCATTTATAGACTGCCTGGCCAAAAAAAAAAGTCACCACCTGGATTTAACTAAGCAAATAGTTTGGGTTGCTCCAGTTGGTCAGGTCTAGGTTCAGCAACAGTCTGTGCTCAAAGACTGACATCAGCTGACACCTGAATATACTGAATGACCAGGTTTTTCCATCAGTGGATTTGTTATATTCCAAGATGACAATATCAGGATTCATCAGGCTCAAATTGTGAAAGTGGTTCAGGAGCATGAGACATCATTTTCACACAGAGCCACCACAGAGTCCAGACTTTAACCCCATTGAGAATCTTTGGGATGTTCTGGAGAAGCTTTGTGCAGCGTCAGACTCGACCATCATCACTGCAACATCTTGGTGAAAAATGAAGTAACACTGGGTGGAAATAAATCTTGTAACATTGCAGAAGTGAAATCAAAACAACACCACAGCGAATGTGCCGTAATCAAAGCTAAAGGCAGAACAACCAAATATTAGAGTGTGTGAGCTTTTTTTTTTTCGGCCAGGCAGTGTATATACAGTCTATGGTCCCCAGATGCAGCACTGTGGAACCCACTGATCCAATCTGTGCATGTGAGCAGCGTGCGTTCACACTCACTTTTAGACCACATACAAAGTGGGAGTAAACTAGGACTAAATTCTGAAATAATTCTGGACTAAACCAGCACTAGAACAGGACTAACCCAGATCTACCATCAGGACTAAACTGGGCTCAAACCAGGACCATTCAGTCTATGACCAGGACCCAACAAGAACAAGTCTGAACCATAGTGACTGACTCTGTCCTTCTCTTGTTTTGTGCTGTGACTATAGTTCAACGTTTTCTCTCAGCCCAGAGACATGATAAACCCACGACCCAGATCCTGTCCTTCAAGCCTGAGCCAACTGGAGACGCCCTCAGCCGCTCAAGTCCTGTTCGGGAGCCCAAGATCACTGTGAGACCAGTTTTACAATAAGAAACCCAGAGCCAACCGGTTTATGTGACTGTTTATGTGTGTGTGCTGTTGCGACAGAGAGACACAGGGACATGTAAATCCTGTGGTCAGTGCTGTCCTCAGGGATCCATCTGAAGAGGTTCCAGTCCTGGGCTTTAGTCTGAACCACGAGTTTGAGGAGCCTTTTGAGGACCACGTGTTTAGGGGATTCAGCAATGGAGACTTTTGTAAGAAAGATGTGAAGTGAATGAATCTAAAACAATATAATATACATTTTGAAGAGTCCTTTTTGTTTTGAATAATGGTAACTCTTTAGTTTTGGGAGACACATTTTAATGTCTAACAAGTAGTAATAGTTTACGAAGTAGTTATTAAATTTTGCATAATATGGGACATTACTCTTACCTTTTTGGCTGTTAACTTCACATTATCTTAACTGTTATCTTACTATGCAATAAATAGTGCTTTATAAACACTACTGAGTACTTTAATAGACACTAGCAAACATTCCAGTGGCAACATGTTTTTGGTCATTACAGCTCCTCAAGAGGATGAGAGTGTAAAGTCTAAGATCCATCTCAGAAGTGACAGACGAGTCCATCCCTCGAAGCCGCAGTGAGTTTAATTATGTGTTTTATATACTACTACACACTTGAATACAGGCAAATCACTGTTTTGCTTATTTACAAGGATGGTTCCTGAAAGGCAGAGCACTGAGGTAAGTCTCTTAATACAAATGTCTGAAAACCTCCTGGTCTAATTGAGCCTAATTTGATAATAATCTGAATTTGTTTAATTTTTTAAAAATGTTTCGTCATATCCTCAAGCTCCCTTCAAGCGCCAACACAAGTTTTTGTAAGTTTTCTTTTCTCAATAAATGTTTTAGTTGTAATTCTGTTGATTTTAAATGTCGTTAAGTATCATATTATTCTTATTCCAAGCTTGTCCAGGAAACAGCAGCGGCGTTTTGGACGAGGGCCAGTATTCCCCAGCGCGCTTCAGTTCTGACTCGAGCGACGATGTAAGCAGTGCAACATGACATAACATTTGCTTACCAACATTTGGGTACTTTTTACATTCAAAAACAGCGTTAGTGCGGGTTTGTTGGCATATTGTTGGTGTTTTATTTAAAAAAAAAAAGATCAGTTCATATATTTTTCTGAGGAGTTATTTGCTATGGTCACATTTAGTCTCTTTTTTTATATCGCGCTTTTCCATCTTCAGGACACTTATCATCATCATCAGGGAACCACACTTTCATACACTTTCATACAGACACTGGGCACAGACACTAGGGGGCCCAAAGATACAACAACAGCTTTCAGTAGCAGGTTATTTTATTGGTAAAACCACAAATAAACTAGCTATCTTGTATTATTTACACTTTTTGCTTTTATGGTTAAGTTTTGTTGTAGACTGGACATTGTGACAGTCACTGGTTGAATACGGAGAACCACTTCATATTATTTTGTAGTGACGGAACTTTCGCCTCTTTTGAGGGGATCGAATCTTTTGGATCTGTTCATTTCAAAGAACTATTCAAAACACTGGCTCTTTTACTATTTATTCATCAGACAGAAGCCAATGTGACAACTCGTTTTAACAAGAAATTAACCTGTGGAGAGAAACTTCCAAGACTTAAATGTTTTAAAATGGTTCAAACTGAGAGTGAGAGCGAGTTTACCCTTTGGAATTATTCAAAAAAATCGAAATAAAATGTTGCACTACGAAATTAATTTAAAACTAACTGTTATTATGATGTCAAATATGTTTTTTTGTGCTCAAATCTCTCACTTGTGTCGCCTGCTCTGCTTCTGTGCTGGTTCTTATGTCGGTTCAGTGTTAATCAGTATAAAAATACATAAAAACTAGAAAGAAAAAGATTTGGCTCTTTTAAATATGAGATCCGGGTGTAACTGTTCACTTTAAGGAACGATTCAAAAGAGCCGACTCTTTCACAAACGTCACATCACTGTTATTTTGCTTCTTAGGATGAAATAAGCGACGCTGAGATCTGCTTGAAGACTTCCTCACCTTCAGAATCTAACTGGAGATCACTGGGGACTTTACAGCAACTGCGCCCATTTCCACCTTTGAAACACCGACTGAAAATTAGAGAGGAAGTTACAACTGGCATGAACGAGCCAAATGCAATGAATAATCAAAATGGCTGCCAAACAAATCCTTCAGGTTTCCCTCAGTCAGGTTTCCTTCAGTCTCAAACACAATGTCAGTGCTGGAAAAAATGCATTGAAACATGTGAAACAGGAACACAAACCGACAGCATCGGTACAGCTGAGAGGTCTGACTCTGCTGTTCAGTGTAGTTTGATGCCAGCAGCTGTGACAAGACCTCCACTGTTTAACCTGTATCGCCCACATGTCGAGTCTCCAGTGCAGTCTCTGTCCACAAGGGGGCAGACTGCACACACTGATGGTGATGGCAGAGCGTCACCAAGAATAACAGGCACAGAGACGCAGGAGTACTGGATAAGGATGAGGAAAAGTGAGAGCGACCACCGTGATAAAGAGAGTCACAAAAATGAAGCATTCAAACAAATGTGCGTCTTAGATGAAAGTAAAGGTCAGTATTGTAAAGTATTTATTTCTTTATTTATAGAGGTGTAAAAGTTGATTGTGTGTGAACGAGGCTTCATCTGTTTTATCTGCTGATACTGTAAAATGTGTGTCACTCATGTGTAGAGGTGTGCAAAAATATCAAAATATGTATCATTTCATTCATGCTACAATATCCATATCGTGGGCTGCTGTATCGATATATTGCCAACAGTATTTTTTGTATATTTACCAAATTATTCTGTCACAGTGTTACATTTGTGTGGCTTGTTTAGAGGAAAGAAACTCGTTTATGCAAAACATTTGACATTTGAGTCACTGTTTTGATGATTAAAATAGGTTTATTTTATAGTAACTTTGGTTTAACAGAGACTTTTAGTGTTACAGTTGTGATTTAGTAAATACGTTGTGATCGTTCAGAGCTGTTAAACTGCACATGTCCCTTGAACAGGGACATGTGCAGTTCACCTCAGCTTGAAGCTCCTCCACTCTAACCTTGGTCTGCTGCAGCTGATCACCTGCCTCCTTCAGGGACATCTGCAGCTCCTCACATCTGACGAGGGCAGATGTCTTCTCCTCCTCGCTGTGGGTCAAAGCTGTGCTCAGCTCCTTGATGGTCGGCTGGTGGAGTGAGCTCTCCTCCACCTTGGCCTTGTGGGTGGCGTGACATTTTTCCAGCACAGCCGTAAAACTCATCTTTTGTGAGTCCAAGTCCTTTTGGAGTATTTGAACTTTGCTGCGTTCAGGCTCGCCTCCAGCTTCTGTTGCTCTTTCAGGGCGTCTTCAGCGGTCCGCCTCTGCTCAGTGAGGGCAGACTCCAGGACGGTGAGCTTCCTCCGCAGAGCCTGCTTCTCTTCCTGTTCCTTCTGGAGCTCCTGTTGGGTGCTGACCAGAAGCTTGTCCTTGTTCTCCACCAGCTCAGTGGTTTCTTGCAGTGTGGACTTCAGAGCCCTTTTCTCTTCTTTATACCGCTCTAGTTTCTGGGTCATTTTCATCATGGCGAACTCCTGTTTCTCTACGGTGTCGCGGGCGTTCTCCAGCTCCTCAAAGACATCAGCGCTGTAGTAGTGGCTGTTCACCTTCTGTCTTTTCAGTTGTTTCTCCACCTTGGCTTGGTTCCTCAAGGCAAGAGTCTGCTGCTCTTCTTGGGAGAACCTCTTCAGATTATCGTTCTCCTGGTAGAGGTCGTCCACACATCTCTCCTCATCTTTCTCTTCTTTGAGATTTTTCCCAAACTCCATGATGGTTTCTTTCTCCTCTCTAGCTTCATTCAGTGGGTCACCAGTGGATTCTCCTCTAAAGAGATTTGAACTTCTCGTGGAACCTGATTTGCAGCCTCGAGCTCCCTCAACCTGTGCTTCTGTTTAGCGTTGATGTGGAGCTGTTCTTGGTGGGCTCTTTGGACATCCTTAAGTTGGAGTCTCAGGTCCTGACCTTAGATCCAATGAAGTGGTGTAAAATAAAAAAAAAATACAGAATACACAGATTTGCAAATCCTTTTCAACCTATATTGAACTGAATAAACTACAAAACATGATATTTAATGTTCAAACTTATTATTTTTATGCAAATATTCACTCAATTTGAATTTGATGTCTGTAACAAAGTGCTTTGAGTGACTTGAAGGTGGAAAAGCGCTGTATAAAAATGTATAAATGTAATTAGAACTGTTTTAGTCTAATGAGTCAAACCTGTCTCCTGCACCTCAGCGTCGGTCTGAAGCCCTGTCACTGTATTTTCATTTAAACAGTTTTCATTTCAGTTTTAATGATGCCTTTGTTTTATAGATGTGTCTTATTGTGTTGCAGGTAAACAGAGTGGAGAAATACAGCCTCAGGAGAGAGTCACAGTGATGAAAACTCCTGCAGATGAAATGAAGGAGTCAGCGTAAACACAGAGGACGCACAAACTCTTCAGGAGACAGCAGACGTCTTACTCCTGTTATAACGGGACAACATGAGGAGCAAAAACACACAGTACTGGTTTGGCAACTCTCTAGTAACACTATTTACTCTACTTAAAGCCTTAATAAACAGAAACCAACACCTGATTCTTATTAACAGTGATTTAGGTGAGTCACGACTGAAAGGTGCAGTGTGGAACTTTTCTGACACCTACTTTGCTTTGACATGTTACTGAATGGCCTGGAATATTCCTCAGTACGACATTCAATATATCTGTACTACATTTATTCACTCATAGAGGTTTTTATTGCTCAAAAATAGCTTTAAAAACAAACATTCGTACTGGAAACTGGGTCACCTCTCCACAGATCTGACCTGTTACTCGGCCTGGTTGCATCATCCGTTTGTCTCCAGATAAACAGATGATGCAAGAAATAGGTAAGTTTACGATACAGTGCCACATTCTAGGCAAAAGCAGTAACATCGCCATGGAGACAAGGTGGAAACAAGGTGGAAAAGTTACATAATGCACTTTTAAAGGTCCTATATTACACAAAACTGACTCTTGTAACTGCACTATGTAACTTTCCTGATGGGGAGTGCCACAACTATTTGTCGCTATGGAGATGTTAATGCTCTACCTTGACTTCCCTGCAGTGTGGCATTATCCATGGAGACAGACAGATGATGCCACTGGGCCAAATAAAAAGTCAGATCTGTGGAGCAGATTACATTTACACTTTTTACATAGTTTTGTTTTTGAATAATAAAACACCTATAATTGAATGAATGTGAGATAGATACATGTATTAATATACTGTGGAACATTCCAGGCAAAGCAGTAATATCATCAGAGGTGTGTCTCACCAGAAAAGTTCCATAGTGTGCTTTTAAATTCAAATTAATATGTTATTTCCAGTGATCTTAAAGGTCCTACATTACACAAAATTGACTTTTGTGAGTTTTAAGTCATGTTCTAATGTTGTTTCCTCCTCAAAAACAGACCTGGAGTTGTGTTTTGTTTCATTCAAACATGTTTGAGTCACACTTTATTATTAGTCTGTAACATCTCCAAAGCTCAAAGTGCTCTGTTCCACCTTGTGATGTCATGAAGTGGTAGTTTTCAAGTTAACAGCTCCTTTTACTTTTAGTTCAGTCGAGATTGTCAATTCCAGGACTGAAATTATCCAAATGATTCTCGTGAAGGTGTGTGGAGTTTAAAAACACAGAAGAGCACTTCCTGTTTTACCACATGATGACATCACAAGGTGGAACAGAGTGTTTTCAGTTTGAGAGAAGAACTCAGCCTAAATATGCAGCTTTGTTTGTGTGTTAAACATGTGAATGAAACAAAAAAACACAACTCCAGGTCTGTTTGTGACGAGGAAACAACAATATAACATAAATCAGAACTTTTTTAGGACTTTAAGGATTTAGGATATGAAGTAGTTACTAAACCTGTATTAATCTTGATAAACTATTTGTTCATTATGAGCTAAGTGTCGTTAAGATTTATCAGTGCGACTTAGAGAGTACCGGCGGTTCACATTCTATTCTATTTGTGTATAATTTATTGTACTTATTGATTCATAACGCGTCGTTCAGAGAAAAAACACTTTTCAATAATTCATTCTACTTTATTTCTTTCCCCATATACTTTGTACAAGATATTTTATACAATATAAAGTCTAGCAAAACTTTTACAGCTTCAACAATAGCATCATATCGGCCTATACAACTGTAGAAACACACGGATCTGGGTCACATAGAAAACCACGAAGAGAAGAAGGAGGAGACGCTGTTTTCCAACTCGCAGCCTCAAACAATCACATTAAATATTTGGTTAAGACATTGTTAAGTTACACAATCTGCATCATGGAGGAATAAATATCAACTTTAATAACAGGATCAGTACAAAACTATTTCAGTGAGGTTTGAAATTCACAACATAAACTAAATAAATCCCCTTCAACAGACAGGACGCCATGAAATGAGACCTTTTTCATTTAAAGCTGCACTGTGTAACCTTTCGGCTTGTCTACGTGGAGATACTGCGCTTACCCGGGGAATGTTCCTCAGTATGGCTTTAAAGACGACGTATTTAAATCACAGTATTCATCTAAAACGACTTAATAAAATACATAAATTAGCTGATTTCCAGTGTTAGAAAACTGTGGTGTCCAATTGGAGCTGAGGAGCTGCAAACGTCATCGCAACAAAGAGCCGTGGAGCTGACAGCGCCCCCTATGGACAGCTGCACATCACACTAGCGAATGAGCAGTGGATTTTTTTATTTGTACCAAAATGACGACGCGACGCTGCCGAATCCTACGAGTTTCACCGATTAAGAAAATAAAACTGAAGAATGAAGTGCGCACGTCACAGTGGAGGTGAAAACGAGGATCGATCGTCAAAATGGCGTCTTGAAAATAAGCGATTAAAGATTACTCAAACACGAATCACTCCAAATACAACCTCAAGTAAAAAAAAACGACTTTAACATGGATAAACTCTCTGAAAAGTCCATTTTACATGACAATCTGCTTTAACGTGAGCAATATAAAACACAACTGACTGAACATGTGAGATACGTGTAATGCCATACTGTGGAACATACTCAAGTTACACACTGCACCTTTAACCAATGGAAATACATCAATACGATTTAGTGGTCAAACTTAAAACATATTCATTATTTTTTTCAGAAATAAATATGTAATCCCTGTGTGTATCAAACTAACTCACCAAATTTTGTAGAATATTTAACAATTTTTATTACATGAAAAAACAGACAAAACGCATGAGAACCACTGACTGAGGAGTGGAGGAGTGCATCACCAAAATGACAATATACTTTTAAAATGAACACTTTGGATTAGTAAAAACTTTTTTTCTGCGTTTGTGGTGAATTATATGCAGCACTTGGGTTTTAAAACACAACGTGAGCCTATTTACATTCACTCGTAGAATGTCTGTGGCCGACTTTGGATTCCACTGATGTGGCATGAACAGAGGTGGGACCAACACTGAGTGCGTTTAAATGTGCAAGAGTATCCCGGTATTCCATGTAGTATCCCGGTATTCCATGTAGATGCAGTGATTTCTCAAAGTGGATCCTACTGAGCATGTGCGAACTGAAGTAACATCTACAGAAGGAGCTAGAACTTTCCCAAAACGACTCAAACGTTTACCAGAGATTTTTTCTTAATAATATATACAAAACCTTATCCCTATAAACAAACTAAACTGAGGCTGTGGGTCTCTGCTGTATTTTTCCGCTCTTAATAATCTTTTTTTTTGTTTTCAGAAGCCTCTATATCTTGTCCCTTTTTTCTAACAACCAAACCAAAACCAAAAAAAACCCCAAAAACTTAAGTTAAAAAAGTTGCCGACTTGTTTTGCTCCTTGCTATATCTGTACCATAGTTGCCATAGTAACCACTTTATTAGAGATGCGCGGGGTGACCTCTGACCCGCTGGGTTGGGTTGGGCTAGAGAAAAATCCATTTATTGCGGGACGGGTTCGGGTGGGTCATTTTTTCACCGAAGAAAAATACAAAGGCTGTTATGACTATAGACTATACAATATTTTAAAACAAACTAATATTCATCCACATTGGCCCAAGTTTGATTCTGTTTGATAATAAAGTTTACGTCAGCAAGTAACTGCGCAGCTTAACCTGTGATCTGACGCCACGTTAGCTCGTTACAACCATTTCCCACAGTAAACGGAGCCAAAAAGAAGCGATTTGGAGACAGAAGATGAGCTATTATTTTGTCTTGAAAGAAAACTGCAGCTGGTTCTCTTATTGACGGATTCACTCTGTTTATGTCAGTTTTCAAGCACGTTTTTCTCTAAAATAAAGCTGCATCTATTGACATATTTACAGCGTATTTAATGGTTGCAGGTGCGGGTCTGGGCGGGTTGTAGAAATGGATTCTGCTGTGCGGGGCGTTGCCGGGGCGTTATCGGGGCGGGCCATACTTTATCAGAAATGTTGGACCAGCGGGATGGAAAAAAGCCCGACCCACGCATCTCTACACTGTATATACTCGAGTGCATGTAAACCCACTCACTGTAAGAACAACGTTACTTCAAAATAATATTACTCAAGTAGAAGTACAAAGTAGTCGTCCAAGAAATTACTCAAGTAACAGTAAAACGTATTTGGGAAAAGTCCTGCTCAAGTCAGAGTCACTTAAAGAGTAACTGTTCATTTAAAGTGAATCTAATCTTCTTCAGCTCACAGAGAAGTGTTCATCAGAGCAAATAATGTGACTGGAAGGATGAGACTCTAAATAATGGGCAAAATGTGGTATTTTCAAATGACAGAGCACTAAACAAGAAAAAGTAATGTTCAAATGATTTAACCTGTCGACACTAGTGATGTGACACTTGTGAACGGCTCTTTTGAATGGTTCCTTAACGTGAACGGTTGTAAATAAATTTTTCCTACTATTTTTTATACGTTTTTACACTGAACCGATACAAGAATCAGCCCAGAAGCTCATTTTATCGTGCTTGACCTGTAGAGTTATTGAGTTACTTTAATAGATATTAATTGATTAGCTAGATATTCGTTTGCTATTTATTTTAACAGATATTTTTTAGCTATTAGCCCTTATCGGCCCCACCCACTTTTGTCTCTAAATGCTAAACCACACTTCCTTTGTGGTCGCACTGTCGGTTTAGCAGAAATCATTCATTATTCATCTCTATGGAGAATTTGAGAAACGTTTTGCCTCTAAAATCTGATATTAAATTGGTTGATTTGTGTAAAACTTATCTGCTGTCAAGACCGGCAGCGTCGTACAAAATAAAACAGCCTGAACGACGATGGCAGCGCCCACAGCAACTTCCAGAATAAGTTGAATCGAGTGATAGTAAAAGACAAAGTTAAATCTGTCAACTGGACAAAAAGTTGTAGGAGTGAAGACGTTTGGTTTTGTTTCAGTTGAGCCCTGGCTTGAGCAGGGCACGGTTCAAAGGTCATAGTGTGAGTTTGCGGCTGGAAAAGTACAATTTCTTTAAAAAGTTACTTGAATGATGATGACTGACTGATTTTTTTGCATTGGAAAAAAAAGAAAACCAAAAAAATTACGTGTTTTTTGCATGTATTTATAGCTATAACGAGTTTGTTAAATCCTAAATCTGAGGTTGATCTGGCGTCTTGAAAATAAATGGGGTTTTTTTTTGTAATAATTCGGGCAAGTTTTATGTGTTTGTGCTTTGATAATGTACAAAAAACATAAAAACATTGTCCGAAAAAGTTACTTGAGTAAACGTAACTGAGTACTCCCCACCTCTGGGCATGAATGAGTTTTTTTAGAGACAGATTTGTTGGTAGTCTGACTTAGCGGGTTGTAAATATGTTCTTGCACATTTGGAGTTCGCTGCCGTGAAGTCCAGACGGCATCTGCTACATACAACCGATGTGTAAACAGGGTTAGACGCACAATAAGTCACTATTTGCTCAGCTCTTTGTACATAAGGCTATGAAGGAAGATACAAAATAAACTGCATAAAATTAGGTTTCAAAATAAAGTACTTGTATATAGCACATATGAGAGGTAAAATCACAATAAGATAAGAACAGGGTTACGAAACACATCCATGAATGTAAAACGGCCGCTAGGCACCTCCACGACACAGGCACTGTCTAAAGGTTAAGTGTTAAAATCTGCAGTTTGGTCTAAGAGTGAAACTACCCCATTTTCACTCAAAATACTAAATACTAAAAGAAAAAAGTGCACATGACAGGAGTACTTTTTCACTTAAGCTTGTCCTTTCACTTCCTGGTTGGACGCACACACAAAGTAAAACCATAGACTGTGTAAAGAAAGACGAAGTTTAAATCTGTCGTTGTAGGAGTGAAGAGGTTTGGCTGCTCGTCCAAGCCGCTTCTACAGTTTCAGCTGAAAGTACCTTATTCAACCTTTAATGGCCCTTCTATTTTTCCCTTTGTCTGTCCTAACAAAAATAACTTCTTTAATCCTTCTCTCAAACCATTTCTTTTCTCTGAACCTCACTATCTTCAAAGTCGTGGTTAGTGTCTTTGAGATGGAGATGTACAGCGGACTGTGGTCCTGAGCTGCTCTCTCGACAGTTTTAGTACCTCCTCTTATGCAGTATCTGTTTAATTTCTCACTGCTCTCTTCTCTACACTGAACGGAGTAGAACACATTACTTTGTTTGTGGCTTAGGGTTTTGTTCTTTGGGTGAACCAGTTTTTGTCTTAAAGTGTTTGTAGGTTTGAAAAAGGCAGGAATCTCATACTACATACTAGACATTTGTCCATTTGGCAGATTTAAACTTCGTCTTTTGCTTTGGATCAGACCTGGACGACTGAGGTTTACACATGGACTGTATAAAGAAGTGGACTAAGTGAGCGTGACGTCAGCCACAGCGTCCGGCTCCAGTCAAGTCACGCTCATCGAGGCGGTTACAGGATATTCTCGTAGACATTCTGTCCTTTTTTCAATTAAGAAGTAGTCGCTATAACTTAAGAGTTTTGCTTCAGTTTGAATCTAGTAAAATAAGAACAAAAGTGAGAAAGATGTGTCTGTTTTAGGAATAAGACTTTGGAATGAGCTCGATGATGAATTTAAAGTAATTAAAACTCTTTTTAAATTAAAACTTGAATTAATCCATACATATACATTGCTGTAGGTTTATATGAGTCAAGGCATCTGTGTTTAAGATATTTATTAAAGTATTTTCCAGACTATAATTGGCACTTTTTTCATAGTTTGGCCGGGGGTGCGACTTATATGTGAACAAGTTTGTTTTTTTCCTCATTATTGTGCATTTTTTTGGCTGATGCGACTTATACTTCAGTGCGACTTATACTCCGGTGCGACTCAGAATCCATTTACTGTATTTTCCGGAGTATATCATGTGACTGTATTGTGGAGTTTTTATGTGCTGGTCAGTATGATCTTACATAATCACGTCGCTTCAGTCCTTTTTACTTGTAATTAATGAAGAAAATGTTTTTTGTCTTTTTCAATAAATGTAAACAACCAAAATAAAATCCATTCATTCATTAATGGCGGCCATTTTGGAGCCGAGTTTCATATTTGGAATTCCGACCACGAGTATCATAACAACCAAAGAGCCAATCAGGAGCGAGGCTGTTGAAGGTAACGCACCTGCGCCACTGGTTTAGCAGGGAGTGAGCGCTTAGCGACGCTGTCAAACCTGTTGCTAACATGAGCAGGAGCGACCTTGGGGAAAGAAGACGCCTGATTTGTCTGTTATTAATGTTCATACGTTGATTTACAGACACAAAAAGTGAAATAAAAACCCCAGGATCATGTAGAGGGTTAATACGAACATTTAAGCAGCAGCAGGTACAGAGAGACGGGCAGCTTTTCAATAGAAAGTGAATTGGAGCCAGTCGATGGAGCTAGCAGGTTAGCTATATCCACTTATATATACAGTCTCCTTGTTACCTAGCAACCATATTGTAAACTGTAAAGATCTCGCCGCTACTTGTATTTTTATCCTTTTTTTGCCAACTTTTTCCCACAAACTGACACTTAACTGATGTAAAACTATAATAAATATTTACTAGGCCTAAATGTGAAACAAACTCACAATAATCAACCCCGTCATGTGCACTTTAACGATTCTAGCTCTAGGGTAAGATACACGAGTGGTCCAAGGAGGTAGGGTCAGGAAAATTCAAATCGTTGTTACTACATTATGTGACTTAGTAGTATTTAGGTCATAGTACTAAAATATCACATTGATGTAGGATTGTAAACATCACGAACGGAATTAAAACAACTCAAGCAAGTCCAGTATAAGTTTACAACAATATTCATGAACGCACACGTGTGATCTTTAACTCCACTTTGCAAAATAAAAATAAAAAACACTGTAAACATAAACTGTATCTGTAAGTAGAATATACTGCATGTGTGAAATATTGTTGTTTTATGTAATACGCAGCCCTCTGACCAGAAGGTAACCGGATCAAATCACACACAAGGGCTTGGAAAACTGTATATTTCACACATCCAGTCAGGTTAGTGCTAGATAGTACACTCCGGGAGGACGCTGTGCTGTGATTGGTCAGTTATTTAGGGGCGGATGTTGTGCTTCTTTCTCTTATAAAGTGACATTCACCTAAAACAACTTAATAAAAGAGACGAGTCGTATGATCTCAGGCCCAGTCAGAGCTGACGTCACCACCGTTTGGTTTCATTTGTGCCAAAGTTTTACTCTGTGATGCTGAATCCTGTGTTTGTGTCGCCCACTAAGAAAATACAACCGGAGAACGAAGTGAGTCCAGAGCAGAGGACGAGAGGCGGAGGTGAAAACGGGGACTGTGATCGTGTGAGAGTTCACTCCTGCTGCTGCTGCTAGTCCTCCTCTCCCTCCTCTCCCCCTCTTCCTTCTGTCTCTTCCTCCTCCCTCTCCCCCTCCTCTACCTGCTCCCTCTCCCTCCTCTCCCCCTCTTCCTTCTACCTCTCTTCCTCCTCCCTCTCCCCCTCCTCTACCTGCTCCTTCTCTCCCTCTTCCTCATCTCTTTGCTCCTTCTCCTCCTCTTTGTCCTCCCCCTGTTCTCTCTCGCCCTCCTCCCTCTCCTCTTATTCCTCCTCTCCCCCCTTCTTCCTCTCCCTTTCCCCCTCCCTGCTACCTCTCTCTCCTCTTCCTCCATTCCCTGCTCCACCCTCTCCTCTTCTTCCTTCTCTCCCCGCTCTCTCCCCCTGTCCCTCCTCTCCTTGCTTCCTCTCCCTCTCTTCTCTCTCTCCCTCCTATCCTTGCTTCCTCTCCCTCTCTTCCCTCTCTCCCTCCTCTCCCTCTCCTCGCTTCCTTCCTCTCCCCCTCTCTCTCTCTCTCCCTCCTATCCTTGCTTCCTCTCCCTCTCTTCCCCTCTCTCCCTCCTCTCCTTGCTTCCTCTCTCCGTCGTCTCCTTGCTTCCTCTCCCCCTCTCCCTCCTCTCCTTGCTTCCTCTCCCTCTCTTCCCTCTCTCCCTCCTCTCCTTGCTTCCTCTCTCCCTCCTCTCCTTGCTTCCTCTCCCGCTCTTCCCTCTCTCCCTCCTCTCCCTCTCCTCGCTTCCTCTCCCCCTCTTCTCTCTCTCCCTCCTCTCCTTGCTTCCTCTCTCCGTCGTCTCCTTGCTTCCTCTCCCCCTCTCCCCCCTCTCCCTCCTCTCCCTCTCTCCCTCTCTCTGTTCTTACCTTGTTTGTCGTTTCTTGGTTGGATCCTCATTACTCTCTCCTGCTGATCTCCTCCTCCTCAGCTGTTCCTCGTCCTGTCGTCACCTCCTGTTGAATAAAAGCCTGTGTCTGCTGCCCTGGACGACCCCAGCCCCGTGGAACTAACTTCACCCAGTATTTGTTCAGATAAATCCCTCTTTTATCTGCAGATTTGGGTCATTCTTAATAGATCAGAGCAATAACGCCTTGAATACAGTAACGAGAAGTTACTCAAACACGCATGAATCACTCTAAATACAAACTCAAGAGCATAAATAAGAAGAAGAAGCAACTACAACATGGTTAAAATCTCTAAAAAGGTCGATTTTGCATAACAGTTTGCTTTATGAGTTATAGTTAAGGTTATAATTAAGGAACAGGGTTGAACCATTGTTATCGTCCCTCCCGAGCGCACTATCCAGCACTAACCGGTTCAACAGTCTCCTTCCCACTACATAAATACTACAGGAGTTTTGTACTGTTCTTTGTGCAAGACTTGTAAAATCAACATCCACTTTAGGAATTAGCTCACTCTCAAGTCAGGTTTTAATAAGCTAAAAGCAAGACATTCATTCTTGTGCAGCTAAAACGACGACACCGTTTGGGATTCCTGAAATTGGCTGAGTTGAAAGTGAACTAAACATAACGAGGCCCTGGACTCAAAACGAGCAGATCCAGCCCCTAGTCCACGTCGGAGGCATCGTTGTCAGATAGGTGGTAGTTTGACCCTTTGACCCGGATGTACTCCACTTGTCGAGCCTCGTCGGAGTCGGAAACGCCGCAGGAGCACAGCTGGTTTTCAAACAGAGCTTCGATTTCCTCCAAGCGCCGGCCTTTGGTTTCAGGGAGGCAGCCGAAGATGAAGATCAGCCCCAGCAGCGCCATGGAGGAGTACAGGAAAAACGCTCCTGCGAAGACGAACGAGGCGTTAGACAGAATATAAAGTGAGCAGTGTATGTAGCTTATATAAAGTGTGCAGTGTATGTAGCTTGTATAAAGTGTGCAGTGTATGTAGCTTTTGTAAAGTGTGCAGAGTATGTAGCTTGTATAAAATTGTGCAGAGTATGTAGCTTGTATAAAGTGTGCAGTGTATGTAGCTTGTATAAAGTGAGCAGAGTATGTAGCTTGTATAAAGTGAGCAGAGTATGTAGCTTGTATAAAGTGTGCAGAGTATGTAGCTTGTATAAAGTGTGCAGTGTATGTAGCTTGTATAAAGTGAGCAGTGTATGTGCTTGTATAAAGTGTGCAGAGTATGTAGCTTGTATAAAGTGTATGTAGTGTATGTAGCTTGTATAAAGTGTGCAGTGTATGTAGCTTGTATAAAGTGTGCAGTGTATGTAGCTTGTATAAAGTGTGCAGTGTATGTAGCTTGTATAAAGTGTGCAGAGTATGTAGCTTGTATAAAGTGTGCAGTGTATGTAGCTTGTATAAAGTGTGCAGTGTATGTAGCTTGTATAAAGTGTGCAGAGTATGTAGCTTGTATAAAGTGTGCAGAGTATGTAGCTTGTATAAAGTGCAGAGTATGCTTGTATAGAGTGCAGTGTATGTAGCTTGTATAAAGTGTGCAGTGTATGTAGCTTGTATAAAGTGTGCAGTGTATGTAGCTTGTATAAAGTGTGCAGAGTATGTAGCTTGTATAAAGTGTGCAGTGTATGTAGCTTGTATGTATGTAGCTTGTATAAAGTGTGCAGTGTATGTAGCTTATATAAGTGTGCAGTGTGCAGTGTATGTAGCTTGTATAAAGTGAGCAGTGTATGTAGCTTGTATAAAGTAGCTGTGTATAAAGTGTGCAGAGTATGTAGCTTGTATAAAAAGTGCAGCTTGTATGTAGCTTGTATAGCTTGTATAAAGTGTGCAGTGTATGTAGCTTATAAATAAAGTGTAGCTTGTATAAAGTGTGTATGTAGCTTGTATAAAGTGTGCAGTGTATGTAGCTTGTATAAAGTGTGCAGTGTATGTAGCTTGTATAAAGTGTGCAGTGTATGTAGCTTGTATAAAGTGTGCAGAGTATGTAGCTTATATAAAGTGTGCAGTGTATGTAGCTTGTATAAAGTGTGCAGTGTATGTAGCTTGTATAAAGTGTGCAGTGTATGTAGCTGTAGCTTGTATAAAGTGTAGCAGTGTATGTAGCTTGTATATAAAGTGTGCAGTGTGCTTGTATAAGTGTGCATGTATGTAGCTTGTATAAAAAGTGTGCAGAGTATGTAGCTTGTATAAAGTGTGCAGTGTATGTAGCTTGTATAAAGTGAGCAGTGTATGTAGCTTGTATAAAGTGTGCAGAGTATGTAGCTTGTATAAAGTGTGCAGTGTATGTAGCTTGTATAAAGTGAGCAGTGTATGTAGCTTGTATAAAGTGTGCAGAGTATGTAGCTTATATAAAGTGAGCAGTGTATGTAGCTTGTATAAAGTGTGCAGTGTATGTAGCTTATATAAAGTGTGCAGTGTATGTAGCTTGTATAAAGTGTGCAGTGTATGTAGCTTATATAAAGTGAGCAGTGTATGTAGCTTGTATATAAGTGTTGCAGTGTATGTAGCTTATATAAAGTGTGCAGTGTATGTAGCTTGTATAAAAAGTGCAGAGTATGTAGCTTGTATAAAGTGTGCAGTGTATGTAGCTTGTATAAAGTGAGCAGTGTATGTAGCTTATATAAAGTGAGCAGTGTATGTAGCTTGTATAAAGTGTGCAGTGTATGTAGCTTATATAAAGTGAGCAGTGTATGTAGCTTGTATAAAGTGTGCAGTGTATGTAGCTTATATAAAGTGTGCAGTGTATGTAGCTTGTATAAAAAGTGCAGAGTATGTAGCTTGTATAAAGTGTGCAGTGTATGTAGCTTGTATAAAGTGAGCAGTGTATGTAGCTTGTATAAAGTGTGCAGAGTATGTAGCTTGTATAAAGTGTGCAGTGTATGTAGCTTGTATAAAGTGAGCAGTGTATGTAGCTTGTATAAAGTGAGCAGTGTATGTGTGACTCATGACTCATTTACATGTTTTAGATTTAAGTTCATACACGACTTCTTTCTCATGATTCAAACACGAGTATCTGTCATGGCCGACACATTTAATCACATTTATTCCACATTTGAATAAACACAATGATGTAATAAACGGCTAAATTCACTTTTGAGTGACAAATCCCTGCACTGAAAAATCAGGATTAGGAGCCAAAACGACACAAACACTGTCTCAGACCTGACAAACTTTAATGAGATTTCTACAGCTCTGATCTCCATTTGCACCGTGTCAAACTGCAGCTGCACCTTTAACTTAACACAAAATGCTGTGAAAATAAAATGATATTATAAAGTGAGTCAGTGGTGATGTTACACTGTACTCTCTGAGCGTAAGGAAGTATCAGTACAAGTACAAGTAAAGAGTAGTAACACCGTGTATTCTTGAGAGTCTGTTTCATCACTTCTTCCTGTTCTGTAGGACTTTTGCCCAATCAAAAGATATATTTAAAACTGATCTGCGACTTGTTACGACAAATGTTTGAAATGTTTATAAACTTTTTTTTTAATTTTTTTAATGATTATTGTTATTAATGTTATTAGTTTTACTTTTTCCTTTCAGTTCTCCTCTTATTCATTCATAATGTATTATTATTATTATTAATTTATTATATTTATTTTTTCTTATTTTAGTTTATTTTTATTATGCTTATTATTATTTATACTTTTTTATTTTAGTTTATTTTTATTATGCTGATTATTATTATTTTATTTTTTTTTTTTCCCTTGTTTTTGTATGTTCTGCCTGTGGTGGGAGGCCCGTTGACATTCAGATGTGTCTTTATATCATTGTCATTGTGTTCTCTGATATAATGCACTTTGTTTGTCTGGGAGTGTTAAAAATGTTCAATAAAAAAAGTTGGAAAAAAAATCCAAAAATATTCATTAACTTTGACGATCATGGATGTGCAGCGAGGCCTGTGACGATAATTTTAAGTGATAGTTTTCAAGTTAACAGCTCCTTTTACTTTTAGTTCAGTAGAGTTTGGTCATTCCAGAGCTGAAATGATTCTAGTGAAGGTGTGTGGAGTTTTTATGTCATTTATGTATTTTTTTTTTGTCACTTATTGAGCGATAAGTGTCTGTTCTGACCTCGGTGACAGGCGTTTGCACATTACATCATGTCTCTGATGGATGGACATAATATCGTGTCATTATTAACACGAGAAAACAATATAAAGAAGTGGAAATATTCATTTGTGTTACTCCTCCTTAACATCATCACGATTATAAATTGATTTCTTCCCATTGTGCGGCTGGTTTTATAGCGATCATTAACCAGCAGGGGGCGTTATTGATTGATCTATAGTAGTTTATGTGCTTCCTGTTGGAGGGGGTGCCTGCTGCTCGACCTCGGAGTGGGGTTATGTAACAGGCGTGACGCTCCTGACGCCGTGTGGACAGTGTGAATGAGATTGGGAAACCTCGCTGACAGACTGATTGGATTTATATAACTTCATATATCGACTCATGTTCTTCAACTTGTGGAAAACTGGTGCAACGTTAACGGTCGGTGTGACAACTTCGTCTACTTTGTACTCAGGTTTTTGCAGTTTAAAGGTCAGATATTACACAGACCTGACTCTTCTGAGGTTTAAGTCATGTTCTAATGCCGTTTCCTCCTGAAAAACGGACCTGGAGTTGTGTTTTTTTGACGTCACATCAAGGAGCTGCTCGTCAGTGAGGTTCAGACCCCGACTCACACCACCTTCATTTATTTTATTTTAGCCTCTCTGGGAACGTTTAGCAAAGATGGTGGACATAGACAGTTACGTTACATTTATTACATGAAATCCCCGTCTGGCATTTTATTAAAATAAAATAAAATAAAATACAAAAAATAACAACAATGAAAATAATAATACAATAAAAAGTAAAATAAATGAAATAAAAATAAATACAATTAAAATTAAATACAATAAATTAATAATGGAATAAAAAATGTAATTAAATATAAAAATAACAATAATAATAATATAAAGTAAAATAAATAAAATTAAAACTAAATAAAATTAAAATTAAATACAATAAATAAATAAATAATAATGAAATAAAAAAAATAATTAAATATAAAAAAAATAATAATAATATAAAATAAAAATAAAATTAAATACAATAAATAAATAATAATGAAATAAAAAATCTAATTAAATATAAAAATAACAATAATAATAATATAATAAAAAAAACTAAATTAATAAAAGTCATATTTTTTTATTAAATGCAATAAATAAATAAATAAATAAATAAAAAAACTAATAAAATAAAAAAAATAAAATAAAAATGATAAAAATTACATTTAAAATATTTTATTAAATAAAATTATTCAATTCAATTAAACTAAACTAAACCAGTCTCCGTCTCTTTAAGCGTACCGTAGTAGGTGAGGTACTGGGCCAGGTGCAGAAAGGTGAGGGACATGAGGACGTTGAAGCTCCAGTTGACTCCGGCGGCACAGGCGTTCCCGGTGCTTCTGGCCCACAGGGGGTAGATCTCCGAGTTTATGGTCCAAGGCATCGGGCCCATACCTGGTCGCCATGGATACAACAAGGTCAGTACTATTTGTGTTGTCATGGTAACGACAGAGTAAAGCATTTGTACAGAGACGAAACGGGACCCGACGTGGACGACTTCTTAAAAATATGTGATAATGATCGATCACTGCTCTGTGCGTCAATGTTAAAGGTGTAATATGTACTTTTCTGACTGGAGGGGTACGCCACCAGATCACCTCCACATGTTTTAAATTTATTATCAGGTTTTGCAAATATGTTTAATTATATCTATTATAAATGTCACTGTCTTTACATTTTTCAGCCTAGCAACCGTAACCGAGGAGTTTTCCATCCAAGGTCAGGACGATGTTTGAAGTGAACTTTGATTTTCGAGGTGAGTTTGTAGAAAGAAAAACACTGATTGAAGTAAATGTTTGAGTTTTTTTTTGTTTTTTTTTACCAGGGGCAAACGCAGCCAGGTAGAGCACCAGCCCCAGCAGAACAAGCCAAGAGTAGGAGGTGGGGCAGTAGTTGTAGGCCCAGTAAGCGTGCTCCTTCTGACTTATGTTTGAGCATCTGGAACAAACAGACAGACTTTTATCAGACATTTATCGACTAAAAGAAACATTATGAAGAGACACAGGAGAATTATCACTTTACCCAAGTCCACATTCAGGACTAAACCAGCTTAAACCAGGACCAGACTTGGACTTGGATTTTTGAGTTGATTTTTGTTAGAATTTTGTTTCTTAAATATTCAAATCTCTAACTGTATCTTAAGTTTTGATCGTCTACAGCACTGAGAGAAAAGTACAGTGGGAGTACCTGATGTGGGGAGTACCTGATGTGCGGAGTACCTGATGTGGGGAGTACCTGATGTTTAAAAGGTGAAAGTGGAGGCAGGTGGTTTAAACTCTGGTCTGTACGACGAGCACATGCACAACTTTAAAAAGACCTTCTCTCTCTCCATCTGTCTCCATCTCCCTCTGTCCTCCCTCCTTTCTCTCTCTCTCTCTCTGCACCCTCTTTCTCTTATCCCCTCCTTCCCTTCACCCTCTCTTTATCTCTCTCTCCCTTCAGTTTTTTCCTCATTCCCTTCCTCCTCTCTCCCTCCCATCCCCATTTCTCTCTATCAACCTTCTCTCTTGCTCTCCCCTCTTTGTCTCCTCATTCCCTTCATCCTCCCTCTTTCTCTCTTTTCACCTGTCTCTCTCCTCCCCCCCTCTCTCACACCCGTTTTTCTATCCTTCTCTCCCCTCACCCTCCCTTTTTCGCTCTCTCCCTTCCATTTTTTCCTCATTCCCTTCATCCTCTCTGCCTCTCTCTGTTGCTCCCCTTCCTCTCGTCCCTCCTCTCTCCCTTCACCTCTCCCCCTTTTTTCTCTTTCCTCTTTCCCCCTCTCTCTCCCTCCCTCCACCCCCTTCCTCTCCTCCCACCTCTCCTCCTGTTTTCTCCCCCCCTTCTCTCTCTCCCTCCACCCCTTCCTCTCCCTGTTTCTCCCCCTCCTCTCATCCCTCTTCTCTCCCCTTCACCTCTCCTCCCACCTTTCCTCGCTCTCTCTTTCTCTCGCCATCTCCTCCATCTCTCTCCCTTCTATTTTTTTCTCCTCATCCTTTCCTTCCTCTCTCCTCTCCTTCCCTCCCTCTCTTATCCACACCATCACTCGTTCCTCTTTCATTCACTGTTGTATTTGATTTTATTGTGACTGGTGTCGTTCAAACACTTCCTGGTGACAGAGGGAGACCGCCCTGGCGCCCCCTGCTGCCCCCTGCTGCCCTGCTGCCCCCTGCTGCCCCTGCTGCTGCCCCTGCTGCCCCCTGCCGCCCCCTGCTGCCCCCTGCTGCCCCCTGCTGCCCCCTGCTGCCCCCTGCTGGTGTGGTGACTCACCTGCCCCACGCCGCATGCTCCGTGGAGGCTGTATTGACGGGGACACAGGAGGAGGTGAGCAACGAGGAGCCGTTCTCACGGTAACAGAACCCACAACCGGGATCGAGCATGCACGGCTCACACAGTCTGTGGAGAGAGGGAACGGAGGGAGGAAGAGAGGGAACAGGGGAAGGAGAGAGAGAGGCAGGGAAGGAAGGAGGGAGGGGGAGGTGAGAGGGAGAGAAAAAGCAGGAGGGAGGGAGTGAGTAGTGGGTAGAGAGAGATGGAGGGAGGTGGACGGAAAGAGGATAGAGAAAAGGGGCAGAGAGAGAAGGAGAGAGGGAGGGATGGAGAAAGAGAGGAGGGAAGAGAAGGCGTGAGAGAGAGGTGGGAGGAGGAGGAGAGAGACAGAGGTAAGATAGGGGAGAAGAGAGAGAAGAGGGAGGGACGGTAGGAAGAAAGGGTGTCGAGTGAGAGAAGGAGAGAGAGAACAGGGGAAGGAGGGAAAGGGAGGGAGGGAAAGGCAGAGAAGAAGGAAGGAAGGAAAGGAGGGAGGGGGTGAATGAGAGAGAAAGAGATAAGGAAGGACATGGAAGGGGGAAGAGAAGGCAAGAGGGAGAGAAAGAATGGGAGGGAGGGAGTGGGTAGTGGGTAGAGAGAGATGGAGGAAGGTGAAGGAGAGGTGGAAGGAAAGAGGATAGAGAAAAGGGGCAGAGAGAAGGAGGGAGGGAGGGATGGAGAAAGAGAGAGGAGGGAAGAGAAGGTGTGAGAAAGGAGGAGAGAGAGAGAGGGGAGAAGAGAGAGAAGAGGGAGGAATGGTAGGTAGAAAGGGTGTCGAGTGAGAGAAGGAGAGAGAGACAAAGAGGAAGATCGGAGGGTGAGGAGAGAGATATGAGGGAAAGGGGGGAGAAAGGAGGAAGGAAATGAGGAGGAAAATAGAAGGGAGAGAGAAAAAGAGGGGGTGGGAGGAGAGGGGAAGGAAGAGAGGGGAGAAGAGAGAGAGGGGAGGTAGGAAGAGAAGGTGTAGAGAGACAGAGGGGTGGGAGTGAGGAAGAGAGAGAACAACAGTCATTATGTGTAATTTGTTTGTACAGCGAGAGGGGCGGGGCTAAAGTCACATGGTTTGAGTCAAATCCACGTCTATTTTAAAGTGTTTCAAACATCTTTAAACCATTTTACTCTTTAAGTACACGTTTAAACAGGTCGTTTAATACTTTTACTTAAGTAGATGTTTTCATGTGATACTTTTACTTGAGTATTTCTTTGCTCTAGGATCTGTACTTTTACTTAAGTAACAAAAGTACTTCTTCCACCACAGGCTTTATGTGGCCAAATATTTCGACAGAGCTCTCCTTCATGTCGCTCGACTTGTTCAGAAACAGGTCACGTTTCTCTGTGAAAATGAGGCAGAGCGACTCCGTAAGTCCATGTAAAAGCCCTGTGCGCTTTCAGCTCCATTAGTTTGTCGTTCCACAGGACACGCCGCCGTCGTAACGCTGCTCTCATCGTGTTTTGTGCTAAGTGAGAGTAAATTGGACAAGCGCACACTGAGATCTGCGCGAGGGGCCGAGCGCGCCTCTGTTTCCTAATGGGACGCCCGCGGGGAGAGGAAGTGTTTGCACAGAGCTCAAAGTCAGACTCGGAGATGAGGAGGGTCGTAACGGCAAACGTCAGGCTTAAGTCCCGTTAATCCGACTAATTAAGAGGTTTATTTCACTACTTATAAGTTCATAATGAGGTTCTATAGTGTGCGTGTCCCCCTGCTGGTTTAAAAAAGGTACTACATCACATCTGGACCTGTGCTGCCAGCGTCGAAACGTGTCTCAGTTTAAGACACCTAAACAGCGCCCCCTGTAGGGAATAGTGTGGACATTCGCACACAGTCGAGGACATTCACCTCTGTGTAGTAGTGTCTGTTCTGGGTCTCAGGCGAGGCATCTGATACAATTCGTTTTTTTCGCTTCGTGCAACAAAGATCTCAAAGGCCGTGTCTCATTTTGACGGTTGCACAGTTTGAAGGACTCGGCCGACGAAGAGGTGCTGCTCCGTGTAGCTTCCATCGACCACAAAGGCCACGCCAAAATACGACCTACACCACGGAGCGAACTTCAACCACTGTCTGTGCGCTTACGATACGTCGTTTATGATACAACGCTCACGATACGACAACCACGATACTTCGCTCACGATAAGACGGCCACGATGTGTCACTCACGATGTGTCGCTCACGATACGACGCAGCCGTTTATTTCTGTTTAGACTAAATGAAGTGAGGAATTAATCTTTCCCTTTGACTATTAACAGACAAATATAATGTTCAAGGTGATTTCTTCACAATTGGAGCTAGTTTTACATAACTTTAAGAAAATACGCCTCGTTTCTCCTGTAGAACAAGTCACACGCGGTGCATGATGGGATATTAAATGAATCGCAAAAGAAAAGTATCTCCACCAGGCCCGTCCACAGAAATGTGCCCCTGTCTCTTACCTACGATTCTGCCCAGAGTCAGTTTAGAACGAACTCCACCAGCCACACCCCGATATTTCCATTTAGACTGAATGAAGTGAGGAATTATCTTTCTCTTTGAATATCAACAGACAAAAATACCGTTCGAGGTGATTTTTTCCCAGTTGTAGACAGATGGGGCCTTATCGCGCCGGACGTGACGTGAGTGTCCTTCAAATGCAGCGGACGGACTGAGACACGGCCGTAAACTGTGGGATGATACTCACTGGTATTTGTTGCAGGTGGAGTTGGCCGTGGTGGGGTCCAGAGGGTGGAACGTGACGGGGGGACTGTGCTGAGCGGAGAGGAGGAACCCGACGGCGAGCAGACTCAGGCTCAGACACGTCCCTGTTGGAAATGAAACAAAAAATAAATACTTTTTTTTTCAGCCGCAGCAAAGAGAAATCACAGAGCAGCTGGTTCCATAAACTCAGCGTATCATCGTTTGGTTTTTCACTTCTGACGTTGCCATGACAAATAATCAGCTTTCTAATGAGTGGGGGTTTTTATTGATTAAAGCTCCATGGTGAAACTTTTCTCCGTGTCTCCATGGAGATGTTACCGACGTTCCACAGTACGGCAATAGACCTAAACATACTGTATCCAAGAAAATTGAAGGCACTGTTGAGCGATAAAAAGCTTGTAATGAAATAAATACTGGATTTTAATTAATGCCATATTGCGGAATCTTGAAGGCAAAACAATGACGTCTTTATGGAACAGGTGACTCCAACAAAATCTTACATAGTCTATTAACATTTGCAAAACTTGTACTAACTGTTTAAAGACTGGATAAAAATATAGTATCATAGCAACCAAAGAGCCAATCAGGAGCGAGGCTGTTGTGGGCGCTTAGCAACAGCGTCAAACCTGTTGCTAGCGCTAGCAGGAGCGACCTCGGGGAAAGAAGGCAGCTGATTTGTCTGTTATTAATGTTCATATCTTGATTTACAGACAAAAAAGTGAAATAAAAACTTGAGGGGAGTTTTGAAGGGGCCCTAGAATGTCCAGTGCAGCCCCATAGCTCCCCCAAAGATTCTTGCCCCTCTTTCATAGCACAATTCAGCTAAAAATGTTCAAATTGTAACCGACGCTACAAAATGATTAAAAAAAATCCTTGTGTTATGAGTCACTACAGAGGCTAACTACAGCAAACTCCACTCTTAAAAAGCTCCAGACTGAAGACGTTAGCCCCCCTTTAGCTCCCACAAACTAAAAAGTCTAGCCCCGCCCCTGCATGTGACAGTCGGACACATACCTGCGCTGGACCGGAGTGGACGCAGGTGCTGAACAAAGCCAGAATAATCCCGTCATGCTGGTTGTTGTTTGCCCAAAATCTTTCAGAGGAGCTAAACATCGTGAGATTCAAGCTAACAACAAAACTCTACTGTGCCGCTAACGGAGCTGTGCATATGTGAGGATCTGTGCGTCTGTGGCATCGACTGGTGATATAAATGGACATAGCTAACCTGCTAGCCACCACGTTCCGCATAAGAGGTGATTATGCACAGCAGAAGAAGACAGCTGATTTGTCTGTTATTAATGTTCATATCTTGATTTACAGACACAAAAGTGAAATAAAAACCTCAGTTTGTAGCACGGCGGCTAGCAGGTTAGCTATGTCCATTTATATAAACAGTTTGTGTTTTTTTCATGGCCGACGCTGATATTTGGGTCTGGATATTTTTTGATTATTTTTCCCCTTAATTATATGATTCAAATTGACAAACTACCCCGAAAGCCTGTTTTTTTTTTTACCACATAAGAGACAAGTGTGACACCATCAGCCCGAGCTAGATCTGTGGAGAGGCAAGTCCGTTCACAGTAAGAATGCATGTTTTTCAAGGTATGTTTAAGCCATAAAACTTCTATAACTGAATCTATGCAAGATACCATGATCACTTCCTGTTTGGAGCGCGGCGGCTAGCGTGTTAGCTATGTCCATTTATATAATAGTCTGTGGGTCCACTACCATCGATACTTGAGGATCACATCTTCTGCACGACCTCTTTTATTTTGTGAAAGTATTTTTAAAAACCTTAAAACGCTGTGGCTCTAGAGACGTGTGGGAGGAAGAGGGTTCAGTGAACAGAGACGATCTGCGTTTGATCAAGGAGCCGGTCTGGAGTCAAGCATCACAAGTGCAAGGCCACGTCCATAAAACAACTGTTACATGCACGATTTCACTTTAAAGCATGTATCACTTCTTTGTCCAGAAATATACCAAAGTAAAAGTTTTTTGCTTTTTTTTTGGGCTGTGATGGATTACACTGGATTGTTTCTTATTAAAACCAGATATGGCACATGTAATTTCGCACGTAGCTTTAGTAAATGTGCCCCCTAGTGTTTATCTGGCTGTTTATGTCGCTCTAACATTATCATTCAGAAAGTTGCCATGCGCTCGGGATTGGGAATTTTTATTTTATTTTTTTTTTTTTTGGGAAGGGATCTTGATTTCAATTTTGTTGATTTAAATGTATTTTATTTATTTATTTAAGAGTGTTGATTTTTGTATTTTTTTTATTTAGATTTTGTAGATTTTTTTATTTAGATTTTGTAGATTATTATTTATTTTTTTTAAATAGATTTTTAAATTTTGATTTTGTAGATTTTTGTGTACATTTTTAAAATTTGATTTTGTAGATTTTTGTGTACATTTTTAAATTTTGATTTTGTAGATTTTTCTGTAGATTTTTTTATTAATTTTTATTTTCATTTTTTTTTCTTTTTTTTGGTAGATTTTTTAAATTTAAATTTTGTTATCATACAAACAAAAAAATTAATCGCAAAAGAAGACTTACCAGGTCCGTCCACAGAAATTTGCAGGCCCGGTTTGAAGACCCCTCACATGGGCCCCTCTCTAATATTAATTAAAAAACAGAGGTTCCAATTCTGGGCCCCTAAGACCCTGGGGCCCCGGACAAGAGACCCCTTTACCCCCCTGTCTCTTACCTACGATACTGCCCAGAGTCAGTTTCCGGCGTCCGACTCTCTCCACCAGCCACACCCCGAGCAGCGTGAACAGGAAGTTGGTGAGAGTGGTGAGTCCGGCGAGCCAGATGGCCAACCTGTCGTCCCTCACCCCCGACATCTGCAGGATGGTGGCGCTGTAGTACCTGTAGGGGGCGCATGGAAGAAAGGGTTATAGCCTCGAGTTGTGTGTAAAGAGTTTTCACGGGTTTTCTGTCTGTTTTTCCCGAGTGTACAAACAAGTATATTGTATTATTTAAAAGAAAAGCAGCTGATTTGTCTGTTATTAATGTTCATATGTTGATTTACAGACACAAAAGCGAAATAAAAAAACCTCAGGATCAAGTAGAGCAGGTTAATACGAACATTTAAGACCAAAATGACGAGTCTGACAGCAGCAGGTGCAGAGAGAGAAGCCAGAGTTTTTCAATAGAAAGTGAACTGAAGCGTGCCCATGATCACTTCCTGTTTGAAACGCGGTGGCTAGCAGGTTAGCTATGTCCATTTATATAAAGTCGATGGTCTGTACAGCTCAAATAGTTTGGTATTACAACAAAAATAACTAAACTAACACTTTGAGGTAAGCTAACGTTACCTTTTACCATTTTTATTGCTCAAAAACACCCTTAAAAATGAGCAGGGACCTTTCTACAGATCTGACCTGTAACTTGGCGTCGTGGCGTCACCTGCTTGTTTCCATGGAGATAAATACCGTAGTGCTCCGGCGTAAGGAAACACGCTAAAATTTCTCCTGGTCGTCTATTTTCTGAACTACTGTCGGCCGTAACCCGCAACACCAGTCTCCAGAGCAGACCAGTAACGGACCAATCGAAGCTTTACGTCGGCGTGTCGTCATAGCAACCGAGAGTCGTGTACAAAAGCAGCGACGTTAGCAACATAAACAGTTAGAAGAACGACAAAAGGATCAAAACATCTCATCATTTGTGCCATATTGTCAATTAATCTCGGAAAAGTACTAACGTTTCCATGGAGACGAGCACGAGGAAACAACAAAGTCAAACCTGTGATACAGACGTCCACGAACACGGAACAAACGGCTAAACCGAACCTTAAAGGGGCCACACGACGCAGTTTTCTGATCTATATGTTATTATAATGTCGTTTCCTCGTCACAAACAGACCTGGAGTTGTGTTTTTTTGTTTCATTCTCACATGTTTAACACACAAACCTGCAGATTTACGCTGAGTTCTTCTCTCAAACTGAAAACACTCTGTTCCACCTTGTGATGTCATCAAGTGGTGATACAGGAAGTGCTCCACTGTGTTTTTAAACTCCACACACCTTCACTACTAGAATCATTTGGATCAATCCAGCTCTGAAATTTCAACTTATCTCTCCTGAACTAAAGATCAAATGTAGTTGTTAACTTGAAAACTACCACTTGATGACATCACAAGGTGGAACAGAGCGTTTTGAGCCTTGGAGATGTTACAGACTGATAATAAAGTGTGACTCAAACATGTGAATGAAACAAAAAACAACTCCAGGTCTGTTTCTGAGGAGGAAACACAAACATTTTATCATGTCTCAAAGTCTTTTTCATCTTTTTCACATTAAAGGTTTATTTATGATTCAGTTTTGTTTAATTGTTGCAGTTTTAGTGGGACAGACTTTCATTCTCTTCTTTCTTTTCAGCGCAAAACAAAATCAAAAACAACATTAATTTGCTAAACTGGTGCATTTCAATAACACGGCACAGAATGTATTTAAAGAGACACTGTGG
The DNA here is from genome assembly GCA_019594935.1 of Periophthalmus modestus. Lineage (NCBI taxonomy): Eukaryota > Metazoa > Chordata > Actinopteri > Gobiiformes > Gobiidae > Periophthalmus > Periophthalmus modestus. The sequence continues at coordinate 2,448,941 of JAIEZT010000054.1, forward strand.
AACTTTTGTGGTGAAGGGTCAAGGTGCCACGGAGAGACCAGGCCAGGTTACAGGTCAGATCTGTGGAGAGGTGACGCTATGACACATTCCAGGAAAGTTACAGCAGTTACACAAACTGAAAACACTCTGTTCCACTTTGTGATGTCATCAAGTGGTGATACAGGAAGTGCTCCACTGTGTTTTTAAACTCCACACACCTTCATTTGTAGAATCTTTTTGATGATTTCACCCGTGGATTTGCCGAACGTTACTACACAAAAAGGTAAAACGTGGCTGTTAACTTGGAAACTACCACTTGATGACATCACAAGGTGGAACAGGAGCATTTTGAGCTTTGGAGACATGGACAGACTAATAATAAAAAGCAAACATGTGTGAACGAGACAAAACACAACTCCAGGTCTGGTTTTGAGGAGGAAACATTAGAACATGACTTAAACCTCACAAGAGTCAATTTTGTCTGATATAAAACCTTTAAATTTAGTAAATCCTCAGCTCCCCAAACTGTTTTACTGTTAATTTCTTTTTAAATAAGACCAGACACGAGCGCAGTCATCTCTCGTTCAGCCGCACTGTCCCACTTCAGAGCTCGAGTGAGATATACACGATTACGCCGTCACTTCGAGCATCTCTCCTATCGCAGCCTCTTAATTACACATGCACCGGCTCCGAGCTACTTCATGTTGCCAGATTAGAGCCAATTATCATCAACGAGCTCTGTGCTGCGGCGCTGGTCAACACCACACACACCTGGTCCACTTCACACACACCGTCAAAGTGCAAACACGGGACTGAAACAAACAGCTCTGCAAGGACTATTTTTATATGTGAGCCTCTGCGGTGGTTAAGACAAAACGCACAGAAACTGACCAAACAAATATCACTGTGGATACTGACGTCATTCTCCCACACGGGGGCGCAAGAGCCAGTTTTTCCTGTTGATTATATTGCACTTTGTCATGAAATATCCAAGAGGTAAAAGCACAAATGTTGAACCTGATCATTTCTGTTAGTGTTGTGTTCTGTGTCCTGATTGGCTAAAAGACTGTAGACCATTGTGTTCTGCGTCCTGATTGGCTAAAAGACTGTAGACCATTGTGTTCTACGTCCTGATTGGCTGAGGGACTGTAGACCATTGTGTTCTGCGTCCTGATTGGCTGAGGAACTGTAGACCATTGTGTTCTGCGTCCTGATTGGCTGAGGGACTGTAGACCATTGTGTTCTGCGTCCTGATTGGCTAAAAGACTGTAGACCATTGTGTTCTGTGTCCTGATTGGCTGAGGGACTGTAGACCATTGTGTTCTGCGTCCTGATTGGCTGAGGGACTGTAGACCATTGTGTTCTGCGTCCTGATTGGCTGAGGGACTGTAGACCATTGTGTTCTGCGTCCTGATTGGCTGAGGGACTGTAGACCATTGTGTTCTGCGTCCTGATTGGCTGAGGGACTGTAGACCATTGTCCATCAGTCTCCTCCGTGTCTCCTGTACAGTACAGAATGTGTCAGACAAATTTACATAAATGTTGGATCAGTGTGACTCTGAAGTGCTGTATGTTTGCAAGTTTTCTCCCCGACCAAACCCACAATGTCGATGAAACGTTCTGCACCGACAAAGGCACCGACGAAGGTTTGAACTTTGTGTTTAAACAAGAGAGAAATGTGAGAAAATGTTAATGTCTGTGTGAGAAAAGTGTAAATAAGAAAAATGCAGTAAGTCTATCACAGTGGGCGTGTACCGGTAGCAGGGCCGGTCCCAGCTTTCAGGGGCCCTAAGCTGAGTTTGTCTCTGGGGCCCCTCCTGGCTCAGCTGTTGGTGATTCACATTTGACACATTCTGACTCTGCTCTCGTCACTTTGACCAGTTGTTTCTGTGTTTTTATGACCAAAATCAGACTGAAAACATCCAGAACGTCACAAATACTGAACTAAAGTCACAAGAACAGAACAAACATATGAGGGGGGTGAGATTTTTTTTAAAGTTCTAGACATTTTTTCTTCGTTTCTGGTGGATTTTAATGTGTTCCAGTTGGCGACAGTGGGTTAAATTTACATTATAAAGGTCCTAAACTCATAGCTGCCCTCAACCTATGGATATTTAGGCTGCTGTAAACACACAAGCCCTGTGTCCAATAAAACTTGATATATTATATGATTTTCAATATAAATGTGTGGGCTCTTGGGGGCCCCCTGCTGGCTTCGGGGCCCTAAGCAGCTGCTCAGTCTGTTTATAGGCTGAACCGGCCCTGTTCAGTGGTGGAGGCGAAAACGAGGATTGATTGGCGATTAAAGATTAAACTCAAACATGAATCACTCCAAATACAACTTCAGAGGCTCAATGAGAAGAAACAACATGGTTCAAAAATCTGAAAAGTCCATTTTGCAGAAGAACAGGTTTGATTTAAGACGCGTTTTCTTGTTCTGGATGAGCAGTATTGTCGTGTGCTTAAAAAAGACACCTCACACCACACCGAGTACGAACGTGGAGACTGTGTGAGCGCTGGTGGAGGTCGGAGAGGCCGATGGCACAGATCGTCTACCCCAGGGCAGCTGTGACTACAACAGAAGCTTGAGCATATGGCGTGAACGAATACCGATACGGCGTCGCATTTCGAGAGGCTTCGACGCTCCTCTCAAGCGGATCACAAGTGCAAGACCTAATTATTAATATCTTTCCAAATCCCCACAAAAACAACTACAATATTATCACTTTTTCTTTATATATTTCCAGGTTTAGCTGCAGAGACACGTGTTGGAGAATGATTCAGAGTAATCCCAAAAAGGCCATAACTCATTAGGGAACGCTAGAACAAAAACGCTCTAAATTAGCATTTGACTTTTAGCGTCTTCAAAAGCCTCGTTATCGCCGCTCTCGAAACAAAAGACACGGATTTGCATATTAATACTCCGAAGTCAACAATAATGAGGAAACAGATCGCACCGAATAAAGGCGAAGTTAATGAGATACTTTTGTGCGTTTGGGGCAGCGCTAGACGAGGTGTTAGCGGGAAAACAAGCGTCGTCGACCTCGTGACTTAAAAATGTGCGGTAGAGTTCAAGTCTTTTCAAGCCGAGCTCATTTCTGTGTTTGTGTAAGTGCTCGTGATGTTACCGCACGATGTCACACGCTCGTTTGCCCCCATTTTAAAGCTGTACTGGGGAACTTTACTGGTGGGGAGCGCCGCGGCTAGCAGGTTAGCTACGTCCATTTATACAAACAGTCTATGATTCTGGCCTGATGACGTAACTTCCTTGCCGACATGAAGATAGAAAGTTTAGTATCGTTCTGTAATTCTGTATTCCAGGTGCAGAAATGACATCTCCATGGAAACAAACAGCTAAAAATGTTACACAGTCCAGCTTTACGATCACCACGGAGACTTGATCTATCAATGTATGTAGCTCGGATTCAACCAAACCCAATATTTGTCGAGATATAAATGCGCCAGTGTTTTTCAAAATAGCTTTTTTTTTTTTTGTATAGTCCAAAAACAGCAGTCGGCTCCCAGGGCTTTTTACTTAATCGCTATGGCAACGGTGCTCATTTCTCATCACGCCAAAACTCATGGAAGAAAAGTGATTGCTGGCATCTTCATAGTTTAAAAAGTCAGACGTAGCTAAGTTTTAAACAGGAAGTGAGCATGGGCGCACTTCTGGCTTCATCGACTCTGGCTCCAATTCACTTTCTATTGAAAAACTGTCCTCTCTCTCTGTATCTGCTGCTGTCAGACTCGTCATTTTGGTCTTAAATGTTCGTATTAACCCTCTACATGATCCTCGAGTTTTTATTTCATTATTATATCTGTAAATTAAGATATGAACATTAATAAGAGGCAAATCAGGCGCCTTCTTTCCCCGAGGTCCCTGCTGTTAGCATTAGCAACAGGTTTGATTGACAGTGGCGGTGTGGGCGGGAAGGGGCGTTACCTTCACCAACCTCGCTCTGGATTGGCTCTTTGGTTGCTATGATACTCTGGGTCAGAATTGTTTGCTATAACTTGGTCCACTTCTTTACACAGTGCTTGAAATGTTATCACGTCGCTTGAAATGTCCCTCAGTATGGCATTAAACGTTTTCCCGGTGGAGGGGCATCTGCCTGTACCCACGGAGATGTGACTGCTTTGCCTGTAATGTTCCACACTACGGCATTAAAGTCATATTCACTCATTCTCGCTGCATCTCGGTGCGTCGGCTGCTCGTCTCTTTGGTTATAGATCAGTTTCATACTCGGACAAAGCGCTAACATCTCCATGGAGACGAGCAAAGTGACGTACTGCGCCTTTAAGCTGAATAGTAGTATGGAAAACAAGAAGAACGAACGTCAAACTCCAGGTAAGAGCGAGTTAATAAAAGTGTGAGTGGATGTGTGGCTCTGAGCAGAGGCAGTTTGAGGCGACAGCGGGAGTAAAAGCAGCATTTCAGATCAGAGCTGGAGCCTGCGGAGCCGATATGTGTCCTGCTGCCATCAAACGCACAAATACACACAGTATACACTAAATATACACCAAATACACCAAATACACACAAAAACACATCTGTCCTGCTGCCATCAAACGCACAAATACACACAGTATACACTAAATATACACAAAATACACCAAATACACACAAAAACACATCTGTCCTGCTGCCATCAAACGCACAAATACACACAGTATACACTAAATATATACACAAAATACACACAAAACACATCTGTCCTGCTGCCATCAAACGCACAAATACACACAGTATACACTAAATATACACAAAATACACCAAAGACACACAAAACACATCTGTCCTGCTGCCATCAAATACACAAATACACACAGTATACACTAAATATACACAAAATACACCAAATACACACAAAAACACATCTGTCCTGCTGCCATCAAATACACAAATACACACAGTATACACTAAATATACACAATATACACTAAAATATGCACATAAATATAAACTTAATACAGACAAATACACACAAAAATATACACAAAAGTACACATGAAACGCACCCAAAATACGCACAAAAGTACTCACAAAATATACACAAAACACACAAAAACATACACAAAAGTACACACAAAACAACATCTGTCCTGCTGCCACGTGTCAGACCAAACAGAAAAAATACATGAAATACACACAAAACACACATTAAAGTATATACACAAAAGAACACATGAAACACACACTAGACACACTCTAAAGTACACACTAAACACACTCACAGTACACACTCAACACACTCTAAAGTACACACTCAACACACTCTAAAGTACACACTCAACACACTCACAGTACACACTAAACACACTAAATACACCCTAAAGTACACACTAAACACACTAAATACACCCTAAAGTACACACTAAACACACTAAATACACCCTAAAGTACACACTAAACACACTAAATACACTCTAAAGTACACACTAAACACACTCACAGTACACACTAAACACACTAAATACACTCTAAAGTACACACTAAACACACTCACAGTACACACTAAACACACTCTAAAGTACACACTAAACACACCAAACACACTCACAGTACACACTAAACACACTCACAGTACACTCTAAATACACTCTAAAGTACACACTAAACACACTAAACACACTCTAAAGTACACACTAAACACACTCTAAAGTACACACTAAACACACTCACAGTACACACTAAACACACTCACAGTACACACTAAACACACTCAACACACTCTAAAGTACACACTAAACACACTCTAAAGTACACACTAAACACACTCTAAAGTACACACTAAACACACTCTAAAGTACACACTAAACACACTCTAAAGTACACACTAAACACACTCTAAAGTACACACTAAACACACTCTAAAGTACACACTAAACACACTCACAGTACACACTAAACACACTCACAGTACACACTAACACACTCAACACACTCTAAAGTACACACTAAACACACTCTAAAGTACACACTAAACACACTCTAAAGTACACACTAAACACACTCTAAAGTACACACTAAACACACTCTAAAGTACACACTAAACACACTCTAAAGTACACACTAAACACACTCTAAAGTACACACTAAACACACTCTAAAGTACACACTAAACACACTCTAAAGTACACACTAAACACACTCACAGTACACACTAAACACACTCTAAAGTACACACTAAACACACTCACAGTACACACTAGACACACTCTAAAGTACACACTAAACACACTCACAGTACACACTAAACACACTCACAGTACACACTAAACACACTCTAAAGTACACACTAGACACACTCTAAAGTACACACTCAACACACTCTAAAGTACACACTCAAATAAGAAGAATAAAGCCCCAGGACGAGCTGATCTTTTTACTTTTGTGTAAAAGTACATCTTGTTCAAACCGTTTAAAGTTTCATAAAGTCGAGCTGAACCTCGTCCTTCTCACAGTTTAACACCACGATATAGATGTGGATGTGTTTATGTAAAAGGACGTAGCTTAACCTGCTCCAAACAGGAAGTGATCATGTGCGCACTTCCTGCTCCATCGTCTCTGGCTCCAATTCACTTTCTATTGAAAAGCCTTAAATGTTCGTATTAACCCTCCACATGATCCTGGGGTTTTCATTTTGCTTTTGTGTCTGTAAATCAAGATATGAGCTTCAACTCGGCAGGTGAAGGAAAGCGCCGTGGTGTGGGCCGTCGTATGAGGGAAACGGTTGTGCGTGTGCATATTCATGAGAGACTGTCGGCTTGGAGCCCGTTGCCATGGTAATAAGTATGTTAAACATGTCGGGCGGTCAGCTGACGACCTCGTGCGGCGTTTTGGGGGCCAAATGACGTGAACGAGAACGATCCAACAGAGTCAACAGAGCCAGATGTACCAAGAGCAACATGACGACTGTAATAAGTACACATTTATACGTATGTAAAAGTACACATTTATAACTGACAGACGGCTAACTAGAGGCACTGCTCTGTCTGAAGCTCTGATACTCAAGATAAACTTTAATCTGAGCTTGTTCTAACACAATCTGACCAGAAAGACTCAGATGAAACAGCTGATTATATTAAAGTTAACTTTGGCCGACTGCAGTTTCTCATCTGTTTTGTTGAAAATCAAACACCTAAACGAGACCATGAACGATCTGGTCAAAGGCTCCGGAAAATGTTTAAAAATATACTCTTCCTCTCTCTCTCTCTCTCTCTCTCTCTCGCTCTTCTCTCAGTCTGTCTCACTCTGTTTCTCTGTCTTTCTCTCTGTCTCTTTCTCTCTGTCCCTCTCTGTCTCTTTATCTTTCTCTCTGTCTCTTTCTCTCTCTCTCTCTGTCTCTTTTTCTCTGTTCCTCCCTCCCTCTCTCTCCCTGTCTTTCTCTCTCTGTGTCTCTTTCTCTCTCTCTCTCCCTGTCTTTCTCTCTCTGTCTGTCTCTTCTCTCCCTCTCTCTCTGTCTCTCTGTCTCTTTTTTCTCTGTCCCTCCCTCCCTCTCTCTCCCTGTCTTTTCTCTCTCTCTCTCTCCATCTTTCTCTGTCTTTCTCTCTCTGTCTCTCTCTCTCTCTCTGTCTCTTTCTCTCCGTCTGTCTCTTTCTCTCTCTCTCTCTCTCTCTCTCTCTCTCTGTCTCTTTCGCTCTCTCTCTCTCTCTCTCTCTATCTGTCTCCACACACCTTCATTTTTAGAATCATTTGGTCATTTCAGCCCTGGAATAAATGTCAATCTTCTACTGAACTAAAGGTAAAAGGAGCCGTGAACATGAAAACTACCACGTCATGACATCACAAGGTGGAACAGAGCAATTTTGTGTGACGTAGGACCTTTAAGATTCGGACAGGAGCAGGAAAGCGGCTCACACAATAAAACCTGCCATTCGTCTGTCATTCTATCAAAAACAGAAGGAAAAGTCAGTGATTTCTCTGTGAATCTCGTTTGTTCCGTCACAGTTTTGTGTTTTGTGGGAACATTCTTTGCCGTTCACAATAATGAGCGTCACTTTGAGCGACAGACAGTGAGTTTTTCTGAGGATTTCAACCACAAAAAGTCAAACCATTGTCCCATTGTTCACAAACATCTGTCTTAATGTTTCTACGCCGCGGTTTCAGCCTCACACAAAGCACTTTTCTGTGGTGACGAGGTCGGGCGGAAACTGACATGAGACGAATGAGAGATCACCAAAGACTCACTACTTCACTACAGTTACTATTCACTACTACAGCGGTCCCTGGTTTATCTCGGGGGTTATGTTCTAAAAATAACCCCTTTACGTCGCGTCTTTATTTCGTGTCTTTATTTCGTGTCTTTATTTTGTGTCTTTACATCTGTAGTTTTCTATAATGTACAAAAACGTTTTTAGTTTAAAATGTAAAAATGTAGGAGCAACATTTGATCATGTGAGAGATTCGTCTGTGTAACACCTCTGTCACCAACGTCTGATCCAACGTGAACCTCAAAGTTAAGGAGGGATGAAGAGATGGATGGATGGATGGATGGGTGGTGGGAGGGAGGCAGGGAGGGATGGATGGATAGAGCATTGGAGGGATGGATGGATGGGTGGAGGGTTGGATGCATGGATGGATGCATGTATGGATGGATGGATGGATGATGGCGGGATATATGGAAGGATGCATGTATGGATGGATGGATAGAGGGATAGATGGATGATGGAGGGATGTAGGCATAGATGCATGTATGGATGGATAGATAGAGGGATAGATGGATGATGGAGGGATGGATAGATGGATATAAGTCAGTGTCCAGCAGTAATCCGACCAGAACTGAAGAAGCGTCTTTGAAGAGCAGCGAAACATCTTCACTCTTCAACTTTTTGTCCAGTTACAGATTTAACTTTGATATTTACGATGTGAGAGGTTTAAAATATTTCAGTTGGCTCAGTTGGTTGAGCTTTACCCACTGATCCGAAGGTTGTCAGTTCAAATCCCGCTCTTGACATTAACATCATTGGTGGAGTGGTCAGATCCAGTGACCCACCTCCACCCTCTTTGTCTGTGTGGATGGATGAGTAGTTCCTTGATGTACAGCATTTTGAGCGTCTTGAAGGTGGAAAAGCTCTGTATAAAAACCTTCACTTCCTCGTCTGGGTCTGTAATGTTCCACAGTTTGGCTTTAAATTACACAAAACTGACTCTTGTAGCTTTAAGTCATGTTCTAAAGCTGTTACCGCCTCAAAAACAGACCTGGAGTTGCGTTTTGCTTCATTCACATGTTTGAGTCACACTTTATTATCAGTCTGTAACATCTCCAAAGCTCAAAACGCTCTGCTCCACCTTGTGATGTCATCAAGTGGTAGTTTTCAAGTTAACAGCTACTTTTTACTTTTAGTTTAGTAGAAATTGGCAATTCCAGGGCTGAAATGATCCAAATGATTCTAGAAATGAAGGTGTGTGGAGTTTAAAAACACAGTGGAGCACTTCCTGTATCACCACATGATGACATCACAAGGTGGAACAGAGTGTTTTCAGTTTGAGAGAAGAACTCAGGGTAAATCTGCAGGTTTGTATGTGTGTTAAACATGTGAATGAAACAAAAAAAAACACACAACTCCAGGTCTGTTAGTGACGAGGAAACAGCTTTAAAACATAGATCAGAAAATTGTGTAATAATGGCCCTTTAAATGCATCTTTTTTGCTTTTATCCACTTGAAATAACTTGCCTTCTCACAGATCTGACTTGTAATCTACATGGAGACAAACAGAGTAACTGTGTTTAAAGGTTTAAGTTTTCTAGTGGAGTGTTTTGCTGTCTAAATTTGTTCTATAGTGTCATTTTTCAAGTCACAAATGAGGGCCGCATGTGTTAAGTACTTTTAATTTTTGAAAACCTGAAAAAAATCACATATATATATAAGAATGACTCAGAAATTAGTCATACAGGTCAGGTTTTTTATCCAAAGAGCCTTTAAAATACACATTAAAAGCCACAGTTTGTATATTTGTGCGCTTTCTTTCTCGGTATTTGGCCCTGGTTTGCACAAAGCCGCCCCATCTTCAATTTGAAAACCTCCCATTCGGCTAATTGAGGTGAGAACAGCCCAGACAGACTCGGTGGGAGGGAGGACAAAGCCGGAGGGATAAAGGCGCTCGGCAAATCCAAACAAAAGCCCCGAGACGACGAGGACTCGGAAATAAACATGTTCCTCAAGCCAGACGCTCCCAGACGAGATTCAAACTGCCTCCTGCATCCACAGACGGCACACTTTAAGTTTATTATCCACGAAGTACAAGGGTTTTAGAAAGAAAATGAGACGCTGTGTTCTCTCTGCAAGTGGTTATAAAACATTTTAAAGGGCAGATATCGCACAAAATGGACAAAATGTGAGAGTTAAGTCAAAAAACAGACCTGGAGTTTTGAGTTTTGTTTCATTCACACATGGTTGAGAAAGACTTTTATTAGTCTGTTACATCTCCAAAGCGCCGTTCCACCTTGTGATGTCATCAAGTGGTAGTTTTCAAGTGAACAGCTACGTTTTAGGTTTAGATTAGGGAGAGATAGAGAGAGAGGGAGAGAGAGAAAGACAGAGAGAGAGAGAAAAGAGAGGCAGAGAGAGAAAGACAGAGAGAAAAGAGAGGCAGAGAGAGAAAGACAGAGAGAAAAGAGAGGCAGAGAGAAGGAGAAAAAAGAAAGACAGAGAGAAAGAGAGAAAAGAGAGAGAGAAAGGCGAGAGAGAGAAAAGAGGCAGAGAGAGAAAGACAGAGAGAGAAAAAAGAAAGACAAAGAGAGAAAGAGAGAAAAAAAGAGAGAAAAGGAGAGAAAAAGAGAGCGAGACTGGGAGAGAGACAGAGAGAGAAAGAGAGAAAAAAGAGGGAAAGAAAGACAGAGAGAGAGAGAGACAGGGAGAGAGACAGAGGGAGAGAGAGATAGGTTGTGTGTTTGTGTCCATGTTTCTGTGTGTGTGTTCAGGTCCATGTTTCTGTGTGTGTGTTCAGGTCCATGTTTCTGTGTGTGTTCAGGTCCATGTTTCTGTGTGTGTTTGGGTCCATGTTTCTGTGTGTGTTCAGGTCCATGTTTCTGTGTGTGTTCAGGTCCATGTTTCTGTGTGTGTGTTCAGGTCCATGTGTGTGTGTTTGTGTGGTGTTTGTGTGTGTTCGGGTCCATGTTTTGTGTGTGTGTGTGTTCGGGTCCATGTTTCTGTGTGTGTTTGGGTGTGTGTGTGTTGTGTGTGTGTGTGTTCGGGTCCATGTTTTGTGTGTGTGTTGGGTCCCATGTTTTGGGTGTGTTGGGTCCATGTTTTGTGTGTGTGTTCGGGTCCATGGTGTGTGTGTGTGTGTGTGTGTGTGTGTGTTTGGGTCCATGTTTCTGTGTGTGGGTGTGTTCTGTGGGTCAGGTCCCTGTTTCTGTGTGTGTGTGTGTGTCAGGTTCGGTTTCCATGTTTCTGTGTGTGTTCGGGTCCATGTTTCTGTGTGTGTGTGTGTGTGTTTGGGTCCATGTTTCTGTGTGTGTGTTCGGGTCCATGTTTCTGTGTGTGTTCAGGTCCCTGTTTCTGTGTGTGTGTTCAGGTCCATGTTTCTGTGTGTGTGTGTGTGTGTGTGTTCGGGTCCATGTTTTCTGTGTGTGTTAGGGTCCCTGTTTTTCTGTGTGTGTATTCGGGGTCATGTCTTCTGTGTGTGTGTGTGTGTGTGTTCATGTTTCCATGTTTCAGGTCCATGTGTGTGTGTGTTCGGGTCCATGTTTCTGTGTGTGTGTTCAGGTCCATGTTTCTGTGTGTGTGTTCAGGTCCCTGTTTCTGTGTGTGTTCGGGTCCATGTTTCTTTGTGTGTTCGGGTCCATGTTTCTGTGTGTGTGTGTTCGGGTCCATGTTTCTATGTGTGTGTGTGTGTGTGTTCGGGTCCATGTTTCTGTGTGTGTTCAGGTCCATGTTTCTGTGTGTGTTCGGGTCCATGATTCTGTGTGTGTGTGTTCGGGTCCATGTTTCTGTGTGTGTGTTCAGGTCCATGTTTCTCTGTGTGTTCGGGTCCATGTTTCTGTGTGTGTGTTCGGGTCCATGTTTCTGTGTGTGTGTGTTCGGGTCCATGTTTCTGTGTGTGTTCAGGTCCCTGTTTCTGTGTGTGTATTCGGGTCCATGTTTCTGTGTGTGTGTGTGTGTGTTCAGGTCCATGTTTCTGTGTGTGTTCGGGTCCATGTTTCTGTGTGTGTGTGTGTTCGGGTCCATGTTTCTGTGTGTGTTCTGGTCCATGTTTCTCTGTGTGTTCGGGTCCATGTTTCTGTGTGTGTTCGGGTCCATGTTTCTCTGATACACACCAGCTGACTCATGGCTGACATTATGACAGACGGCTGGTCTGTGCTACTTCAGAGACTTGGAGCTGCTCCTAAAGCACTTTACACAGATCAGACCCATCACTGACTCACACGTTTGGGACATTTACACACTCTGTTCCATTTAAGTCCATTTGTTAAAAGTGTCACTTGGCTCCTGATGTTCTGGTTTATGTAGAGTGACATTTAGGCTCATGTGAAGGGGCTGTGATCACATGAGACACTTTTAAAGATCCAGGACAAAGTCATTATTGATGGTAATGATGAATGGTCACTTTTTATACACCACCTTCAAGACACTCAAAGCACTTTACATCAATTAACCACTTGGGTACAGGACTTTTAAACTTATATATTTACAATTATACTTATTATTAAAGAGATGTGTGAGGAATTAACCAGAGTTGAACAAGTAATAATAATAATAACTTCAAACTAGTTTCAGAATTTCATGTTTCAGCTTCCCGTTTATAAGCTCCATTTTGAGGACTTTTCATTCATTTTTGTATATCCCAAAACAGAAGTCGTCTCACAGGGTGTTTTTTGTCGATTGCCATGGCAACGTTGCAAATTTTTCATGGAAGAAAAAAATGGTTGCTTGTTCTTTCAAAGTTAAAAAAAGTCATTCACACATCAGAGTACGCAGACACTAGAGGCGACGGGGGTTAAGTGTCTTGCCCAAGGACACAGCAATAGCATTCAACCTGTGGGCCAGTGGATCTGCTGCTCACCCTATGATTCTTACGTTGAGAGTGGGATTTGAACCACCAACCTTCTGATCAGTGGTCCACACTCTACTAACTGAGGGATATATAGGATAACACCATTGCCACTGTCGTTCTTACTATGAATGACCCAAATAGCAAACATTTGAAGAAAATATACTAAAGAGCTTTAATGCGTCACATAAAAGTCAAAAACAGACTTACAGAAAATATAATATGAAATAAAAGAACAGTAAAACACCAAGATATCCTGGGTAGTGTTAAATACCAGGGAGAAGAGGTGGGTTTTCAGTCTGGTCTTAAACTGCGTTAAAGACTGAGAGGGTCTGACAGGCAGAGGGCGCTGTTCCATAGTCTGGACGCTGCCACAGAAAAGGCTCTGTCACTTCTGGTCTTGAGCCTGGTTTTCGGCTCTGGGTGGAGTATAGGACTGCAGTACCTCCCTCAAGTAAAGAGGACCCATAGAGTCACATGTTTAAAGAGGACCCACAGAGTCACACATTTAAAGAGGACCCACAGTCACACATTTAAAGAGGACCCACAGTCACACATTTAAAGAGGACCCATAGAGTCACACATTTAAAGAGGACCCATAGAGTCACACATTTAAAGAGGACCCATAGAGTCACACATTTAAAGAGGACCCGTAGAGTCAAATGTTTAAAGATGACCCATAGAGTCACACATTTAAAGAGGACCCACAGAGTCAAATGTTTAAAGAGGACCCACAGAGTCACACATTTAAAGAGGACCCATAGAGTCAAATGTTTAAAGAGGACCCACAGAGTCACACATTTAAAGAGGACCCACAGAGTCACACATTTAAAGAGGACCCATAGAGTCACACATTTAAAGAGGACCCATAGAGTCACACATTTAAAGAGGACCCATAGAGTCACACATTTAAAGAGGACCCATAGAGCGACACATTTAAAGAGGACCCATAGAGTCACATGTTTAAACACAATCAAGAACATTTTGAACTGACAGGAGCCAGAGCAGGTGAACAGTATGTAACATTCTGAAAGTGGCATGTCGCCTGCATGATTCTATAGACACAGAAAGTTAAAGCCATACTTTGGAATATTCTCCATGGAGATATATACGTTTTAAGCCATACTGTGGAATATTATAGCCAAAGGAAAATAATTTAGTCCAAAAAACATAATCTGTGACTTGTACCTCCGAGAATCTACATGAAATACTGGAGTTTAGACAATCAGATACAGCCCAAGTAACGATGGAGGAAAACATAGAGCATATGTATATAATATAAGGTATATAATATAATGTATATAATATAAGGTATATAACGTAGGTGTGAAAACCAGAACAAATGAGCAGACTGAGAGAGAGAGAGAAAGGGAGAGACAAAGAAAAAGAGACAGAGAGATGACAAATATAGATAGTTGTAGATGGAGATAAAGGAAAAACTCCTGAGGGAACTGACCTATTTTTCAGATGAATGCAGTGAACACAGAGCCATGTCACAGATGTTAAAAACACACAGGTCCAGGGCTCTCAGGTCAGAGGTCACAGGTCACAGGTCAAACAGCAGGTGCTTTAGTGGATTACAGCCCTGAGGTCATTGTGTCAGTGCCGTAAAGTGGACTCTAGGATTTTTGTCATGTTTTCTTTGGTAAATTAAATTAAGAAACATAAAGTAGCACCTGATTTTTACTGCTCTTAAAACATGAAAAACACAAATAGCTAATTTTAAACAGTTTGCAGTGGTCCAAAGTTATGCCTCACTGACCTAATGCGTTCTGAGGATCCTAATTATTCACTACCACATGGTAATGATAACATGCTAATCGCACACTTCCTGATTATAACACAACAGAACACTTCATAATTAGAAGCAGAGAGTACACACAGACTTATTTTGACTTCAAGAGCTGCTTATGGTATATATCTGCACAGAGACAAGAACTATATGGGGAAAAAATGGTGTACAGGACATTTAAAGTTATATTTGTAATTATACTTCTAATTAAACAGATGCGTGACAAAGTAATGACTTTTCAAACAAGCTAGTATCATGATTTTGTGTTTCAGCTTCCTGTTTATGAGCAGAAGAAACCTCAGGAAAAGAAAAGCAGCTGATTATTTGTCTGTTATTAATGTTCATATCTTGAGTTACACACAAAATAGCGAAATAAATATGAACATTTAAGACCAAAATGACGAGTCTGACAGCAGCAGTTACAGAGAGAAAGGATACAGTTTTTCAATAGAAAGTGAATTGGAGCCAGAGTCGATGGAGCTGGAAGTGCAGCCGATGCTCACTTCCTATTTTGAACGCAGCAGCTAGCAGGTTAGCTATGTTCTGGCCGGATGATACAACTTCCTTGCCGACATAAAGATATAAAGTTTAGTACCGTTCTGTAAATATTCCAGGCGCAGAAATAACATCTCCATGGAAACCAAAAATGTTACACGGTCCACCTTTACGATTATCACTGAAAGAGACTTAATCTATCAACTTGAATTCAACCAAAACCAATATTTGTCGAGATATAAATGCACCAATGTTTTTCAAAATAGTTTTTTTCTTTTTTTTGAATAATCCAAATACAGCAGTCGGCTCCCAGGGCTTTTTGTTTAATCGCTATGGTAACAGTGCTCATTTCTCATCACTCCAAAACTCATGAAAGAAAAATGATTGCTTGTATCTTCATAGTTAAAAAGTCAGTTGTTGCCATAGACTGTTATAATATAAATGGACCTAGCTAACCCGCTAGCCGCCGCGCTCCAAACAGGAAGTGATCATGGGCGCCTTCAACAGCCTCGCTCCTGATTGGCTCTTTCGTTGCTATGACACTGACATGACTGGAGCTGAACGCTGCGGGAGGCGTCACACTCACTCAGTCCACTTCTTTACACAGTCTGTGGTTGCTGCTAATGCTAAATCCGGTCAGAACCTGCACACTGTGGTTTTCTCATTGACAGACAAAGCCTCTGCGGTGCAAAGCTCTCAGCTCCATTTCAAAAATAATGTTGTATCGTGACATTTTGTGTCTGTGAGGCCATCTGTGAAACCAACTGGTGTCAACAAACCTTCAGCTGCCCACTGCAAAAACACACTGACCAGAGCTTTTAACGCCAGTCTGAGAAACACACGCCCCGATGTGTCGCTTAAAGGGCCCAGATTACACTATTTATCTGTATTATAATGTTTCCTCATCACAAACAGGCCTGGAGTTGGGTTTTGTTTCATTCACACATGTTTAACACACAATTTTGGATCGTTTCAGCTGTAGAATCGCAACTGAACTAAAGGTAAAAGGAGCTGCTAACTTGAAAACTACCACTTCATGACATCACAAGGTGGAACAGAGCGTTTTGAGCTTTGGAGATGTTACAGACTAATAATAAAGTGTTACTCAAACATGTGTGAGTGAACAAAACTCAACTCCAGGTCTGTTTTTGAGGAGGTAACAGCTTTATAACACGACTTAAACCTCACAAGAGTCAGTTTTGCGTAATTTAGGACCTTTAAAAGTGCACTGTGTAACTTTTCTAGGGGGATATGTCATCTACTCTGTCATCTCTAGTGAAATTAAAAAAAACAGGATCATGTAGAGGGTTAATACGAACATTTAAGACCAAAATGACAAGTCTGACAGCAGCAGTTACAGAGAGAGGAGCCACGGTTTTTCAATAGAAAGCGAAATGGAGCCAGAAGTATTTGTAAGGCGGCGGCTAGCAGGTTAGCTATGATTCTGGCCTGATGATGTAACTTGCTTGCCGACATAAAGATAGAAAGTTTAGTACCATAATGTAGAATATTCCAGGCACAGAAATAATATCTCCATGGAAACAAACAGGTGGCGTAAAAAAAAAACTAAAATGTTACACAGTCCACTGTACTGAAACTTGATCTATCAACATTTTTAGCTTGAATTCAACCAAACCCAATACTGGTCGAGATATAAACGCACCAATGTTTTTCAGAATTCGTTCCGACTGATTTCTTCAACTTGTTCGTATGAGTCATCTCAATACAAACTGTGGAACTGCAGCGGGATCGAGTTAGCAGGAAGCAAACGGAAGATATTTAGACACAGGCTGCGTTTTCACTCGTTTAAAATGTGCATATCTACAAAATTTGCATTAAAAAAACATGTAACAAATGCCACTGTATCTCTGTTTCCTGCTCTCCTGCTGGTTACCTGGTTTTTTTGTCTTTACTAGCGACCTTACACTGTACTGTATAAATGAATGAAGCTAACCTGCTAGCCACCACGTTCCAGACAGGAAGTGAGCTTTGGCGCACTTTTGGCTCCATCGACTCATTGTCATTTTGCTCTTAAATGTTCGTAATAACCCGCTCTACATGATTCTGGTGTTTTTATTCCACTTTTGCATCTGTAACTCAAGATATGAACATTAATAACAGACAAATCAGCTGCTTTCTTCTCACTTCCTATTTAAAACATGGTGGCTAGCAGGTTAGCTATGTCCATTTACATAAACAGTCGATGCCACAGACACACAGATCCTCACATATGCACAGCTCCGTTAGAAGCACAGTAGAGTTTTGTTGTTAGCTTGAATCTCACGATGTTTAGCTCCTCTTGAAGATTTTGGGCAAACAACAACCAGCATGACGGGATTATTCTGGCTTTGTCCAGCACCTGCGTCCACTCCGGTCCAGCGCAGGTATGTGTCCGACTGTCACATGCAGGGGCGGGGCTAGACTTTTTAGTTTGTGGGAGCTAAGGGGGGGCTAACGTCTTCAGTCTGGAGCTTTTTAAGAGTGGAGTTTGCTGTAGTTAGCCTCTGTAGTGACTCATAAAACAAGGATTTTTTCAGAATCAGAATCACTTTTATTGATCCCCAAAGGGAAATTCTCTTAGTTAACAGATGCCACAACCACAGGATAGAAATTTAAGAATAAGAATAAGAATAAAAAGTCATTTAAATAAGAATAAAATGCGTGCAATAAGAATAAAGTGTCAAATAAGAATAAAGTGTCAACATTTTAATATACTGTAGCATCAATTTGAACATTTTTTGCTGAAATTGTGCTATGAAAAAGAGGCATAAATCTTTGAGGGAGCTATGACGGTGCATTAGACATTCTAGGGCCCCCCAAGCCCCCTTCCTGGCGCCGCCCCTGGTCACATGTTTTTGGGTTTTTTTCGCTTCATGTGTTTATTTTTTGTGACTAAAATGTGCTTTAACTGTTCTGCGCTTAAATCAAAATCCACCTGAAGGGAATGAACAAAAGTTTATGCAAATGCAGGTTTCTGGATGTGATATTTGGAGTTTCTTATGCAAAAATCTTCAAAATGCGCATTAAAATGAAGTTATGGAAGCACAACTATAGTCTTATTTTCAGTCAGATCCTATAGAAATACCACAGAGGTCAGGAGGTAGAATAAATGCATGTACGCAGACAGTATTTCAGTGATAACAAGCTTAACAAGATGTACTCGAGTCTCTTCAGATTATAGTTGTAACCATGACAACACTGAATTTCAAATGGCTAATAAATTCTTAGTTTAATCTAGAAATAATTGGGTTTTTTTTTGTGATTTGATGTGATGCTGCCAGACACTTGTTTCCATGGAGACGTCGTGAATCCAAATATGGTCGTCGTCACACTTCAGATACGTGAATATGTCTCACACAGGAAGTCACTGTCACTGCACTGAAGTATTGAAATAACTTTAAGATTTGCGTTTTTATACAGACTAAATATCTTCAAATCCACATTTTCAGGCAGGTTGACAAAATTCAGCACAAAATGATTCTAAAAAGTAGGAACAAAACCAGAAACGGCATTTAAAAGTACATAAAAAAATAAAAAATATATATATATATAAATGCATGTTATACTGGACCTTTCCTTAATGATCTTACTTATTTTACTTCTATGAGGTATTAAAGAGGAGGTATTTACTTCTGTGGGGTTTTAAAGAGGAGGTATTTACTTCTATGTGGTATTAAAGAGGAGGTATTTACTTCTATGGGGTATTAAAGAGGAGGTATTTACTTCTATGGAGTATTAAAGAGGAGGTATTTACTTCTAAGGGGTATTAAAGAGGAGGTATTTACTTCTATGAGGTATTAAAGAGGAGGTATTTACTTCTATGGGGTATTAAAGAGGAGGTATTTACTTCTATGGGGTATTAAAGAGGAGGTATTTACTTCTATGGGGTATTAAAGAGGAGGTATTTACTTCTATGGAGTATTAAAGAGGAGGTATTTACTTCTATGGAGTATTAAAGAGGAGGTATTTACTTCTATGGAGTATTAAAGAGGTGGTATTTAGTGCTACGGTGTATTAAAGAGGGGGTATTTACTTCTATGGGGTATTAAAGAGGAGGTATTTTATTGCTGTGCTAAGCCCCTCCCCCTTCAGAGCACTATCACAATCAGCTGCATCTCATTAATGAAACTACTGCACATCACACCAGGTTTGTGAAGTCGTAGTGCACAGTTTTGTATCATATTTTTGTACATTTATGGAGGATTGTCGTGTGGGAGCATGGGTGATGTAGCTTGTGGGCGGAGCCTCGTACAGAATCTTACAGCTAAACATAAGGAGAGTTTGAATAGGGCCCATGAGAGATCGCTAGATTACTCAAACATGCATGGATGACATATAAAAGGCATCATATCCCCTCTTTAATAGCAGCTTTATATTTTGATTTTGCAATAATAAAAAATGTAATTTCAATTCAGTTTTAGTTTGTTTTTTTAATTTAATTTGTTCATGTTAAAGTGTAGATATTACACTATTTTCTGATCTGTTCTAATGTTGTTTCCTCGTCACAAACAGACCTGGATTTGTGTTTTGTTTCATTCACATGTTTAACACACAAACCTGCAGATTTAGACTGAGCTCTTCTCTCAAACTGAAAACACTCTGTTCCACCTTGTGATGTCATCATGTTGTAAAACAGGAAGTGCTACAGGAAGGTAAAAGGAGCTGCTAACTGGGGAAACTACCACTTTCTCCTCTCTCCTCCTCGCTCCTCTCCTCTCCTCTCTCTCTCCTCCTCTCCTCTCTCCTCTCTCTCTCTCCTCTCCTCCTCTCTCTAATAGCCTCCTCCTCTCTCTCCTCTTCTCTCTCTCTCTCTCTTAAAGTGAGATATTCTCCTCTCCTCTCCTCCTCCTCTCCTCTGTTCCTCCTCTCGCCTCCTGGATCTCTCTCTCCTCTCTCCTCCTCCCCTCTCCTCCTGTACTCTCTCTCTCCTCCTCTCTCCTCTCTCCTAATCTCTCCTCTCCGCTCCTCTCCTCTCTCCTCCTCTCTAGCCCTCCTCTCTCTAAAAGGAGCCTCTCTCTCCTCTCCTCTCTCTCTCTCTCTCTCTCTCCTCTCTCCTCTCCTCTCCTCTCCTCTCGCCTCTCTCTCTCCTCCTCTTTCGCTCCTCCCCTCTCCTCCTGTACTCTCTCCTCTCTCCTCTCCTCTCTCTCCTCCTGTCCTCTCTCCTCTCCTCCCTCGTGTCTTTCTGTCTGTCTGCTAACTTGAAAACTACCACTTTATGACATCACAAGGTGGGAATAGAGCATTTTGAGCTTTGACTAATCGTAAAGTTCTACTCAAACATGTGTGAATGAAACAAAACACAACTCCAGGTCTGTTTTTTGAGGAGGAAACTGTATTAAAACACGACTTAAACCTCACAAGAGTCAGTTTTGTGTAATATTGGACCTTTAAGTATGAAAAATGCTTGTTTTTTTGGTTTAAGTAAAATCTACTGAATCAAAGATAATATATTTTTAATCCGACCTGCTTCGATATTGGTTTTTGCGTGAGTGTGTTTGTAAAGCGCCGCGTGGAGGCTGTAATCAGCTCCCTGCAGCTGGGACAGACTCCAGACATCTGCAGCTCCACAGCACAAAACCAACAGAATGAACAAAATGAAGCCATCATCTCCATTCATCCTGAGGGACGGAAAAAACCTCAGATCAGACAGAAATCAGGCCCGAGATGGAGTGAGCGCGAAGGAAGGAGGAAGTCAGGCTTTAAGGAGGAGAAGTCAGGCTTTAAGGACGTCATCAGAGTTTAAAACGGCGTGAAAAGAGACTCGACGATGCTCCGTGTGAACTTTCAAAATGACAAAATGTGTTTTAGTTTCAGAAATTTAAGTAACTAGCCTCATAATGTTGTAACGTCATCAAAAAACAGACCTGGAGTTGTGTTTCCTCTCTCCTTTCCTTTCTTCTCTCCTCTCCTCTTTTCTCCTTTCCTCTCCTCTCTACTCTTTCCTTTCCTCTCTCCTCTCCTCCTTTCTCCTCTTCTCTCATCTCTTCTCTTCTCCTCTCTCTTTCCTTTTCTCTCCTTTCCTTCCCTCTTTCCTCTGATGTCTCCTCTCCTCCCTCCTCTCCTTTCCCTGTTTCCTCGCCTCTCTCCTCTTCCCCCCCCCTCCACTCTTCTCTCCTCCTCCTCTCCTCCTCTCCTCCAATCTCTCTCTCTCTCTCCTCTCCTCTCCTCCTCTCTCTCTCTCTCTCCTCTCTCTCCTCCTCCTCTCTCTCTCTCCTCTCCTCCTCCTCTCTCTCTCCTCCTCTCCTCTCTCCTCCTCCTCTCCTCCCTCTCCTCTCCCTCTCCTCTCTCCTTCCTCCTCCCTCTCTCCTCCTCTCTCCCTTCTCCTCCTCCTCCTCCTCCTTCCTCCTGTCCTCTCTCTCTCTCCTTCCTCCTCTCTCTCTCTCTCTCTCCTCTCCTCTCTCCTCCTCTCTCTCCTCCTCCTCCTCTCTCCTCTCCTCTCCTCTCTCCTCCTCTCCTCTCTCTCCTCCTCTCTCTCTCCTCTCTCCTCTCCTCTCTCTCTCTCTCCTCCTCTTCTCTCTCTCCTCTCCTCCTGTCTCTCTCTCTCCTCCTCCTCTCTCCTCCTCCCTCCTCCCTCTCTCCCCTCTCTCTCTCCTATCCTCCTCCCTCTCTCTCTCCTCCTCCTCTCTCTCTCTCCTATCTCTCTCTCCTCTCTCTCTCCTCTCTCTCTCCTCTCTCTCCTCCTGTCCTCTCTCTCCTCTCTCTCCTCTCCTCCTCTCTCTCCTCTCCCTCTCCTCTCTCCTCTCTCCCTCTCCTCCTCTCTCTCCTCCTCTCCTCCCTCCCTCCTCCTCCTCTCTCTCTCCTCCTCCTCCTCTCCTCTCCTCTCTCCTCTCCCTCTCCTCCTCTCTCTCCTCTCTCTCCTCCTCTCTCCTCCCTCTCTCTCCTCTCTCCTCTCTCTCCTCTCTCTCTCTCCTCTCTCCTCCTCTCCTCCTCCTCTCTCCTCTCTCCTCCTCTCTCCTCCTCTCTCCTCTCCTCTCTCCTCTCTCTCCTCTCTCTCCTCTCCTCTCTCCTCTCTCTCCTCTCTCTCCTCTCTCTCTCTCTCCTCTCTCCTCTCTCTCCTCCCTCGTGTCTTTCTGTCTCTGTCGATTTGTCGATCTCTCCTTTACCTCTGACAAACACACAGAGGGGACCTCGGCGTCACATGCAGCTGGTCGACCTTTACGCTGAAATTACGTCGTTAATCCGATCAAAATTACCCAGGGCCTAATGGAAAGAAACGTCTAATCAGATCAGAAAACATCACGTCGTTCTGTCCGAGCGAAGAAGCGAAACAAAGACACGATTCACCAAAAAACAGGAAGTAAATCAAACCACACACTGAACCACCAAAGTCTGTTATATCTGCCATTTCTGGAAGTATCATTGTGTTTCCTTGAATGTTCCGCAGTGTGGACAGATATTCAACATATTTATCTCCACGGAGACAATCAGAAAACACAACCAGGTCACGTTACAAGTCAGATCCGTGGAGAGGTGACCCAGCTGAGCTATAAAAACATCATTTAAAGGTCCAATATTACACAAACTGACTCTTGTGATGTTTAAGTCATGTTTTAATGCTGTTTCCTTCCTCAAAAACAGACCTGGAGTTGTGTTTTGTTTCATTCACATGTTTGAGTCACACTTTATTATTCATCTGTAACATCTCCAAGGCTCAAAATGCTCCGTTCCACCTTGTGATGTCATGAAGTGGTAGTTTTCAAGTTAACGGCTCCTTTTACCTTCAGTTCAGTACAGATCAACAATTCCAGAGCTGAAATCTTCCAAATGATACTAGTGAAGGTGTGTGGAGTTTTAAAACATAATGGAGCACTTCCTGTATTACCACATGATGACATCACAAGGTGGAACAAAGTGTTTTGTGTTTGAGAGAAGAACTCAGCCTAAATCTGCAGGTTTGTTTGTGTGTTAAACGTGTGAATGAAACAAAACACAGCTCCAGGTCTGTTTGTGATGAAGAAACATTAGAACAGACCAGAAAATAGTTAGCGTTAGCAACAAGTTTGATTGTCAGCGTTGCTAAGCTCCAAAGACCCTTTTCTCTCTCTCTGTGTCCTTCTCCCTCTCCTTCTTTCTCTCCTCCTTTCTCTCTCTGTCACCTGAGTGAATGAATGAATCCTCGTCTGTCCTGGAGCTGAGAGGCGCCATGAGCCTCCGAAGCTCCTGAGGCTCCTGAGGCCCCTAGGCTCCTGAGACTCATGTGGTTCCTGAGCGACTCCTGAGCGACTCCTGAGTGTCTCCTGAGCGACACCCGAGCGACTCCCGAGCGACTCCCGAACGACTCCCCGAGCGGCTCCCGAGCGGCTCCCGAGCGGCTCCCGAGCGGCTCCCCGAGCGGCTCCCGAGCGGCTCCCGAGCGGCTCCCGAGCGACTCCCGAGCGACTCCCGAGCGACTCCCGAGCGTCTCCCGAGCGGCTCCCGAGCGACTCCCGAGCGACTCCCGAGCGACTCCCGAGCGACTCCCGAGCGACCCCCAACCAGCTTCAATTGTTTCATTTCATATAATTTTGTGGGGACAAAAATCCTAAACAAAAATGCTTTGTGTTGTTTGACGTTTGCTTTTTGCTTGATTTTGGTTGAATATTTGTGTTCTACTCTCTCGTGTTCACAGCAGAGTCGGACTCGGACTCGTCTGACCTCGCACAGACTGACGGACAGACGGCTCACAGAAAAAGACAATGTGCTAATGCAGTCTCCAAATCCCGTGAAGTGAACCGACTTGACTCTCAAAATCAAACTCCAGCACCAATCTGCTCCCGTCGACTTCACAGCCAGAAACGAGAGAGAAGAACGTCACAGTGGAGGAGAAAATCTCTTTGACTTGAGATTTGCATGTTATTCTGTTTTTTCACTGGCCGCCGCCTCAGCGCCGGGACAGAGGTGTAATCAGGGGAGCAGCTGGGGACAGTCCCGGGTCATTTACATATCGGAGCGACTACTACCTCTGCAGAGGAGCCAGGGGCGAGAGGAGGAGTGACTCCCTTTTTCCTCCTCTCTCTCCAATCAAAGGCATCTCTCTCTTTTCTTCTCCTCTGTAGCTCACTCTTACCCCCCCTCTTCTCACCTTTCCATGTTTCTTGACAAAGGCCCCTCTCTCCTCCTCTTTCCTTTTCTTTTTCTCTCTTTCTTTCCCTCTCCCTCTCCGTTGCGCCCCTCTCCCCCCTCTCTTTCTCTCTCTCTTTCTTCTCTCTCTCATTTGGTCTCTCTCCTCCCTCTTTCTGCCCTCTTTCTCTCTTTCTTCCGTCTGCTCTCTCTTTCTCTGCTCTCTGTCTTTGTTTGGTCTTTCTCCTCTCACTCTCTCCTCCCTTCTCTCTCTCTCCTCCCTCTTTCTGCCCTCTTTCAGTTTCTC
Source organism: Periophthalmus modestus (assembly GCA_019594935.1). NCBI lineage: Eukaryota > Metazoa > Chordata > Actinopteri > Gobiiformes > Gobiidae > Periophthalmus > Periophthalmus modestus. Next base: position 2,473,550 of record JAIEZT010000054.1, read on the forward strand.
TCATTCTCTCCTTACCCTCTCTCTTTCTCTTCCGTCTGCTCTCTCTTTCTCTGCTCTCTGTCTTTGTTTGGTCTCTCTCCTCTCGCTCTCTCCTCCCTCTCTCTTTCTGCCCTCTTTCTCTCTCTCTGCCTCCCTCTTTCTCTCCTCCCTTCTCTCTTTCTCTTTCTTTGCTCTCTCTCTTTGTTTGGTCTCTCTCTCCTCTCACTCTCTCCTCCCTCTTTCTGCCCTCTTTCTCTCTCTCTCTCCTTACCCTCTACCTCTCTCCTTTCTCTCTGCTCTCTCTCTCCTCTTTCTCTCTCTCTTTCTTTCTTTCCTCTCTCTTGATCTCTGGTCCTCTCACTCTCTCCTCCCTTCTCTCTTTCTGTCCTTTTTCTCTCTCCCTCTCTTTCTTTCTCTCCCGCCTCTCTCTTACGCTCCTCTCTCCCCTCTCTTTCCCTGCTC
>JAIEZT010000054.1:2476490-2625706 GCA_019594935.1 Periophthalmus modestus
GAAAAATACACAAATAAAAACAGCTGGAAAAACGATCGAATCAGTTGTTTCTGTTGAACAAAATTCAGCTCAAATCTTCATCAAAATCAAACATTTGAAGCTTAATAAAACTCAAAATCTGTGTGAAATACTTTGACTTTTTACTCTTTAAGTACATTTTTAAACAGATATTTTTACTTAAGTAGATTTTTTCATGTGATACTTTACTAGAGTATTTTTTTGCTCTGGTATCTGTACTTTTACTTAAGTAACTGTTACTCTGAGCAGGGTAGCCGCTCCACAGATCTGCCCTGTACCAGCCTTGTCTCTGCTGCTGTCAGACTCGTCATTTTGGTCTTAAAATGTTTGTATTAACCCTCTACATGATCCATCCATGTTCTTCCTCTTATCCGGGGCCGGGGCAGCAGTCTAAGCAGAGACTCCCAGACTTCCCTCACCCCAGACACTTCCTCCAGCTCCACCGGTGTTCCACGACCAGGACGAAAACCACACTGCTCCTCCACATGATCCTGAGGTTTTTATTTCACTGCTGTGTCTGTCACTCAAGATATGAACATTAATAAGACAAATCAGGCGCCTTCTTTCTCAAAGGTCAGTCCCGCTACCGTTAGCAACAGGTTTGATTGACAGCGTTGCTAAGGGTCTCCCACTTAACGAGCACCAGGCTGATCACTGACGATTAGAAATAATGAGACCTCGATTCTATTAAAGTTCAATTATTTGCTGAGGTCTAATTGGGATTTAGTTGAAATGATACAAAGAACAAAAATCTTTAAAGGTGCAACATGAGCCCTTTAAATTCACAAATTAGTGCAAAAAAAGAACAAAAGTAGATCATTTTTTGACATATTCAGTACATTTAATCCACTTTCATTCCCGTGGGCTTTTTCTGATGGTTATTTAGGCACAGTTTGAGGTGGAATGGCGCCCCCTGCCGTCACTGTATAATCGCGCTCTTGTGATGTTTGCCTTTTTTTTTAAATTCTTGTGTTGTTTGATCTCCAACTTTCCATGAAAATTTAATACCGTCTGAATCAAACAGCTCTACTTTAACTCAAATGTCAGATTAGCACCTCCGCTCTGTATGAAAGACGAGCGCTGCCATTGATGCTTTTCTTTCTGAGTTTAAAGTCATACTAAGTCACTTTTCCTCCGTTGGAAAAGTGAAAAGTGGCCTGTTACCTGCGAGTTCACTGAGATGTTACGGAGTCAGGCCTCAGAGGTATTGCAAGGGCGCCCCCTAAAGGTTCTCCACACAAACTCTCTACAAACATGGAGCTAAACTTGTTTCTCAATAAGAATGTGACACATACCATATTTTCTGGACTATAAGTCTCACTTTTTTTCTTTTTATAGTTTGTCCGAAGGTGCGACTTATACTGAGATGCAAATGTAAGTCACATCTGAGTATAGTTTTCTCTTTATTATGCATTTTTTGAGTACTTATTTTAAGATGTCTACACTGGGACCTGCTACTTCGATCACAGGACACAGCTCTTCATCTTCAGGTTGACAAAAGGCCTCGTAATGCATTTTTTTCAGTGACTGCAGCATCTTTTAGTGACATATATCCATTTATGACCTTGTAGGGACAGTGTGTAACATGAGTTAAGTCCTTATAAGAGCAGCCTTCACCTTTCTCGCGCCAAGTACTGGAAAAACTCCTTTGAAATGTAAAGCATGTACCTGCCGTCTGTAATCAGATAAACTTCTTTCAACGATGGTTTTCTAAACTTCAATAATCTGCTAATATATGCAAACATCCATGGTATTGCTAGTCCTCCCCTAAGAAGGTTTGTCTCACTGAAAAAACAACTCGAGTCACTGGGGCGCCCTCTAGAGGAGAGCAGCAGAGTCCAAAATGTAGGACCTTTCGCTAAATCGTCTTTCCATGAGTCAGTGGAATAGTTAAAGCAGAGGTTAGTTAAATCAGTGAATGAGTATGAAAAAAAGAATGTTTCTACAACTGAAATTGACAGATTATGTGTGTGAATAATGTGGTTTGGTTGTGTGAACTGAATGTTTTTAGAAAAGTCGTATTTGAGGGGCGAGATGTGTTGTATTTCGTGTATGTACCATATGTTTTACACGTCTTTCATCCATCTACACCAAACTGTTCTTACTTAACATCAGCCTGTCCAGGGATGACAGGTGGAAACTAGTATTTTTGCTATAACCTGGCAACAAACTGCACATTTTTCTTGTTTTTTAAGGTTGTGCCCTGTCCTTCTCCAAATAAAAACCATACCAACTCCACCTGGTCTGCCATCTCTTGATCCACAATTGCAGAATTCGCATGATTTGTCTGTATTTAAGGTCTATATCTTGATTTACAGACACAATAGCCAAAAAAAAAGACACCAGGATCATGTAGAGCAGGTTAATACGAACATTTAAGCCCAAAATAACGAGCTGAAGGACTGTTTCTATGAGCGGACTCGCCTCGCCACAGATCTGACCTGTATCTGGCTTGTCTCTGTGGAAAAAGACATATTTAAGTTCGCGAACTGTCCATCAGAGAGGTTTAAAGTCGGGATTTACACTAACATATATACAGTAAAACTCTCTTTTTGCTGTCGCTGAAGGTTGTGCGGCGCAGTAGTGACCGTGTTCTATATCGAGCTCGTATAATGGCGTTCCGTAAATTACACCTTTGTCACACGTCAAGACAATTAACGTGATCTGGCAACCTACTACTGCACACGCCCGTCAACGCTGTCTATAAAAACCTGCACTTACGTAACAGTTTGAGAGACTTCATTAGATTTTATGAGTTGACTTTGCTGCATAAAACAAACATCGTCTTTATGGGCAACTGAAGAGCAATAAACGGCTATAAAATCCTTAAAAAGTAAAAATATATATAAAGGTACATGGTCATACTACTACTGCGACTTGTGGGGTAGAGTTTGTGATCGGATTTGAACCCACAACCTTCAGATCGGTGGACAAACGCTCTACCGACTGAGCCACCGTCGCCCTGTAATAAGATTAAAACTGTCTGTAATGAAGTCCACATAAAACACCCAACTTGGCAACCAGGAAAAAGGCTGTAACTACGACGATTCTGGAAGAAATCTGATTGGACAAGAGAGTCTGAGTCGGGATTGACGATATGGGTGAACAAAATGTCGTCTTATCAAATATCCGAATAAACTTGAACCTGTTTAAACTTATGTCTAAAACTTAAAACAAACCAGGAGCAGAACATTTGAGGCTGAATAACTGAATGTAAAGAGCTAAACTTTGCAAGAGTCACATGCATTTCAGAACGAATTTGTTAAGGTCGAAACTACAGCATTAGCACATCTTGTACAGAAGGTATTAGAGCGGGATTCGAACCAGCAACCTTCTGATCAGTGGACAAGCGCTGAACCAACTACCACTACTACTGTCGTCCTTGGAGTAATTTGATTTTTGTTTAATTTGGGCAGGAAAACAAATGGCCAAATACTATAAAAGTCTGCAAAAGTCTAATGTGTCGCTCATGGGATTAAGCTTTCTTAAGTTATGGCGGCCATTTTGAGGACTTCTGACCATCCAAAATAGAGGCAAATATAGACGGGAAAACGACAGTTAAAGCTGGAGGGAGCCAAGCATTTAACGCTCTGAACCAACTGAGCCACCGTCACTCATGTTTCTACTAACAGCAGCCTTATACCACAGCTGAACACTACCACATCTGAACACTACCACAGCTGGACACTACCAAAGCTGAACACTACCACATCTGAACACGACCACATCTGAACACGACCACATCTGAACGCTACCACATCCGAACGCTACCACATCCGAACGCTACCACATCCGAACGCTACCACATCCGAACGCTACCACATCCGAACACGACCACATCTGAACACGACCACAGCCGAACACTACCGCAGCTGGACACTACCATATCTGAACACTACCACATCTGAACACTACCACAGCCGAACACTACCACATCTGAACACTACCACATCTGAACACTACCACATCTGAACACTACCACATCTGAACACTACCACATCCGAACACTACCACATCTGAACACTACCACATCTGAACACTACCACATCTGAACACTACCACATTTGAACACTACCACAGCCGAACACTACCACATCTGAACACTACCACATCTGAACACTACCACATTTGAACACTACCACAGCCGAACACTACCACAGCCGAACACTACCACATCTGAACACTACCCCAGCTGATCGATACCACATCCGAACACTACCACATCTGAACACTACCACATCTGAACACTACCACATCTGACCATCACAGTGTGTCACATGCTTCGCCTCTTCACTTTCGTGCTCATATTTCATCCAGTGCCAGCGTTACCACGTTGTCAGACTTAATATAGCCGTGTGGAGGTAAAACGTCCCCAGGCTCCTCGCTCATGTGTGAAATCTGGTCCCACAGAGAAGAGCAGAGTTATTTACACAGACCAATTAGTGACGTGTCCAGACTCAAGTCCAGAAAACAGGACGAGCAGAAGACTGTTTAATTCTCTACTGAACTGAATGAATGAATGAATTTATTTTATTATTGTGTCTCGCTGTTACAAAAATGCCGAGCGCTTTAACGGGTTTATAAGACGCCGTTAACAAAATACAATAAAATACAATAGACCAGCTGCCAGACGTGCGTTACAAACACCAGTGGACTCATTTAAACAAACTCATTTGCTGCTTCTTCCAGGCTTTGGAGAGAAATGATGCAAAATTATAAATATTAGAATGAAACAACCATCTCATCTCGTTGTCGTCGTTACACCAGAACATATCAGGGCACTGGGGGAACATTTCATCAAATTCATCGTAAAATGGACAATACAACAAAAAATGAGCTTCACTTTCCACTTGTCCAACTCAGATAAACCACAGAGCCTTTCTTCTTCAGGGGCTGGCATCAAATTCAGTCTTGTATGTTTTAATTGAAAATATGTTTGCAACTTTAGCTATTTCTCTTCATAATTGGACTTCAGTTTTGCTCTTATTCTGTTCTGCTCGGGAAATTGTTACATACTAAAGTTAAGCTTCAGCAAAAAACAGCCCATAGCTCTGCCGCCTCCACTCAACTAAAGATGAAACTGTCAGGATTTAGGTTTTTCGTGTTTCCTGTTAACTGTCAGGATCCCAGTCTGCCTGTGTTTTCTGTCCTGTCTTCCCCCTCGATTCTGTGTCTGTACCTGGAGCTGGGCGGAGACTCTGGCACCACCCACTACACACCTGCAGCCAATCAGCAATCAAGACTGCACCTCGGGCGTACGAAGGGGCTGAGAACGGCTGCCACGTCGCCATGTCGTCCTCCAGTTTATTCACCAGTGTGTCCTTCATGGTGCAGTTCTGCTTGGCTCAGTCTCGGTTTTGTGATTTTGGTCATAGTCCTCAGCTGTTTTTTGTCGTATTGGACCCACCTTGCACCTCCACCTCCGACCCAGCTCTCCACAACTAGAACGAATGCCTCCGCCTCTGACCCAGGTTCCTACGACCAGTTCGAAGATGTTAGCCTCTGATCCAGCCAGCTCTCCACGACCAGAACAAACACCTCCACCTCCGATCCAGCTTCCTACGACCGATTCGAAGATGTTAGCCTTTGACCCAGCTCTCCACGACCAGAACAAACACCTCCACCTCCGACCCAGCTCTCCACAACTAGAACGAATGCCTCCACCTCCAACCCTGCTCTCCATGACCAGAACAAACACCTCCACCTCCGATCCAGGTTCCTACGACCAGTTTGAAGACCTCTGACCCAGGTTCCTACGACCGGTTCGAAGATGTTAGCCTCTGACCCAGCTCTCCATAACTAGAACGAATGCCTCCACCTCCGACCCTGCTCTCCACGACCAGAACAAACACCTCCACCTCCGATCCAGCTCTCCACAACTAGAACGAATGCCTCCGCCTCTGACCCAGGTTCCTACGACCGATTCGAAGATGTTAGCCTATGACTCAGCTCTCCATGACCAGAACAAACACCTCTCGACCCAGCTCTCCACAACTAGAACGAATGCCTCCACCTCCAACCCAACTCTCCATGACCAGAACAAACACCTCCACCTCCGATCTAGGTTCCTACAACCGGTTTGAAGACCTCTGACCCAGGTTCCTACGACCGGTTCGAAGATGTTAGCCTCTGACCCAGCTCTCCATGACCAGAACAAACACCTCCACCTCCGATCCAGGTTCCTACAACCGGTTTGAAGATGTTACCTCTGACTCAGCTCTCCACGACCAGAACAAACACCTCCACCTCCGATCCAGGCTCCTACGACCGATTTGAAGACCTCTGACCCAGCTTCCTACGACCGATTCGAAGATGTTAGCCTTTGACCCACTCTCTCCACCGACAGAACAAACACCTCCACCTCCGACCCAGCTCTCCACAACTAGAACGAATGCCTCCACCTCCAAACCCTCCACGACCAGAACGACCTCCACGACCCTGCTCTCCACAACCAGAACCTCTCCACCTCTGACCCAGGTTCCTTCAACCGGTTCGAAGATGTTAGCCTCTGACCCAGCTCTCCACGACCAGAACAAACACCTCCACCTCAGCTCTCCACAACTAGAACGAATGCCTAGAACGAATGCCAGCTATCCACAACTAGAACGAATGCCTCCACCTCCAACCCTGCTCTCCATGACCAGAACAAACACCTCCACCTCCGATCCAGGTTCCTACGACCAGTTTGGAGACCTCTGACCCAGGTTCCTACGACCGATTCGAAGATGTTAGCCTCTGACCCAGGTTCCTACGACCGATTCGAAGATGTTAGCCTCTGACCCAGGTTCCTACGACCGATTCGAAGACGTCAGCCTTCGACTCAGATCTCTACTACCTGCTTCGTCAAACAACATTCACATTTCCTTGTTTGTAATAAACTCAAACTTTTACCCCAAGTCTGTATGTTTGATCCCCCAGACGTTAGTGTAAAAGGAGCTGTTAACTTGAAAACTACCACTTCATGACATCACAAGGTGGAACAGAGCATTTTGAGCTGTGGAGATGTTACAGACTAATAATAAAATGTGACTCAAACATATTAATGAAACAAACCACAACATTATAACATGACTTAAAGCTCACAGTCAGTTTTGTGTAATATATGAGCTTTACAGAGTTGTATTTTACTTCTTTCACACTCTGAGCTCTAAAAAAGACATTTACATTTTGCCCAAATTGTTGCGTCATCGGTAAAAATCCAGCCTTTGTTTATTTGTTCATGTTCATACCCATTGCTGACAGCAGAGGGCGCTCACAAGCCTAAACACATCATTGTAAACAGAGGTGTGCTTTATAAAGTGTGTTTTTCAAGTAGTAGCCGTTATATTTCACTTTTTTTTTTTTAAAGTTAGTACTTACATGACTGTGTTGATCCCGGAAAGCTGTTGGAACATCTGAAGCCCACAGCCCACGATGAGGGCGCGTCGTGTCGGGGGATAGGTCAGCATTCGCCAAATCACCGGCCCCTCTGCAACGACAACGAGACAGACGCAGAGCAGAGGTCACTACACGATTTATACAGAACACAGAGTATAGAAACTCACACAGACCCAGTACAAGACCCCAGACCCGGTCAAGTTTTTACACTTTCTGATTTCGTTTTAGTCCTGGTTTAGACCTGGTTTAGTTCTGGTTTAGACCTGGTTTAGACCTGGTTTAGACCTGGTTTAGACCTGGTTTAGACCTGGTTTAGACCTGGTTTAGACCTGGTTTAGACCTGGTTTAGTTCTGGTTTAGACCTGGTTTAGACCTGGTTTAGACCTGGTTTAGACCTGGTTTAGTTCTGGTTTAGACCTGGTTTAGACCTGGTTTAGTTCTGGTTTAGACCTGGTTTAGACCTGGTTTAGACCTGGTTTAGACCTGGTTTAGACCTGGTTTAGACCTGGTTTAGACCTGATTTAGACCTGGTTTAGACCTGGTTTAGACCTGATTTAGACCTGGTTTAATTCTGGTTTAGCCCTGGCTTAGACCTGGTTTAGTTCTGGTTTAGTCCCTGGTTCAGTCTTGGTTTAGACCTGGTTTAGTCCCTGGTTTAGTCCCTGGTTTAGTCCTAGTTCAGACCTGGTTTAGTCCTGGTTTAGTCCTGGTTTAGTCCTAGTTCAGACCTGGTTTAGACCTGATTTAGCCCTGGTTTAATTCTGGTTTAGCCCTGGCTTAGACCTGGTTTAGTTCTGGTTTAGTCCCTGGTTCAGTCTTGGTTTAGACCTGGTTTAGTCCCTGGTTTAGTCCCTGGTTTAGTCCTAGTTCAGACCTGGTTTAGTCCTGGTTTAGTCCTGGTTTAGTCCTGTTTAGTCCTGTTTAGTCCTGTTTAGTCCCTGGTTTAGTCTTGGTTTAGTCCTGGTTCAATCCTGGTTCAATCCTGGTTTAGTCCCTGGTTTAGTCCCTGGTTTAGTCCTGGTTCAGTCCTGGTTCAGTCCTTGTTTAGACCTGGTTTAGTCCTGCTTCAGTCCTGGTTCAGTTCTGCTTTAGTCCTGGTTCAATCCTGGTTTAGTCCCTGGTTCAGTCCTGGTTTAGTCCTGGTTTAGACCTGGTTTAGACCTGGTTTAGTCCTGGTTTAGTCCTGGTTTAGTCCTGGTTTAGTCCCGGTTTAGTCCTGGATGTTTATGGTACACTATGTCGTAAAGTTTAAGTGGCTAAACAGGGTCAAAGGTCGACTCTCATAATATCAAACCAAAGTCACATAAATGTTAAGTATCATGAAGAACATTTATAAAACAGATCACATTATTATGTAATCAGCCGTTAGCATGTTGGCTAACCGTGACGTTGGCTAATCATAATCTTTATACGACACGGAGCCGTTGGATAAATTACACATCAAAAAATCCAAACCGTAAAAGAGACAGTGACATTTCCAGACCCGTCGTTTCTTTAACCTTTTAAAAGTTCAGTAAAAACGTTTAAAAAAAATAAAAATGACATCGTGCATCAGCTGTCCTGTTTTATTTTGTAATAGTGGAGGAGAGGAGGAAGAGGAGGAAGAGGAGGAAGAGAGAAGGAGAGGGAGAGGAGGAAGAGGAGAAAACGAGGCAGAGAGAGGGAGAGGAGGAAGAGAAGGAAGAGAGAAGGAGAGGGAGTGGAGGAGGAGGAGGAGGAAGAGGAGAAAACGAGGGAGAGAGAGGGAGAGGAGGAAGAGAAGGAAGAGGAGGGAGAGAGAAAGAGGGAGGGGAGGGAGAGGAGGAATAGGAGAAAACAAGGGAGAGAGAGGGAGAGGAGGAAGAGAAGGAAGAGGAAGGAGAGAGGGAGAGAGAAAGAGGGAGGGGAGGGAGAGGAGGAAGAGGAGAAAACAAGGGAGAGAGAGGGAGAGGAGGAAGAGAGAAAGAGGGGAGGGAGAGAGGGAGAGGAAGGACAGGAGGGAGAGAAGGGAGAGGAGGAAGAGGAGGAAGAGGAGAAAACGAGGGAGAGAAAGAAGAGAGAAAGAGGGGAGGGAGAGAGGGAGGAGCGGGAGAGAGGAGTCGGAGAGAGAGGAGAGAGAGGTGGTAGAGGAGGCAGAGGAGGCAGAGGAAGGAGAGGATGGAGAGAGCAGGGAGAGGAGGGAGAGAGGAGGAAGCGGGAGAGAGGGAGAGGAGAAAGAGGAGAGAGAGAGTGAGAGGAGGGAGAAAAGGAGAGAGGAGGGGAGGGAGAGACAGGAATGGAGTGAGAGGAGGGAGGGTGAGGGAGAGGAGGACGAGAGAGAGGAGTGAGGCAGTGGAGGAAAGAGGGAGAGGAGGAATAAGAGGGGAGGAAGAGGAGGGGAGAAGAGGACATGGAGGGAGAGGAGCAAGAGAAGGGAGAGAAGGGGAGGGGAGGTAGATGAGAGAGAGGAGGAAGAGGGGTTTGGATTGAGAGTCATATTTGTGGGCTGCTGGCTTTAGCCTCGTGTGGCTCAGCTGTGATCCTCCTTCACAAACACACCACACACTCCTCCTCTGGGACAGTCCTAATAGGATGAGGAAGAGGAGGCTGAGGAAGAGGAGACTGAGGAAGAGGAGGCTGAGGAAGAGGAGGCTGAGGAAGAGGAGGCTGAGGAAGAGGAGGGAGGCTTAAAGGGTTTAGGATGAAGGTGGAGATCAGAGCAACACGTTAAATGGCCGCAGCACACAGGCCGAACACACCGAGCTGCAAAAGGAACAGATGAGCAGCTGTGACGGCCTGGGCTGTGCAGAGGTTTAGTCCTGGTTAAGCCCCGTGTTTTTGGCCAGTGGGGGGAGCTAAAGAGTGAAGGGGGCTGAAGAGTGAGGGAGACATTAAGGGAGTCATCGGAACTAAGAATCACTTTCAATCTCTCAGACACAGATCTTAATATTTCCTTTAAACCTAGATTCATCTTTGCTCAAGCCCAGCTACAGCCTCTGTGATCTGTTGTTGTGTCCTTGGGCAAGACACTTCACCCACCACTATGTACGAATGTGCTGTGTGCAAAGACTGTATATAAATATATTATATATATATATATATATATATATATATATATATATATATATATATATATATATATATATATATATATATATATATATATATATATATATAAAATATAAATGCACCTAGCTAATCCGCTACCCACTGCATTCTAAATAGAAAGCTGGTTTAGTCTTGGTTTAGTCCTGCTTTAGTCCCGCTTTTTAGTCCCGCTTTAGACCCGGTTTAGTCCTGGTTTAGTCCTGGTTTAGTCTGGTTTAGTCCTGGTTTAGTCCTGGTTTAGTCCTGGTTTAGTCCTGGTTTAGTCCTCGTTTAGTCCTCGTTTAGTCCTGGTTTAGTCCTCGTTTAGTCCTCGTTTAGTCCTCGTTTAGTCCTCGTTTAGTCCTGGTTTAGACCTGGTTTAGACCTCGTTCAGTCCTGGTTTAGTCCTGGTTTAGCCCTGGTTTAGTCCTCGTTTAGTCCTCGTTTAGACAAGGTTTAGTCCTGGTTTAGTCCTGGATTAGACCTGGTTTAGTCCTGGTTTAGTCCTGGTTTAGTCCTGGTTTAGTCCTGGTTTAGTCCTGGTTTAGTCCTGGATTAGTCCTGGTTCAGTCCTGGATTAGTCCTGGTTCAGTCCTGGTTTAGTCCTCTTTCCTCCTCACTTGTGAGCAGACAGGACGGGGAGCAGCTGTGTGTGGGAGGTTGGACAGAAAACATCTCCAGTTTCACTTTGGAAAGGGAAGCCTCTGATGACACAAACACTTCAGTCTTTGATTTGAGCAGAAAAACGTCCCTGCAGCACTTTACCAAACATATGGCACCTGTGACAATATTTCAACTACACACGACTCGTTAAATCCTCCTCATGTGAAGTTATAAAGGCCTCACAGTTCAGACAAATGTGTGTATTTTAGTCACACTGACATATACTTTAAACATGAGGTTTCTGTTGGTCTTATAGTTTTACAATGATTCAGAAAAGTCCAAATTTATGTAAAAATGAAAACTTCTTCAAATGGATTTCCAGTAGGTAATAAGGAAAGGTACTAAACTACAAGTAGTAAAGTGCTGTACTTAAGTAGAATTTTCAGGTATCTGTACTTTACTGAAATACATTTTACAGTGTGTACTTTTTACTTTTACTAGAGTACATTTGAGAGCAGTATCTGTAATTTGAAATTGATTTGTTACTGTTGAACATAACAGGTACTTAAATACTTAAGTAAAAGTTTTAATTTTTACTTTAACTTAACTTTTTTCCTCTGTATTTGTACTTTTACTTTAACACAATTGAGTACTTCTTCCACCACTGCTATGTTCAAACCCTAACCCAGACCTGTCAGACTCAGGCCCGTGGGCCAAATTTGGCCCTCGATAGAAATATATTTGGCCAGCGAAATCTTATCAAATATATATTAGAGCTGCCGACCGGCCGCCGCGCCAGTGTAGCACATGCACCGCTAATACTATGAATCCCAGAATGCTTTGCAAATGTGTTGGCACCGGCCCCGACACTTCTGTTGACACTTATTCGCATCTGCTCCTGTCGCCTCACTCACATTAATCCTCCCCTTCTGAAAAACATCCAGATGTTGTTGAAATGTTTCAATAAATATTTAGTTTGGCCCAAGACTTAGTCACAGTTTTTGTCCCTCTGTGAATTTTGAGTTTGACTAAACCTTTATTCATGCTACATCCTCAGACACATTAAATATTTGATATGGTCTTGTTAAAGTAGATTTTCAGAAATATACAGTAAAAAGTCTTGTTTAAGGTGATATGGGCCAATTCACCTGGAAGCTTGAGGGCCAAGAAAAGCTGGTCTGAGGGCCGCATTTGGCCCGTGGGCCACAGTTTGGGCATGTCTGGTCGAGTGGCTCAGTCTAACTTGTAATAATGACACAGATTTGAAGTATTCACTGTATTTGTGACCAGTCTGTGGCCCTCAGTCGGCTCTTTGTCTGTGTTTTTATGTGTGGCCCTTAATGAGAAAAGTTTGGACTAATAACAAACATGATGGAGACAATCGTGTGTTGAAAAGTTCCACAGTACATCTTTAAAAGTATATTGGGTAGAGCTGTGATATCTGCAGCAATAAAAGCGCCGCCTCTGAAACACCTGACAGATTCCTTAATAAAAAGACTATTACTGTTTTAAATCTGGGCTGGGCTCAGTATAAACAGGCAGCAGTGAGGGAGCAGTGTGTTGATACGAGGAGTCATTTCCACCTAACTCGATGCGCTCTGATTGGTCCATCTCCAGAGAGCCGAGCAGGACGTGGTTATCGTATTACCCACGACACAATGAGGATTCACGAGCTCCCATATCTAAACACACGAGAAAGTATCTGAAACTAACTGTTATTTACTGCAATACTTCACACGCGGATCTAAAGCAGTATTCACCATTTCCTGAGGCTTTACGAGGAGTTTGAATAGCCTCAATCGCACAAACAATAGGTTCAAATTCGGCGTGTGCGCGTTCATTTCCTCTCTGAATACAGCACAGATATAATTGAATCAGATGAGACATTGAAAAAACCCAGCAGAAAAAAAACAAGCCAGACAAAGCTGCAGGCGGTGATTACAGAGCGGCTAAACGCACACGCCTCACGTCACATCTACTGCCTTTCTGATTTACGGCACTTATTAAAGCCGCCCCATTGTGCTCGTGTCGCTCCGAAGTTATAATCTGACACCCGTGGATCGTTACGTTATAATTTACACATTTTAAATCACAATATTCATCTGAAACGACGAAATAAAAGAAAAAAATCCGCTGACTTCCTCGTTAGAAAACTGCGGTGTCCAATAGGAGCTGACGTCGCCCCCTATGGACAGCTGCACATCACACCAACGAGTAGCGCTGCCAAATCCTACAAATACAGTGGTCCCTCGTTTATCTCGGGGGTTATGTTCGAAAAATAACCCGCAATAGTGAAATCTGTGAAGTATCAGCTTTATTTTTACAATTATTCTATATGTTTCTTGTCTGTAAAACCCCTCACCACACACTTTATACACTTTTCTCACACAGGCATTAACATTTTCTCACATTTCTCTCTTGTTTAAACACAAAGTTCAAACCTTCGTCGGTGCCTTTGTCGGTGCAGAATGTTTCATCGACATTGTGGGTTTTGTCGGGGAGAAAACTTGCAAACATACAGCACTTCAGAGTCACACTGATCCAACATTTATGTAAATTTGTCTGACACATTCTGTACTGTACAGGAGACACGGAGGAGACTGATGGACAATGGTCTACAGTCCCTCAGCCAATCAGGACGCAGAACACAATGGTCTACAGTCCCTCAGCCAATCAGGACGCAGAACACAATGGTCTACAGTCCCTCAGCCAATCAGGACGCAGAACACAATGGTCTACAGTCCCTCAGCCAATCAGGACGCAGAACACAATGGTCTACAGTCCCTCAGCCAATCAGGACGCAGAACACAATGGTCTACAGTCCCTCAGCCAATCAGGACGCAGAACACAATGGTCTACAGTCCCTCAGCCAATCAGGACGCAGACACACATGGTCTACAGTCTCTTAGCCAATCAGGACGCAGAACACAATGGTCTACAGTCCCTCAGCCAATCAGGACGCAGAACACAATGGTCTACAGTCCCTCAGCCAATCAGGACGCAGAACACAATGGTCTACAGTCTCTTAGCCAATCAGGACGCAGAACACAATGCACGTTCATACATAAAAAAACATGCAAAATTGAACTAAAAAAACAGTGAGGCCGCGAAAGGTGAACCATGATGTAGTGAGAGACTTTATCACCGATTAAGAAAGTAAAACTGAAGAACTGAGCGCGTCACAGTGGACATGTACCGGTGGAGGTGAAAACGAGAGTTGATCTGCAAAATGGCGCCTTGAAAATAAACGATTAACGATTAAACTCAAACATGAATCACAACTTCCAAAAAAAACTATTCATGGTTGGCTTAATGAGAAGACAGAAAACTAATAAAATCCTATTTTAAAAGAATAGTCTAGTAGTCTTTGAACGAAAAACCTACAAAACATGGCTTAATCACAAACTTGTACTTTTATACTTCATCAAGCTAGTTTCACTAGTTATATTAAAGATGCATTGTGTAACATCACCTGCTTGTCTCACGGTGATGTTATTGCTTTGCTTAAAATGTTCCGTAGTGTGGCATTAAACATGTCTTGTATTTATGTAGCTACACGCTCCTCGAGATACCTTGAAAAACGTGCATTCTTACCGAGAACAGGGCCGCCTCTCCACAGACGTGACCTTTAACTCGGCCTGCGGGGGGGCTCATGGAGTTGTTTGTGTAATGCCATATTGTGGGAAATTCCAGGCAGATAAATAACATCTCCATAGAGACAAGCAGATAACGAGCTGTCCCCTGGAAAATTACATCTTTATTTAATTGGATTTTCCACATTTACCTGATTACTTACCAGTTTTGTGCTGCTTTTGGTCCAAAGTAAAACCCTGACATAACAATATAATGAACAACAATGAATGAAAAAGCGATCCACGCATTTGTAACTGTGTTTGGATTATTATAAGTGTTTGTCTTGTGAAAGTCAGTTCAAAATGTTACTGATTGTGTTTAAATGTGTGTGCTCTATGGGTCCTCTTCATCTGAGAGAGTTACTACAGCCCAACACTATGAAACAGCGCCCTCTGCCGGTCAGATCCTCTCAGTCTATACCACAGTTCAAGACCAGACTGAAAACCCACCTCTTCTCCCTGGTATTTAACACTAAACTATCTCTTCTCCCTGGTATTTAACACTAAACTACCTCTTCTCCCTGGTATTTAACACTAAACCACCTCTTCTCCCTGGTATTTAACACTAAACTACCTCTTCTCCCTGGTATTTAACACTAAACTACCTCTTCTCCCTGGTATTTAACACTAAACTACCTCTTCTCCCTGGTATTTAACACTAAACCACCTCTTCTCCCTGGTATTTTAACACTAAACTACCCTTTCTCCCTGGTATTTAACACTAAACTACCTCTCTTCTCCCTGGTATTTAACACTAAACTACCTCTTCTCCCTGGTATTTAACACTAAAACCTCTTCTCCCTATTTAACACTAAACTACCTCTTCTCCCTGGTATTTAACACTAAAAACCACCTCTTCTCCCTGGTATTTAACACACTAAACTACCTCTTCTCCCCTGGTATTTAACTCTAAACTACCTAACACTCTTCCCTGGTATTTAACACTAGTCCCACCTCTTCTCCCTGGTATTTAACACTAGTCCCGCCTCTTCTCCCTGGTATTTAACACTAAACCACCTCTTCTCCCTGGTATTAACACTAAACTCACCCTTCTCCCTGGTATTTAAACTAAACCACCTCTTCTCCCTGGTAAACTACCTCTTCTCCCTGGTTTTTAACACTAAACTAACCTCTTCTTCTCCCTGGTATTTAACACTAAACTACCTCTTCTCCCTGGTATTTAACACTAAACTACCTCTTCTCCCTGGTATTTAACACTAAACTACCTCTTCTCCCTGGTATTTAACACTAAACTACCTCTTCTCCCTGGTATTTAACACTAGTCCCGCCTCTTCTCCCTGGTATTTAACACTAGCTACACAGGATATCCTGTTGTATTGTTCTTTTCTGGCTTTTACATGTCAGCTGACGTTGTTTTACATGAATTTAAATTAAACTGAATGTGATATTATTCCTATTTCAATACAAATTACGCACAATCCAATGTGTGCGAACCTTTCATACAAAGATCTAGCATTCCTACTACAACTAAATCAAAAAAAACTGATAAAAAAAACTACCTCTGCTTTTAATGAATGCAAAGTCAAATCTGATACGCCGCTCTTTGATATGAGCTGAAGAAATCCCCAATTAGCTCCTCTACTGGACAAAACCTGCATTACATCCTGTTCACTCCAACCCCACACAGCCAATTAAAATGTCGCTTTAGTCTTAAATCCTCTGGTGTTGACAGATCCTTCGTTATCCACACTTCAAACACGTGCTTTAGCTTTGCCCTAATGAATGCTGGGTAAAATCTGAAAAGGCTAAGCTAGCTCGGGAGGACTTTGACAGAAATGCGTTCACACGGCGCTAATGAGGGCTAACACATTGATTTCTAAAACATCATAAATCAGGGGAAAGGTGTCGCGCTGAATGTACAGGTCACCGGTATCAAAGACGGAACACACGACATGAAAGACGTTCACTGGGAGTATAATGGCACATCAATGAGCTAAGAAGGATTTATGCTAAAAATGTATGCTTTTTGAGTTTTAATTTAAGACATTGTGACTGAAAATGGACAGGACGGCACCAGCACGCCATAAACGCTGGAAGAACATACTTGCAGGTTTAGAAAGTAAAACAGCACCAACATGAACCATCTGCTTCTATGTCCTCTGAAAGCTTTTGTTGTCTTTTTACCTTGACAAAGTTCTTCCAGCTGCCGCCTCCAAGGTCGCACCACCAATTCTTTGATTCTCAAACTTGTGTGCAGTGGCTCCATTTCCTTCTTTGATTCCAAACTTTCATGCAGTGGCTCCATTTCCTTGGTTAATGGTCAAACTTTCATGCAGCGGCTCTATTTCCTTCTTCTCTGATGGTCAAACGTTTATGCAGTGGCTTTATTTCCTTCGTTAATGGTCAAACTTTCATGCAGCAGCTCTATTTCCTTCTTTGATTCCAAACTTTCATGCAGCGGCTCTATTTCCTTCTTTGATTCCAAACTTTCATGCAGCGGCTCTATATCCTTTGTTGATGGTCAAACTTTCATGCAGTGGCTCCATTTTCTTCTTCTCTGATGGTCAAACATTCGTGCAGTGGCTCTATTTCCTTCTTTGATTCCAGATCCGTTGCCTTTATCTTAAAAGCTGCATCATTTACATTTCTTCGTGTGTTTTCCATGATGAGGCTGTGGCCTGATGCGCAAAATGACAGTTCAAAATGAAAACTAGTGTATTCTTCAGCGTATAATCTTTCCCCTCGTCTGTCTCACTTTTGCATTTACTACTCGAGAGCGCCCCCCGGTGGACGTTAGCCTGTAAAAATCTACAAATTAGCCGCACTGTTGTATAGGCCGCAGGGTTCAAAGAGTGGGAAAAAAGTAATGGCTTATAGTCTGAAATTTACGTCAGTATAAGAAAAATTTGATGTGAAAATTGTAGGAGTGAAGACGTTTCGCTGCTCGTACGAGTCGAATTACTGCTGGACACTGACTTATATCCATCTGAAACTAACACACCTGCTTCTATTTCACTAAGGATCAGACCTGGACCTTATCAATCTGGGACAGTTTTCGACGAAAGCGATCAGAAAACACCGAATGTCGTTCTCACAATAATCGCTCAACACCAAAATGGTTACTTCTTCTACCTTAGCATCCAAACAGCGGCTCGTCAAACACAGCTGCTCCTCACTTCGCTCTGCTCCACTTAAACCCCGTGTCTCTGACGGGACTGCACAGACTCACAATTAGGCGCCACTAAATGTTTGCGCTTTACAATGGAGCTACTCAGAAAACGATGTGAGCGGATTTCTCTGAATTACATGGAAAGTGAATTCTGCCTGTTGCTATAAATCCGTCATATTGAAAATGAGTCTTTCTGTTTTACTTATTCTGGTGTGGGCGAAGTTATCTGTTTTCTGTGTAATCCCTCAGCTGCAGGTTCGCTCATCCAAGAGGCTTTTTCAGATATAAGACAGTGTCCACCAGCAATCTGACCAGACCTGAAGGAGCCTCTTGATTGAGCTGTAAAACGTTAGTCCAGTTACAGAATTGAGTTTTTCTTTTGCTGTTATCTCTGTTTTGCTACGTCTGCAACAACAATTTCACCTGATTGCACTGTTTTTCTTGTGTAAAATCCTGTATCTGACAGCCATACTTGTTTGATTTCACCACCTTCTCATTTGGTTCAAAAGGTCAGGACTCAAGACACCACAAAATAAACCATTCATAATATTTTCCTGTGCCGATCTATGAGAGATGTGTGCGTAATTGGCCGAGGTTTTACAGAAAATGTAGCTACCGCAGTCAGATGGGGCATTTATTTTGTAGTCTGCAGTCGGCTTTGTCTTTTTATGTATAAAAGCTCCTAATCCTGTAGTTTAAAGCTTTGCAAACATGTTCTGAAACATCCCTGTGTCTCCATCGGGTCTTATTCTGCGTAGAAACTGCTAACCCTGTAGTTTAGACCTTTGCAAACATTTTCTGAATCACAAGTTCATATTTCTTCTCTCAGCTAATACTCCAAATGTTGCTTGAGATCCAAAACACACACTATATTATTCAATACTTGACAAAAATGTGAGTCTGGTCATTGGTGAATCTCCCTGGTTTCAAATGGGAGTGATTGACAGGTGGATTAGCCAATCAGGGACAAGTATGGTCCGGTCGTATCGGAAATAATAAAATAAAAGAATATCACAGAATCAATAAGAGAAGGACTAACCTCTGTTAATCTGAGGTGAGAGAAATGTGATTTTGCTTATAAATCATAGATGACCAATGAGCTCCTTCGTTTCACATGTGTGGCTGAAATAAAGAGATCTGATTGGACGATCACGTTTAACGGGTTTGGGACACAGCGGAGGACGTGGAGACAGAATCCTACCATTAAAACATCCAGATGTAACAAATATGAACTGCATTTGCTTTTTACTGTTGATTTCCATTATTATAACCATCTCTTGACCTCGAATGATTTTGTGTTTTAAAGTTTTTGGGGCCATTATTATCACAATGTTTTTCAGAAGTTTTGCCAAAACTGTTCAGCCTTCAGCTTACATTAAAATCCAAAAATATCTCCAGTTAATCTTTGATTTCAGATTCGTCCTGATTACCTCTTCAGGATCGGATAAACAAGCTGCATCTCTGAGCCACAGACGTCCCATTATCTCCGAGGTCGTGTCATATCCTCCTCGTATTAGCACTGACCTTCCCCTGCTCTTCACTGTCATGTTTCTATGAGGAGGCAGAGGGACATAATTATCCCCGAACCGAGAGCTGAGCCTGGGCTGAGGGCTGCAGATTGGCCTGGTCCAGTCTCTGATTGCAGCCCCCGACTGGATCTCTACTTATACCTTCCCCGAGCTCATGATTGAAGGGGCAGAAAGTCTATTTTGGGAAACAGGAAATAAGAAAAAAAAAACAACTTAATTCTACCTGATATAATAGTATTACAGATAGTTTTTTTTCATTATGAGAAAAAATAATTTAAATATTTATGCATTGGACATCACATCAACCAAGCATTTAGAAGAGAACCACTACTACTAACTACTACTACTACTACTACTACTACAGTTTTGTTTTAGTGTTTAAGGGTAGATAGTGTATATTTGCACATCATTTTTGAAGTTTGAGCCCAGTGGCAGCATGAACAAAGAAAAAAGTATTGGCCCTAAAATTGACCCTTGTGGCACCCCACTGCAGACATGGGACAATACTGAACTTTAGTGTTACGATTATCATGGCCAAAATAACGATTATACCACGATAATAATTAAAGTCGCTGACAGTTTGAAATGTTATGGTTAGAAATAATTGTATTTTAATGTTATGAATAAATTCCATGTTTAAAGAATATTCTGGATGAGCAGGGCCGTCAACTGAAATTTAGGGGCCCGGGGCAAGAAGTCTCACATGGGCCCCCCTCTAATACAAACTAATAAGAAGAGAGTCCAATTCTGGGCCCCTAAACCCTGGATAAGTCATTTTTTTCTGCACATTCAGGTGATAAAACGGCGATTATCTTTGTTGGCGATTATCACGATTATATAAAATGTCCCTCTCTCTCTGCGAGGTGAAGGGTCCAAAGTTAACAGTGAAACTCCAGTCTGTCGAATATGATTTGAACCATTTTAACGCTGTGCCTTTTATCCCACCACTGGACTCAGGACAGGATATTCACACGGCCAAAAGCACAACAAAAGCTGTCAAAAGCTGCAGTTGGATCTAAAAGCACAAGTGAACCTGAGCTGCCAGAATCAATTATTTAAACTTTTAAATGAGCTGTTTCTGTGCTGTGCAAAAACCTGAAACTGGATGGAAATTTTTCATAGATCATTCATAGTCAAATGAATTAAAGGGCCAATATTACACTTTCCTGATCTATGTTATAATGTTGTTTCCTCATTCCTCGTGTGGTAATACAGGAAGTGTTAAAACTCCACACATCTTCACTAGAATTATTATCATTTGGGTAATTTCAGACCAGGAAGTGCCAATTTCTACTGAACTAAAGGTAAAAGTAGCTGTTAACTTGAAAACTATGTGCGTGAATGAAACAAAACACAACTCCAGGTCTGTTTTTGAGGAGGAAACGATGTTCTAACATGATTTAAAGTTCATATCAGCACTTATTCGAGACTTATACTGAGCTTTAAACCATGTCATGAGGGTTTTCCGTGGAGCCGTGCATGTTTATAATCCTGTATTGTCCTCCATTTGAGGCTTAAGTGGTCAGAAAATTTCAGTTTTCTCCACCCACAATTCTAAACGTATCTGTCGTTCTTTCAAAAAAATCTATGAAATGCCAGAAAGAAGAATAAGACTGAATAAGACGTCTGCTGTAGCTGGAAATGGGCAGAGAAATCGTAAAAGTGTTTGTATAACTGATGTCGTAGCAGCTTCAAAGATAAATCGCATTTGAAAATATTGATTCAAATCCAGACACGTCTTTCACAACAGACAGACGCCAGACGGAGGTGAAGCTGGAGGTGAAAACAAAATGTCAGGCAGAACAATCTCAGACACGATGTGGTTGTGTCTGAGCCAATACGACCAATACAAGGAACTTTGTGCATATGTTTAAAGGGATTATATTACACAAAATGGACTCTTGTAGCTTTATGTCATGTTCTAATGCCGTTTCCTCCTCAAAAACAGACCTGGAGTTGTGTCTTGTTTCATTCACACATAGAGTAACGCTGCATTATCAGTTTGTCCACATCTCCAAAGCTCCAAATGCTCTGTTGCACCTTGTGATGTCACACAGGACGTAAACCACACTGAAAAGTCAAAGTCTATCTGCTTTATATCTGCCATTTCTGGAGATATTATTGTGTTTCCTTGAATGTTCCGCAGTGTGGACAGATATTCAACATATTTATCCCCAAAGAGACAATCAGGAAACACAACCAGGTCAAGTTACAAGTCAGATCCGTGGAGAGGTGACCCAGCTGACAGTTTTTGAGCTATAAAAGCACATCTAGATCAATTAAAGGTTCTATATTACACAAAATTGACTCTTGTAGCTTTAAGTCATGTTCTAAGGCTGTTACTTCCTCAAAAACAGACCTGGAGTTGTGTCTTGTTTCATTCACACATAGAGTAACCCTGCATTATCAGTTTGTCCACATCTCCAAAGCTCCAAATGCTCTGTTGCACCTTGTGATGTCACACAGGAAGTAAACCACACTGAAAAGTCAAAGTCTATCTGCTTTATATCTGCGATTTCTGGAGATATTATTGTGTTTCCTTGAATGTTCTGCAGTGTGGACAGATATTCAACATATTATAGAAGAAAAGAGACAATCAGGAAACACAACCAGGTCAAGTTACAGGTCATATCCGTGGAGAGGTGACCCAGCTGACAGTTTTTGAGCTATAAAAGCACATCTAGATCAATTAAAGGTCCTATATTACACAAATTTGACTGTTGTAGCTTTAAGTCATGTTCTAAGGCTGTTACCGCCTCAAAAACAGACCTGGAGTTGTGTTTTGTTTCATTCACACATGTTTGAGTAACACTTTATACTCTGTTCCACCTTGTGATGTCATGAAGTGGTAGTTTCCACATTAATAGCTATATTTTTTGCTTTTGTTCAGTAGAGATAAGTGGCCATTCCAGGTCTTAAATTATCCAAATGATTCTAGTGAGGGTGTGTGGAGGTTACAAACACTGTGGGGCACTTCCTGTTTTACCACTTGATGACATCACAAGGTGGAACAGAGTGTTTTCAGTTTGAGCTTGAGAGAAGAACTCGTGTTAAACATGTGTGAATGAAACAAAACACAACTCCAGGTCTGTCTGTGACGAGGAAACAACATTATATCTGCTTTTTGAAATCATGGAATGAGAAAATGCGAGGTTAGCATGCTAGTCGGGCTGTAAAAAGTGATTATAAACTCATCCCGGTGAATAATTACGTTGCTCTGAATGCATAAGTTAAGTGAGGAGTAACACTGAACCACTACAAACTGTTTAAAACGAGCCAATTGTGTTTTTCAGTAGCACAGAGGCTCCGTGTCACTATGAACTAAAGCAGGAACAAAGGGCCCGTCTCCTCTCCTTCCATAATCTTCTTATTAATAATTGAACGAGGTGAGTTTCATATCTGTCCCGATCAGCCGTGCCTGTCAGCCCCACATGTGCAATGATCTCTAATGAACACAGACTCTGCACCTTCATCTGCTTCTGGAAAACACGAGGACTTCAACTCCTCTGCTGCAGTGAGACTCTGTTATAAACGACATAATGAAGAGTTTTCTTTCTTTAGCTTTAGCTCGTCACTGTTAAACAAACCAGGGTGGAAGTGTAAGAAAATAGCGTTGTCGTGATGCTAAAATTTCAAACTCCATTTCCATACTTCTACTTCTACTTCTAATACTACAGCAAAAGCCGAAGTTCGATCTGTCAACTGGACAAATCGTTGTAGGACTGAAGATGTTTGGCCGATTCCTCAGTTCTGGTCAGATTACTGCTGGACACTGCCTTATATCTGTCTGTCTTGTCTCCAGTTTCAGCCTTAATGGCCCTATTCAACCTTTAATGGCCCTACTATCTCACACACTTGTTCTCTTTGTTCCTTTTGTTTGCTTTGGGTCTGAACTTCGGGTTTTGCTATGGATCAGACCTGGACGACTGAGGGATTACACAGACACTTCTAATACTACGTTATACTCGATACAGAGACGATAGTAAAAACACTCTTTATTTAAAAAATAGATTTGATTTTCAACATGAAATGGTAGTACTTCCGTGTGGCCTGTGTGTAATCCCTCAGTCGTCCACTAGGTTCATACTGGTCCCTGGTTGAATACTGGTCTGTGTGTCTTATACTGTGAAAGATACAGAGAGACATCATTATAAAGACTTGGATTGGTCCTGGTTCAGTCCTGGTTCAGTCCTGGCTTAGACCTGGTTTAGTCCTGGTTTAGACCTGGTTTAGACCTGGGTTTAGACCTGGTTTAGACCTGGTTTAGTCCTGGGTTAGTCCTGGTTTAGTCCTGGTTTAGTCCTGGTTTAGTTTTAGTATCAATCAGTTATTGGAGTAGTATCAATCAGTATCAATCAGTATTGATGATCCTTTTGACAATCCTATAAGAAAATGCAGTTTTGAATGTGGAGGGTCAGACTCTAAACCCTGGTGCAAAAAAATTACACTGACTGTGACAAAATTCTTCAAAAACTTCAAAAAATATGTTGAAATAAAAAGTTCCAGTAAACAGAGCTGCCTTAGATTAAACCTCATAAGGATGCCAATTATGAGATTGTTTTTTTTTTCTTTTCTCTAAATTGCTATATTTTTTGTCCTGTCTTTATATCTGGGGGTTCTCCCACCTGCTTAATTAAGCCACTTGAGTAAATGCAAGATACGTGAGTTAAATGCCATATAACATCATGACATCTCCATGGAAACAAGCAGATGGCACCAGAAAAATACATCATACACCTTTAAAGCAGTATTATATAACAGTATTTTGTGATTCTCGGGGGGAAAATAAAAAAAACATTGTATTGTTTTCATGTTTTTAATCTGAAATGATGATGTACTTTTAGAAACATCTGAACAGTTTAAGCCCCATGTCACAAATTATTACAGCGGCTCTGTCAAAGCTCCAGTCGCATGAAGCTCATCGAGGCTAACGGTCCATATTTGATATTCTGACCGTGAGTGTCATAGCAACCAAAGAGCCAATCCGGAGCGAGGCTGTTGAAGGTACTCTGCAACGCTGTCAATCAAACCTGTTGCTAACGCTAGAGGGAGCGACGTCAGGGAAAGAACGCAGCTGATTTGTCTGTTATTAATGTTCATATCTTGATTTACAGACACAAAAGTGAAATAAAAACACCAGGATCATGTAGAGGGTTAATATGAACATTTAAGACCAAAATGACGAGCCATAGCCATAATCACTTCCTGTTTGGAGCGCGACAGCTAGCAGGTTAGCTATGTCCATTTCTATAAATATACAGGTCCTTGCCCGAGTATCAGTGAGTGAAGTACTTTTGTTTTAGTATAATTCATGGGGGATTTCAGGGTGTGAAATGAGTCAGACAGTGATCAGATCCATCCTGTGAGTTTGTGAATGGCTGTTCTTGTTCACTGAATGAGCGTTGCAGGCTGTGAATAACAGAAGACCCGTGTACGTTCCCACAGTCGGTTTAAAAATGCATGTGTTTCTGCTGTGTCCTGCTGTAAACCTCGCTGAGCTGCTGCTGTGATCTCATTCACACTTATGTAACCAGGCAGGAGACTCTTTTAAAACCTTATCTGGAAACACCAACGGCTCATTTTTCGTCCTCACATCTCGTCTGTAACGTTTGGAGCTGTTCTGTCCCAACTCTCAAGAATCACAGACAAAATAATGATGCATTCATTTTACACAGCGCTTTTCCAGACGCTCAAAGCCGATTTTACAGTTTTTGTGCTTTTTTCATTCACTTCTCGGTGGTGGTTTGCTCCTATTGTAGCCACAGCTGCCCTGAGGTAGAGGTTTGACAGAAACGAGGCTGCCAATCTGTGCCATCGGCCCCTCTCGAACCACCAACACTCACACAGTTAAAGAAAAACTCATCTGTAACTGGACTAAAAGTTGTAGGAGTGAAGATGTTTGGCTTGGAAACTCATCACAGGGAATAATTAGGATGATCGCTCCACATAAGATCAGTGAGGACGAAGTTTGGATCAGTGCAAACAGTTTAAAAAGAACTAGTTTAGCTTTATATGTTTTTAAGACAGTTAAAATCAGGTACAGTGCCTTTAAATCACTGTCACTGTTGTATTATTACATTATGATGATGATGATGATTATTATCTGGTGAAACTCTTGTTTATTTTAAGTAACACAGCAGTTTTTTTTTGTCAAGTGCTCCATCTATTTCTGTGTTTCTATATCTTATCTGCATATGGATGAATCTGTATCTGAAAAACACGTCACTGCACGAATCATGAAACCAATTGGAAAAACAATATTTTTAAAGAAAAAAAAAAAAAAAAAAACACAGGTGTGAGTAAATTATGTCCTAAATAAATCCAACATGAATCTTCAGGCTCAGTCTCCACCCACAGGTGATGGAGTTTCCTCTGTTTGAGGCGGGGATCAGTCACACGGGGGGAGCTCGGAGGATTTATTCTGCACTTTTCTCCTTTAATATCAGTTTTATGATGATTATTTGTGAGTATCTATGTTTTCATTCGCTGTATTTTGATTTGAATGTGTTTCTTACTATGTGAAACACTTTGAATTACCTTGTGTGTGCGGGCTTCTCTTCTGGATGGTGTGAAATTATGATTTCATGTAACGTGATAAATCATGGCTTTATGCCTACGTGTATTCCAACAAGACATGAGTCAGCAGGTCTCTGAACTTCACGTATGAATTCTGTGCTAAGATCAGATAATATGCCTGGTTGTTCGCACCTTGCCCATCTTGAACCTGATGACATTACACGTACAATAAAGGTTTTTGCAGAATCTGTACATTTTAGTGATGATGAATATGACCTTTGAATGTGTTTTTCTGTACATATGTCTTCAATGAACCCAGATAACATGTATTTCCATCTTTTCAGAAGATAATTATGACGTATGTTAAGGGTATTTAAGAGGGATGCATGCTGAATGTAAGGCAGGAGAAAAGATGTTGTGTTTTGACTTGAAATCTGCATCTGCAAATAAAGAGACTGAATCGTGAATCTTCCTGACTCTCGTCTCCTGCTTTTGGTTCGCCTTCTGAGAAAAAGCTGACAATGGGAAGGACTATGTCTCTCTGGCCTGGGAGCACCTCGGGGTCCTACCAGAGGAGCTGGAGGACGTGTCTGGGGTGAGGGAAGTCTGGGAGTCCCTGCTCAGACTGCTGCCCCCTCGATCCAGCCCCGGATACGACGAAGAACATGGATCGTTATAAGGTTAATGCTATATGCTAGTGCTAATCCATCCATGTTGTTCTTCTTCTGAGCAGGGACTTCCCTCACCCCAGACTCGTAACTTTTCTGTGTTTCTGCGCATGTTTCCTCACAGCGTCACAGCTCAGGCGTCTGTGGCCATGCAGACAGGTTGGAGACAGATGGTTTGTCTCCAACCTCATCAATAATGCTTTGTTTTTGTGCCTGTAAACACAATAATCAGAGCCACGTTCATTTCAAAGTGAGCACAACAACAGGCATCCATCACATCTCACACTCAAAGACACACTTCTGTAGAAATCTGCTCTGCTCGTCACAAAGATCTGCCTCACAACATACGCTGTGATTCTGTGATTCTACTGTGTATTTTTGCCATATTTGGATCATATTCTGACGATAGTTTTACATGTTTAATCCTCGTTTGGTCTTGACGTAGAAGGTCTTGACCAGAAGTCGATCTAGTTTGGGTTCGTAATCAAGGTACATTATTTAATCTGGTGTAGTCTAGTCTAGATTATTCAATTATGAAGTTTGCAAACCCAAAGAGAGATTAAAGTCGACATTTGTAGATAATCTGCTTGGTTATTTCTATTATAAAAACTGAACCAGCCCCCGTCGTCCATCTGAAATGTTGACCTCGTAAAATCCCACTTACAAAACTCTAATCTGTAGTATTTTGTGGTTCAAGACTTATATTTTTACACATATTTTTGTTACAGTTGAGAGGAGGGTGGGAGCAGTTAAACATAAATAAATAAAATGAATAATGACAGTTTTATGTTGAGAAAGAGACATGTCTGTGCCTCAATGCTAATGCTAATGCTAATTTTGAGGCATAATAAATACAAAACTGAAGTATTCTCCATATAAAAATAATCTGGTAGTCTTTATTTGTATTAATTTGAATTTGAAGAGGTTTTTTGTTTGATATTTTATACTTTTATTAAAAGTTTGAGTCACAGTGGGTTAGCTCGTGCGCTGCTGTGATGTGAGCTGGAGACGGTCGGTTCTGCTTTTTAATGATACTGTGTTTTTAAAAAATAGTGTTTTAAAAAAATAGTTTACTGGGATTATTTGCTTTTCTAAAAATTGTGTTGGAGGCTTAAAGTCGTTTCAATATTATCGTTTATCGAGATTTTGTTTCTCTAGAGACATATTTGCAAATATGAAGAGGGTGGGTATAAAATGTGTAAAATTTAATGGGCCGAACTGACTGAAGTAATGGAGACTCTGCAATAAGTGTAATGTGCAATGAGTGGAATGTGCAATAAGTGGAATGTGCAATGAGTGGAATGTGCAATGAGTGGAATGTGCAACGAGTAATGTGCAATGAGTAATGTGCAATGAGTAATGTGCAATGAGTAATGTGCAATGAGGGTAATGTGCAATGAGGGTAATGTGCAATGAGTGGAATGTGCAATGAGTGGAATGTGCAATGAGTGGAATGTGCAATGAGTAATGTGCAATGAGGGTAATGTGCAATGAGGGTAATGTGCAATGAGTGTAATGTGCAATGAGGGTAATGTGCAATTATAGGAATTGTGCAATGAGTAATGTGCAATGAAGGTAATGTGCAATTAAGGGAAATGTGCAATGAGTAATGTGCAATTAAGAGAAATGTGCAATAAGTGTAATGTGCAATGAGAGTAATGTGCAATTATAGGAATTGTGCAATGAGTAATGTGCAATAAGTGTAATGTGCAATAAGTGTAATGTGCAATTAAGGGAAATGTGCAATGAGTGTAATGTGCAATGAGTCTAATGTGCAATGAGTGTAATGTGCAAGGAGTCTAATGTGCAATTATGGAAACTGTGCAATGAGTGTAGCGTACAGTTCTTATTTTGACCTTTTTGTGACCCCAACCTTTGGAACAACAGATGTAAATGATGAATGAATGAATCATTTTGTATCATGTCTCTTCATTAACATGCTTTGTAACAATCAAAAAAACAAAAAAAAAAAAAAAAAAAAAACAAAACAAAAAACAAAAAAAACCTAAATATTCCTCTGTAGCGATAGAATTTGCCTTTTAAAGATGCACTGTGCAACTTTCTGGAACAGGTCCTCCACCTGCTTGTCTCAGTGTAGATGTTATTCCTGTGTCTGGAGTGTTTCATGGCATTAAAGCGCCCCCTATCTTGCATTTATCCAATTACAAGTGTTTTTCTTGTTAAAAATATCTAGAGAAACACGTTCTTCTCGCCTTCTGTGACCTGCAGCTTAACGGAGAAAGACAGTTTTAATGCCATACTGCGGGAAATTACAGGCAAAGTATTCCACTTCTAAAGAGTTTAAGAGTTTCATCCCAAACAAAAATGTGTAGATTTTTAGTTTAGATATATTTTTTCATTCACACATGTTTAACACACAAACCCTGCACTCTGTACCACCTTGTGATGTCATCATGTGGTAATACAGGAAGTGCTCCACTGTGTTTTTAAACACCACACACCTTCACTAGAATCATTTGGATCATTTCAGCCCTGGAGTTGCAAAATCTCTACTAAACTAAAAGTAAAATGTGGCTGTTAACGTGAAAACTACCACTTCATGACATCACAAGGTGGAACAGAGCGTTTTGAGCTTTGGAGATGCAGTTAAACTAATAATACAGTTACTCAAACGTGTGAGTGAAACAAAACACAACTCCAGGTGTGTTTTTGAGGAGGTAACAGCGTTAGAACATGATTTAAAGCTCACGAGAGTCAATTTTGTGTGAGATATGACCTTTAGATAATGATGCTAGTATCTCCTCAGACATTGGCCTTTGTACAAACAAAAATTAGCCTCCCATTTGCGTTTGCAGTTTCTCATCAAAATCCCGAGAGGCGTTAGTGCTGGTCGTCAATTAGAGAGCGTATTCATTATTCTGGACGTGCTCGGCCTCGATGCAAATCACCGTGTTTTTAAGAGCGTCCATTTAAACACATGAATTAAAGTGTGAGTCATAAAGAGGAAGCAGCAGTTTTACTCTCAAATCTCAGACGCTATTATTATTAAACGTGCACCAAGTCATTTTTCTCGTGGAGGGTCAGTGTCTTGTCTCTATGGAGATGTTATCGCTTCGCCAGAAATGTCCCACAGTATGCAATTAACCGTAAGTATCTCCATGGAGACAGTCAGCTAACGCCCCACGGTCAGTAACAGGTCAGATCTGTGGAGAGGACAGTATTCATGGCACTTTTTTTGCCTTAAAAACATCTGTAATTGAATAAATGCGAGATAAGTTTAATGTCATACTGCGGAACATTCCAAGCAAAGTCATAATATCTCCATGGAGACAATCAGCCGACGCCACACGACCAGTTACACCTCAGAGCTGTAGAGAGGCCACTATTCATGGCACTTTTGTTTGTTTTTTGCAATAAAAACACCTGTAATTGAATAAATGCAATGACATGTTTAATGCCATACTGTGGAAAATTCCAAGCAAAGCTGTACTATCTCCATGGAGACAGTCAGCTAACGCCACACGGTCAGTTACAGGTCAGATCTGTGGAGAGGCCAGTTTTCATGGCACTTTTTTTGCCTTAAACAAACCCGTAACTGTATAAATCCAAGCTGTGTTAAATGCCATACTGTGGAACATTCCAGGTAAAGCTGTAATATCTCCATGGAGACAAGCAGAGACAAGCTTTAAATATATGCGCACATTTGATATTTGAGAGTATTTTAATTGACGAAAGGCTTTTTGGATGAGTCATGGCAGAACAGAGAGTTTTTATCTCGTTTTAGTTCCACAAAGTTTGTTTCTGAAGAAGTGAATTTACCTTGAAGTGACTGAACGGAGCTTTTAAGAACAAAAAAAAAGAACAAGAGACTCAGAAACGAAAAAGAGTTCAGCTCGAACTGTGTTTTCATCGTACAGTTTTCAGGGCTCCGTGTCACTTCTCTGACGGACTCCATTTTGAGGACTTTGCCGTTGTCGTGGGCGTGATCTGGTTTACTATTAGTTTGATGTTTTGACTGGATTTCTGAATAACACGGGGACTCTTTAACATAAAGCTGCACTATGTAACTTTTCTGGTGGATGGTCCCTGCTGGTCTCCATGGAGATGTTATTGCTTTTCCTGGAATGTTCCACAGTAGGAAAAAGTACCACAGCACAATGTTCAAACAAAGTAAACACAGGCAGTAAGAAAGACAAGACCATCACAGTACACAAAATAAAAGCATAAATAATCATAAAGTCCAGGTTTAGTCCTGGTTTAGTCCTGGTTTAGACCTGGTTTAGTCTTGGTTTAGTCTTGGTTTAGTCTTGGTTTAGTCTTGGTTTAGTCTTGGTTTAGTCTTGGTTTAGTCTTGTCCTGGTTTAGGTTTAGTCCTGGTTTAGTCCTGGTTTAGTCCTGGTTTAGTCCTGGTTTAGTCCTGGTTTAGTCCTGGTTTAGTCCTGGTTTAGTCCTGGTTTAGTCCTGGTTTAGTCCTGGTTTGGTCCTGGTTTGGTCCTGGTTTAGTCCTGGTTTAGTCCTGGTTTAGTCCTGGTTTAATTCTGGTTTAGTCCCGGTTCAGTCCTGGTTTAGTCCTAGTCTAATCCTGTTTTAGTCCTTTTTTAGTCCTGTTTTAGTCCTGGTCTAGTCCTAGTCTAGTCCTGTTTTAGTCCTGGTTTAGCTCTGGCTTAGTTCTGGTTTAGTCCTGGTTTAGTCCTGGTTTAGTTCTGGTTTAGTCCATGTCCAAAAAACATGTATTCTTACTCTGAGTGAGGTCACTGTTCTCCACAGATCTGACCTGTAACTTGTCTGTAGTGTTATGCCCGACTCAAAGGAGATGGATAAGTTAAATGTCACTCACACACTTTCACAATGACATTTAAAGGTCCTATATTACAAAAAAAAGACTCTTGTGAGGTTTAAGTCATGTTATAAAGCTGTTAACTCATCAAAAACAGACGTGGAGTTGTGTTGTTTTGAGTTACACTTTATTATTAATCTGTAACATCTCCAAAGCTCAAAATGCTCTGTTCCACCTTGTGATGTCATGAAGTGAAACATCTACCTTTTACTTTTTACCTTTAGTTCAGTAGAGACAAGTGACAATTCCAGAGCTGAAATGATCCAAATGATTCTAGTGAAGGTGTGTGGAGTTTAAAAACACAGTGGAGCACTTCCTGTATCACCACATGATGACATCACAAGGTGGAACAGAGTGTTTCGTGCAGGGTTTGTGTGTTAAACATGTGTGGATGAAACAAAAAAACACAACTCCAGGTCTGATTGTGATGAGGAAACAACATTAGAACAGACCAGAAAATACAAGTATAATATGAGCTCTTTAAAAACCTGAGATTATCGCAGAGTCGTCGTCCTCCACCGTCTTATGCAGATACTCTGTAAAAGCCATTAGCCTCGTGGAGGACACAGAGAAACAGGTCCCTAATCTGTGGAGCTTTCATCAGCGCTTTGGTCTGAGTCTAATGCAGCCGGTATAATGTGTCTCAGAGGGACTGTGGCTACACTCAGCCCCGACTGCCTCCAGCTCCACTCTGCAGCCCAAATACAAACACACAGCTACGTCACCTGAAAGAACCTCCAACGGAGATATTTACATGGAGTGTGAACCATAGACTGTGGATGTGACTGGTGTAGCTCACAGTAAAATGTCAGTACAGTCGTCTCTCACTATATCGCGGTTCACCTTTCGTGGTTTCGCTGTTTCATGGACTTTTTTTGGGGGTAATTTTATATGCGTTTTTACAGTGTCTGAACATACATTGTGTTCTGCGTCCTGATTGGCTGAGGGACTGTAGACCATTGTGTTCTGCGTCCTGATTGGCTGAGGGACTGTAGACCATTGTGTTCTGTGTCCTGATTGGCTGAGGGACTGTAGACCATTGTGTTCTGCGTCCTGATTGGCTGAGGGACTGTAGACCATTGTGTTCTGTGTCCTGATTGGCTGAGGGACTGTAGACCATTGTGTTCTGCGTCCTGATTGGCTGAGGGACTGTAGACCATTGTGTTCTGCGTCCTGATTGGCTGAGGGACTGTAGACCATTGTGTTCTGCGTCCTGATTGGCTGAGGGACTGTAGACCATTGTGTTCTGCGTCCTGATTGGCTGAGGGACTGTAGACCATTGTGTTCTGCGTCCTGATTGGCTGAGGGACTGTAGACCATTGTCCATCAGTCTCCTCCGTGTCTCCTGTACAGTACAGAATGTGTCAGACAAATTTACATAAATGTTGGATCACAGTGTGACTCTGAAGTGCTGTATGTTTGCAAGTTTTCTCCCCGACAAAACCCACAATGTCGATGAAACGTTCTGCACCGACAAAGGCACCGACGAAGGTTTGAACTTTGTGTTTAAACAAGAGAGAAATGTGAGAAAATGTTAATGCCTGTGTGAGAAAAGTGTATAAAGTGTGAGGTGAGGGGTTTTACTGCAAAACATATAGAATAATTGTACAAAATAAAGCTGTTTCTTCGTAGATTTTGCCTATTGTGGGTTATTTTTAGAACATAACCCCCGAGATAAACAAGAGACCACTGTATATTTGTTTTCATGATAACAGAAGTTCAAAATCATTGTTCTATATTAATAATAAAATAATTCCCTCGTATTAACTCGGTGAGCGTATTGTCAGGGGCAGGTCTGGGTTTGTTAGTGCTGCAGCAGAAGACGAGGGAGTGAAACGCGCCCGAGCAGAAAGAGCAGTTATTGAGGAGTAGATTAGAAAAAGAGACAAAGCCTGAAGCATGTTTAGATTCAATTAAACCGTATTGGAGACTGCGACACTGAACCAATTCACTTCTGTAAACAGGGGATGTGAATGGGCCTCTCCAGATGATAGTCGCATGCGTAGTACTAGAGGAGTGCTGCAATAATGAGGAAACTCGACGTAACAAAAAAACTCCCCTGAGAACCACTGCTACATGCAACTGTGAACATGCCGTCTCATTTATGCACGTGTGGACTTATATTAATGATCTTAAACCACGTGTTTCTATGTCACATCTTTATACAGAGCTTTTCCACCTTCAAAAAGCACAGACTGTGTAAAGAAGTGAGTGTGACGTCACCCACAGCGTTCAGCTCCAGAAAAATGACGCTCATCGAGGCTAGAGCAGGGATAGCGGAGAATTTGGAGCGATTTAGAGTATCATAGCAACCAAAGAGCCAATCAGGAGTGAGGCTGTTGAAGGTAACGCCTCTTATCGTCTGCACCACTGGTTTAGCAGGGAGCGGGCGCTTAGCAACGCTGTCAATCAAACCTGTCGCTAACGCTAGCGGGAGCAACTTCAGGGAAAGACAGCAGCGAATTTGTCTCTTATTAATGTTCATATCTTGATTTATGGGCAAAATAGCTAAATAAAAACCCCAGGATCATGTAGAGGGTTAATACAAACATTTAAGACCAAAATGATGAGTCTGACAGCTTTATTTTTACAATTATTCTATGTTTCTTGTCTGTAAAACCCCTCGCCACACACTTTATACACTTTTCTCACACAGGCATTAACATTTTCTCACATTTCTCTCTTGTTTAAACACAAAGTTCAAACCTTCGTCGGTGCCTTTGTCGGTGCAGAACGTTTCATCGACATTGTGGGTTTTGTCGGGGAGAAAACTTCTAAACATACAGCACTTCAGAGTCACACTGCGATCCAACATTTATGTAAATTTGTCTGACACATTCTGTACTGTACAGGAGACACGGAGGAGACTGATGGACAATGGTCTACAGTCCCTCAGCCAATCAGGACGCAGAACACAATGGTCTACAGTCCCTCAGCCAATCAGGACGCAGAATACAACAGTCTACAGTCCTTTAGCCAATCAGGACGCAGAACACAATGGTCTACAGTCCCTCAGCCAATCAGGACGCAGAACACAATGGTCTACAGTCCCTCAGCCAATCAGGACGCAGAACACAATGGTCTACAGTCCCTCAGCCAATCAGGACGCAGAACACTATGCAAAAATCCACAAAACAGTGAGACCATGAAAGGTGACCACGATATATTGAGGAACAACTGTACAGCCTGTGCTTTGGACTCTGTGGTTAAGAATCTCTGTTCTAGGTCACGTTCCTGACACGATTCCTCAGCAGAACCGAAACACGAACAGAAGTGTCAAATACAGAAGAGATATTAACTGTATCATCAGGTTGTATTTTTCGTCCATTAGCTGCATTAAAATAGGTCAGTGCGAAATATTCAGAGCAGCGTGGCGTTCCCAAACATTCTCCTCGCTCTGCCGCTCTCATTATCGTCTCCGCGTGGATTTGATTGGACACAGAGCAGCCGCCGCGCTTCAGAAAATGGTGAAACTTGTTGAATAATTCATCGTCGGTGAGAATTCAGACCAAGGCGGAGGTCAGCGAACGCCTCACACATGAGCGTATATGCAAATGAACAGCACCTGGTTACAACTGTACGGAGTCGAGTGCAGCCCCTCAAACTGAGGAACAAACCAACTGGCTTTTGTACAGGGTGGCCCAAAAGTCACTGACAGTTTAAAAAAGTCCATAACTCTTTTGTTTGTAAATATTTTTCTTTTATTTTTTCAGAGCATTTAGATCTACTCTTCCGACATTAATCTGAGCAAATACAGCACCGAGGAACAAACCCTCATTGTACAGTGGTACTTTGAGTCACATGGGTCAAATTCACAAACCCAGCGGTGTTACCGTCCACATTTTAATACCAGAGATGCCCCAAGAGTAAATGTCATTAAAGGAATAATAAGTGTTTTTCACAGACAGGGGGCAGTATGTGATCTCCACAGACCTGACTAGTCCTGATTTCTTCCTGTGGGACTATCTTAAAGAAAAGGTGTTTGTGAATAAACCTCAGACAATAAACCACTTAAAACTTAATATCGAGGATCAAATAAGAGCCATAAGCCCAGAAATGCTTTAAATGTTCTGTAAAGTGTGTTGGATCAGGCTGTTCAGAGACAAACACAAAATGGTGGTCACTTAAAAAACATTATTTAATTTTTTTTTGTCATTTTTACTTCCCCGAGTTTAAGTAGTGATAAGTTCAAGTGTAAGTGAACAATTATAACCGTGTAAATTGCCAAAAATCTGAGAAAGTTCAGTTTATCTACTGCTAAAATTTGGTGAGTCTAACTTAAGAATTATAGGAGCTACTGAAGATTTAAAGGTGTCAGTGACTTTTGGGCCACCCTGTAGTTAAACGGCCTGACATGATGTTTCAGACACATTACCAAAGTTTATTTATAAGATCCTCATAACCAGACAACGCTTACAGAGGCACTGAAAGCATTTTAAATCAAGGAAACACATTTCAGCCGTAATAGCCCTGGCTACTTCGATTGTTCTCTTTGTTTCATTTGTTTGCTTTGGGTCTGAGGATGGAGTTGTAAATGTGCTGTGTTTGTACTATATTTTTCACAGTTCTACAGACACAAACCCACCAATTTTAACCAGCGTAACCAGCACAGAGACTTAATTTGCTTGTAACTATCTCAAAAGCGTCGACTTAAACAGGACATTTTGGTAAGAAATTCCTCCAAACACAATGGGACGGGACAGAACCAGCTCGTCCCGATGGGTTTATGTCCTGTACCACACACCGTACACTTTATTCCACTTGAACTGCTGAGCTCAGTAGCAGAGTCTATATAAAATATTGGCTAAAGCTACGATCACTCACACATCCTGCTCCACATTCGCACATTTTATGAGAATGACCAGCTCTGCACAAAACACACATCTGCTCTGGACAAGTGTTCCCAGGAAATCAATAGGGCCCATGCACAGAGCGGTGGAGTTCGTCATGGCTGTGTGGCTCGTAGCTGGTACACGGCTGTTATATTGCCTCTGTATCATAATAACTGAAGTCACAACACCTCCATTTCCAGCTGCAACCTATGATCTTTGCTCTTCCTCGCAGTTTTTCTCAGTTCCAAGGATGAAAATGTTGTTATTTGGCGGAGTTGCTGCAGCCTGAGGTTTGCTGGATGTGTCCAAAACCAAGCTCAAGACTAGAAATGGCAGAGGTTTTCCTGTGGTTAGTGCCCAGACTATGGAACAGCGCCCCCTGCCTGTCAGATCCTCTCAGTCTTTAATGCAAAAACCCACCTCTTCTCCCTGGCATTTAAAGGGCCCATATTTCACTATTTTGTGTTTGTTCTAATGTCGTTTCCTCGTCACAAACAGACCTGGAGTTGTGTTTTTTTGTTTCATTCACATGTTTAACACACAAACCTGCAGATTTAGGCTGAGTTCTTCTCTCAGACTGAAAACACTCTGTTCTACCTTGTGATGTCATCATGTGGTAATACAGGAAGTGCTCCATTGTGTTTTTAAACTCCATGAACCTTCACTAGAATCATCTGGAATTGCCAATCTCGACTGAACTAAAGGTAAAAGGAGCTGTTGACTTGAAAACTTCCTGACCACTTCATGACATCACAAGGTGGCACAGAGCATTTTGAGCTTTGGAGATGTTACAGACAATATTAAAGTCTGACTCAAACTAGACACGGGACGATATTGAAATTTGGTGTCACGATTATCATGGCCAAAATAATGGCAATTAACGATTATATCATGATAATTATTGTTGCTGAACAGTTTAAAAATGTTCTGGATATGAATAATTACAATTTTAATATTATGAATAGGTCCAACAAGTATTGTACAGGGTGGCCCAAAAGTCACTGACACTTTTAAATCTTCAGTAGCTCCTTAATTCTTAAGTTATACTCACCAAATTTTAGCAGTAGATAAACTGAACCTTCCCAGATTTTTGTCAATATATAAGGGTTATAATTGTTCACTTACACTTGAACTTATCACTACTTAAACTAGGGGAAGTAAAAATGACCTACTTTTTAAACATAATGTTTTTTAAGTGTCCACCATTTTGTGTTTGTCTCTGAACAGCCTGATCCAACACACTTTACAGAACATTTAAAGCATTTCCAGCTTATGTCTCTTATTTGATCCTTGATATTACGTTTGAAGTCGTTTATTGTCTGAGCTTTATTCACAAACACCTTTTCTTTAAGATAAACCCACAGGAAGAAATCCGGACTAGTCAGGTCTGTGGAGATCACATACTGCCCCCTGTCTGTGAAAAAAACACTTATTATTCCTTTAATGGCATTTACACTCGGGGCATCTCTGGTATTAACATGTCGACGGTAACACCTCTGGGTTTGTGAATTTGACCCATGTGACTCAAAGTACCACTGCACAATGAGGGTTCGTTCCTCGGTGCTGTATTTGCTCAGATTAATGTTGGAAGGGTCGTTCTAAATGCTCTGAAAAAATAGAAGAAATATATTTAGAAACAAAAGAGTTATGGATTTTTTTCAACTGTCAGTGACTTTTGGGCCACCTGTACTTTGTTATAAGTGAAAACAACAGTGATCTAGAGGGGATCGTCAGGGAGAAGTCGTTTTTTTCTGCACACGTCTGTTCATTTCCACTATATATTAACACAGTGACGATTCTGACCTATTCTGGGCTATTTTCGTACTTACATTATAAATCTTTGACAAATATCGCTACTCCACATCTCATCTTTGTGGAGAACTTGTCTACAGGAGCCATCTCTGAGCCGTGGAGGTGAGAGGAAGCGTTTCCACGGTAACGGCGGTGTCAGCTACAGGCCGTGTCGCATCTGTGCCTCCCGTGGGACAGACGCACAGGTAAACATCTGCATAACGAGGGATTAAATCACTACTGCACATGGGTCAATGACGAGAGGAGCCACTTCATCCGTGACTTAAAGTTGTTCCAATATTGTCGTTTATCGTGATATTTCTCTGTATTGATATATCAGATCTACTGATGGTGTCGCCTGCTCGTATCCATGCAAATTGCTAAGTGTAATGCCATACTGTGGAACATTCCAGGCAAATTAATAACATCTCCGTGTTTCCATGTAGGGGACACAGAAAAACTCCAGCGTGCAGCTTTAATTTAAGGGACTTGAACTACAAACAGCTCCTATGATCGACAATAACGACTGTATCAGCAAAATAATATAACACAAGTAATAAATAAATAAATATCACACAAATCCTTTTGTGGGTGAAACTTTTGCAGGTTTCACTGGAGCGATGCTTTTTGTTAACGCAGTACTTCTGGTTTGGCTTAAGTACTACTTCTACTGCTGTTGTCTAAACACCATTTAAAGACTTAAAATAATTGTAATTAGCAAAGCCTCTTTAATTAGTCTTTTAGCTGCTGCATTACTGAGAATGACTGACTCCAAATCCAACAGGAAGTGGCTCTGTAGTGGCAAATTGTACTATATATATTGATTCACTACTTTATATGTTTGTAGATTACTTCAATAATTTATTATCATCATCATCATCATCATCATCATCATCATCATATTATTATTATTATTATTATTATATTATTATTATTATTATTATTATTATTATTATTTGTGTTATAAAATGTATTATTATTGTTACTATTATTATTACTATTAATATCATTATTATTTTATGAATGTATTTATTTATTATAATTTATTATTATAATTTATTTATTTTATCATTGCAGTGATATGTTGCTTTAGGCTAAATCTCCTTTCAAAATCCCAATATAACTTTTATTGAACAGAATAATGTCATGACCTCAGAGTAATTAGTGTGAGTGGATTTGTCATATTGTAGGTAGCAGGTGCAGGGATAAGGCCTGAAGGAACTGCAATAATGAGCAAACGCTTTCACTGAAGACTCAAATGACTCAATTAAAACCTGAAATCTGAAAATAGAACAAAACACGAGGAGAAGTGTGACGAAAGAGGCTAAAGCGGCTCAGTTTACGAGCCAATCACTGCAATAAATAAGACATTAGTTTGACTTCAAATCATAATTTTTTCTCTGTAAAGTATTCATTTATTTAAGAATACTTCAGTGGGTTTAAAGAAATTATACATGTGAGTTATGCAAGACACAACATGACATGAGTTATTATCACTTATCATGGTATATTTTACTTAAAAAAAGATCCTTAGATAAACAGCCTTCCTTAGCCACACGAGTCCCACACGAGCCCCACACGAGTCCCGCACGAGTCCCGCACGAGTCCCGCACGAGTCCCGCACGTCCCGCACAAGTCCCGCACGAGTCCACGCGAACCCCACGCAAGTCCCGCACGAGTCCCGCACGAGTCCCGCACGAGTCCCGCACGAGTCCCGCACGAGTCCCGCACGAGTCCCGCACGAGTCCCGCACGAGTCTTATAGTCTTATACTTTACTTGAGTACATTTACAGTGGATACTTTTTACTTTTATTTCATATGGTACTTTTACTTTAAAAGTAACTTTTTGTGTCTGTGTCCGAACTTTTACTTAAGTAACGAAGGACTTCATCCACCTCTAGTCAGAATAAAGTCACTGATACAGGTCACTGAGCAGGGGGCGTAGTGACACAGCAGAGAGAGAGACGCCTTTTTGGTATGTACAAAGCTAACTTTTAATAAAATAATACAAGAAAAGAAAAAGAAATACAATGATGTCCCAGGACTCAGAGGAAGGGGAAGACATGACCTCACCTTCATACATATATTTGAGAACTGCAGCAGGGGGCAGACTTCCTTGGACTTCCTTGTTAAAAATGAATCCATTGAAGTTTTAGGGGAGACACCTGAAGGAACCCACCCAGACACAGGTAGAACATGCAAACTCTGCAAAGAAAGGCCTCACCCAGTCTGATCTATCTGTCCAACGAGAGTGATAGCTATTGGACATGTACTATTAGCTATCTATGCACCTGTCTGTCTCTCTGTCTGTCTGTCTGTCATTAGGTCAGTGTCAAAATCAAAACCCTGTCAAACACGTGGCCTACATGACTAGACAGTGTCGAAACCTCCCCCAAAAGTGTCACAAATTGGTCCAAACTTTCACGTAGAATCAGACTTCAGAACATGTAGCGTAACAAGCGGAGCAGAACAGAAGAAGAGGCTGTGTTCTGTGGGACTCGGGGGACGGTGGAGTAACAGTGAAGCAGAGCCACTAAAGACACTGGAACAAGCACAAAGTGGACAGGCACTTCCCCGGGGTTTTCTGCCCGACTGCATCTCGGGATTATACTTACATCACTGTCTACAAGTACTTTTCTGTGTACAATTACAAGTTACAACCATAGACTGTATAAACAAGTGGACTGAGCGAGTGTGTGACGTCGCCCACACAGCTTTTGAATCCGTGTAAATGAAGCTCATCGAGGCTAGAGCTGGTATAGCGGCTAATTTAGAGTCAAGGTCCATATTTGGAGAATCATAGCAACGAAAGAGCCAATCCGAAGCGAGGCTGTTAAAGGTAACGCCCCTTCCTGCCCACACAGCTGGTTTAGCACGGAGTAGGGTTTAGTAACGCTGTCAATCAGAGAAAGAAGACGCCCGATTTGTCTGTTATTAATGTTCATATCTTGATTTACAGACAAAATAATGAAATAAAAAAACCCAAGATCATGTACAGGGTTAATATGAACATTTAAGACTAAAATGACGAGTCTGACAGCAGCAGTTAAAGAGAGACGGGACACAGTTTTTCAATAGAAAGTGAATTGGAGCCAGAGTTGATGAGGCAGGAAGCCATGATCACTTCCTGTTTGGTTACAATGGGTTGTGACTTCAGCTAGTATCTCGAAGGGACTATGTGTCTGGCCTGGCCTTGGGGTCCCACCGGAGAAGCTGGAGGAAGTGTCTGGGGTGAGTGAAGTTGGGGAGACCCTGCTTAGACTGTGTAATTTTCATACACAAAATAGTTTCTTTAAATGGCACTCTACTTGAAAACGAGAGAAACAACAACTATTTTAAACCGCAGAGGTCCAAACATATTCTTCTCACAGTTTTTTTTTCCAGTGATGGTAAAACTCACAGCAACTAGCATGCTAACAGTGCACCAGCATTAATTCATGGGTTGTCCTTCGATAAAAATGCTTTCTAATTAGCCACTGACAGCACACATCGGTCTCATTCTGATCTAAAGAGCAGCTTTAACAATATCTATACTTAAAATAATTACAGCTCCGTTGACTCCAATTCACTTTCTATTGAAAAAACTGTCACCCCTCTCTCTATAACCGCTGCTGTCAGACTCGTCGTTTTGGTCTTAAAATGTTCGTATTAACCCTCTCTACGTGATCCTGGGGTTTTTATTTTGCTTTTGTGTCTACTGATTTTAATAATGACCAAAACATGTCCAAAACTCTTCCAGAAAAGTGCAATTTTGTTTTGTATTGACATTTTTTGAAGATATATAGTTTCAGAGTTTTGATTAGTTTATGGGTATTGATATTTTTGACAGCCCTATTATACTTCAGTCCAAGTAAAAAAGGCCGAGGGCATTTCAAACCTGATTAGAGAGAAACAACTTTATTTCCTTCACAAAATACTTCCCTTATCTGCAGTGGCTCAAGTAGAAGTAAGATATTGCATTTTGTTATCTGTGTCTATGATGTAGAGGGCTGGACATTAGTGAGCTGTGTTGAAGAGATAACAGCTGAAAGCCTCATACTGTGAGTTTTTTTAAAAGTTTAACTCAAATGACCCTGATTCAACAGCAAACGATTTTAATTACGATGCCCTATGTGACAACTTCAGACATACTTAATTAACTTCAACATTTTGAGGGCAGTGTTCTGGTTTCACCCAGTGCTTCAA
This sequence comes from Periophthalmus modestus, assembly GCA_019594935.1. Lineage (NCBI taxonomy): Eukaryota > Metazoa > Chordata > Actinopteri > Gobiiformes > Gobiidae > Periophthalmus > Periophthalmus modestus. Next base: position 2,518,615 of record JAIEZT010000054.1, read on the forward strand.
GAACAATGCCTTTCATAATTTAAGAAGCACCATGTCACTTTTGTGGTGGCACGTTCCCTCTTCCAGTACCGTACCGTTTTTTTTTTTAAGGTTATGGAGCTTGTGCGTGTGAATGTGAATGTGTGTGGCGAGTGCGTGTGTATAAATGTGTGTGTGAGTGTGCGTGTGAGGGAGTGTGTGTGTGTGTGTGTGCGAGGGTATGAATGAGAGTTTGAGTGTGTGCGTATGTGAGTGTGTATTTGAGTGTGTGTGAGTGAGTGTGAGTGTGAGCGCAAGTGTGAGTGCAAGTGTGAGCATGAGTCGGAGCGTGAGTGTGACTGCAAGTGTGAGCGAGAGTGTGAGTGTGAGTGCAAGTGTGAGCGAGAGTGCAAGTGTGAGCGAGAGTGTGAGTGCGAGAGTGAGTGTGAGCATGAGTGTGAGTGCGAGAGTGAGTGTGAGCATGAGTGTGAGCGCGAGAGTGAGTGTGAGCATGAGTGCAAGTGTGAGTGCGAGCGTGAGTGCAAGCGTGAGTGCAAGTGTGAGCGTGAGTGTGAGTGCAAGTGTGAGCGTGAGTGTGAGTGCAAGTGTGAGCGTGAGTGTGAGCATGAGTGCGAGCGTGAGTCTTATCGTGAGTGTGAGTGCAAGTGTGAGCATGTGAGCGTGAGTGCGAACATGAGTGTGAGCGAGAGTATGAGTGCGAGCATGAGTGCAAGCGTGAGTCTGAGTGTGAGTCTTATGAGTGTGAGTGCAAGTGTGAGCGTGAGTGCAAGTGTGAGCGAGAGTGTGAGTGTGAGCGAGAGTGTGAGTGTGAGCATGAGTGTGAGTGCAAGTGTGAGCGTGAGTGCGAACTTGAGTATGGTCTTGAGTGTGATCGTAAGTGTGATTGTGAGTGCGAATGTGAGTGCAACTGTGAGTGTGAGTCTTATGACTGTGAGGGCAAGTGTGAGTGTGAACTTGAGTGCGAGCGTGAGTGTGATCGTGAGTGCAAACGTGTGAACATGAGTGTGAGCGTAAGTGTGATCGTGAGCTTGAGCGTGAGCTTGAGTGCGATAGTGAGTGCGAATGTGAGTGTGAGTGCAAGTGTGAGCGTAAGTGTCAGCGTGAGGGTACATGTGTGTATGTTCATTTGCAAAATGTACCATCTGTAAAATGTGCACTTCACAAAACAGATGCATCAGGAGGAAAGAACATTCTGTGGAAATACTGAAGCAACAACTCAAAATATCACCCAGGAAGCTTGGGCTCAAATGTGTCTTTCAAATGGACAGTGACCTGAAGCACACTGACAGACTGGTGACAAAGTGGCTTAAGGATAACAAAGTCAGTGTTCTGGAGTGGCCATCACAAACCCTGACCTCAAGCCTAGTGTAAATGTAAGTGCAGATCTGAACTGACATGTGCGAACTGACTGAAGAGTCTAATGTAAACTTTTGCTTTCACCTGTAGATAAAAGGGCTTTGTCTATACACTGTCCTGGATCAGTGTAATGTTTCCACATTTTAGACACATTTCTATTGTTCAAATATAAACATTTCTATTGTTCAAATACACAGCTGGATGTGCGTCTCATGACATCTATGAAAGTATTGCATCAGTTTTACATTAAGGTGTTATTACCTTTGTTCAGTCGATTGAGGGTCTGCCCCGTCTTGGTGGTAGTTCTTCATAAATTCACGTCGGGTACATTTATAACGACAGTAGATCACAGCTCGTATCGTGATCAGTGAAACGCCTCAAAGTCACGACAGTGAAGAAACGTGAACTGGTTATACGTCTTTTATTTATACAAATGAGATCAAAGGCATTGTGCTCATGATGAGGGGGAAGTTCTGCAAACAAAAAGACATTTGTTCTTCTAGCAAATAAAAATAAGTCCAGGAAAACAGATTTTCAAAAAAGGAACCTAAAGGCAACCTGTTGACTTTTTTGTTAAAAATTGCATTTTTATTTTGTTTTGGCAGTGAACAGAGCCTCATTCACAGAGAGATTCTCACGTCATGTGACTCTGGCGTCTGCGTGGAAAAAAAAGTCTAAAGGCAAAACTCTGACAAAACATTTTGCATAATGAGTTCTTTAATAATGGATAAATATTTTATGGCAATGATTCAAGTGATACTAATAAACTTTATTTATACAGCTCCTTAAAAACAGAGTTTACAAACTGCTTCACGGGACAATAAATGCAACATGAAACAGAGTCAAATACAACAGACAAAAGACACAAAATGACAAAAGTCTCTCACAGGCGCTATAATAAAACATGGTCCACAGTGAAACGTGGCACTCAGACCTAAAAGGATTCAAACTGATCTTTATCATCGGTGACTTTGAGGAGGGAAGTGTCCATGAAGAGCCCTAAAAACCTCTTTAAAAATTATTGATTCATTTTTAATTTGAGTCCGGTTGCAGAGCAGTGTAGGGAGCAGTGATGGTCCTGAGGTGTTGGTCAGTGTGTGGGTTTGTCCTACAGTCCTGCTCCTGTCCGCTCCTCCTCATCGAGCCTTTGAGCTGCTCGGTGCTGAGGAGCTCTGTTCAGTCATTTAGATTAACCCAGGAGGTCAATCAAGGGGGCGGTGGACCCGCTCTCGTGTTAGAGGTCCCCTGGTTTAGATCCCGCAGAAGGCCTTGCGCACTGAGCGCAGGAAAGAGCCCAGCCTGCTCCTCTTCTTCAGAGGTGCCACCAGGTTATAGTGGATGGCGTCCAGGACTGTGGAGCTGAAGCCTCTCTGGGCCAGAGAGCGGCCCCGTGCACATGGGTCTCCTTTTGGCCTTTGCACAGGTCTTTGTAAACGGCTGAAGCCACGTCTTTGTATCTGCTCGGCTTCACATGAACCTTCCACTCTGACACCTGATCCTCCAGCTGCGCCAGCACGTCCCCGGTACAGAGGCAAACTGAGAGGGTCCAATTTCTGCCTGGAAGATTTTTGAGACCACCTCGTACACAAGCTTGTTACAGTCCTTTCTGCTCCACAGCCCAGACAGGAGTCTGGCCTCTCGGATGGAGGGGTCCTGGGAACTTCTGGGAGTGGGCGCTGGAGACTTAGCCGCTCTCTCTGAGGGCACCACATACTTCGGAGTTGACTGGGAAGACTGAAGCTCGATATGTAACCAAGGGGGGGGGGGGCGGGCCTACACTGCTGGGGCTGAGCGGAGGGAGGAGAGGGGGGGAGGGGAGGGGAGCTGGCTCCTGGGGCTGAGGAGGGAGGAGTACTGGCTGGTTGTGTGTGAGTCGGGGTCTTGTGCGATCATGCGGGGAGCGTACATTCTCAACACCAGTTTGCGGATCATCCCCACAGCTCTCTGGACCGGGTCGTACAGGGGGGGCAGCTGTGTCTGCATGTGCACCCAGATAGACATTTTGCTCAAGAAACAGCCGCATCTCCAACCCGACGCCCTTCCTCAACTTTGGCCTGTTTTGAACAACAGCGACGTTGGCTGCGATGACGTCAGTGAGGTTCTCTCTCAGATCATTGAACTCTCCTCGGCTCATGGACTTGGGCAGAGCTTCATACACGTCTCCTCCACATGGACTAGCTCCTCCAGAAGAGGAGAGAGGCCAGCTCCATCACCTCCTCTGGGGTCACTCCAGGGCGAGCAGCAGAGTCCTGGCAGATGCGCTGCAGTAAATCCCGAAGAGCAGTTTTGGCATAGCACAACGTGAAGAAAGCCTTAATCTTATTGGCCAATCCTGTCAGACATGACCAGCGGGTGAAGCAGTAGCCGTCCTGCTCTACCACAATGGGAGACCTCCGGACTCAGACTCGATGTTGCTGAGCTCGTCTGTGATGGAGGTGACTATGTCGGAGGCCGCCCTGAGGCTCTCGTAGCTCAGGCTGCTCTCCTCCGCTCCGCTCAGGTCCACGGCCTCGGCCAGCAGGATCTCCCTTACCTCTGTTGTAGCATCGTGGACACTGGGGCTGGAACTTTCTGTCAATACCACCAACCTGCCTGAAGCGGATCCAGGAGTGTGGCTTTTAGAGGCAAAGGCATCACTGGAGGTTTTCTGGGGCTTTCTACAACAGTTAATGGGGCACAATCTGGACGGGCGTGGTCTGGGTCTGGGCTCCTCCTCTTCACTCTCTGCTCCATCAGAGAGTTCCTGCTGCACAGAGCCTCTACATGAGATGCCCAGTTTCTCTCTGAGCTTCTTGCACCTGCTTCTGGGTTCTACTTTCTCCTCTGTGCTCTGCTCTATGACCTCAGGAGGCAGTGGGTTGGATGGTTCGGTGAAGCTGGGGGCTCTCTGCTCTTCTTCTGTGTTTTCAGGAGCTGTAATGACGTCCAGCTCCTCATCGTGGTGCCTTTCTGAATTACTGCAGCTTCTGCCCATCTCCTGCTTGATGGACTGGAGGCTTGTGCTTGTGGAGGGAGCCTCCTCTTGGGGCTCAGCTGCTGAAGGTGGGTGGTTAGTGGAAATACACCCCCCACAGCTCTGCCTCACTTTGTTCTTAATGGAGCGCAGCATTTTTCTGGCGTGAATCACCATAGCTTTCATCTGTTCTTTCCGGGGTCTATATACACTGTCCTCGGGGACCACGAGGCGTTTGTTTTGCACTTGGCTGCGGCACAGGGTGGAGTTTATGGAGGTGGTCAGTTCTTCAATCAGCACTTTGGAGAGAGACCTAATGGACTTGTGAGTGCCGCCGAGCACCGAATGGAAACTGTCACTGACGCTGGTGTACACGGCTCTGCGGACCGCCTCCTCAGACAGCACCAGTGGGTGCTCTTGCTCTCTCCCCTCTAAGACAAAGTTCTTGAGGGCGTCCAGGATCACGTTTGCGATGGTATCAATCATTTCCAGGAACATTTCTACCAAAGTCTCCCTGGACTCCTGCTGTTCCAGGTCTGCAGCTCGGTCCCAGAAGGAGAGCACCAGAGACTGGACCAGTTCTGTGGGGATTTGGGGGACGGCCTCGTCGAGAGGAGAGTGGGCTGCTGCCTCTGGATCTATCGTTACTTCATGGTCCTGTGCAATGGACACAGTCTGCTCCGTCAGAGACACGTCCTCCTCTGTCAGGAGTCTCATCCGGGCTGGACACTGGAGCGCTTCTCTGCTCCTCTAGGATGGAGCTACTGGTGTTATTTGTATTTTCCATTTATATAACTGTGTGAAACGCGTTACACAAATGAAAGGATTATAATAATTGTGTGGACTTCTAAAGCTCGTTTGTCTTTCTCTGAATCTACTCCGTTAAACGTTTGTTTAACAAGTTTTTTTGTTTTTAACTTCAACTGGCCTTACCAACTCTGTGCTGTGAGATCACAGCCTTTGATTCTTTGAAACTTTGACTTTGACGTTACCATGACAACATGTGTTCCATTGGAGGGTGGTTACCATGACAACATGTGTTCCATTGGAGGGTGGAGTTACCACGACAACACACGGTCACATGACCACGTGTTCCATAGAAGAATTTAAAATTGAATTTAAATTTAAAGTTTGAAATAAAAGCATTTCTTTCATCATGGGAGTTTTTAAAGCCGTGTATTTCAACCTTTTTTGAGCCAAGGCACATTTTTTTCATTGAAAAAATCACGAGGCACACCATCAGCAGAAAATGTTATAAATGAAACTCTGTAGCCTATATTTACAATATAAAGTCTTTCTCATCAACGTGTTTTGAATAGGAATCAAATAAACACATAATATAATCAAATAAAATATTTCTACTCACTCAGTGTGAAACCTGGGCCTGTTTGGATGAACAGAGCTGATGTCCTGGCAGGAACTGAAGAACGACAAACACGAAGCTCTGGCTCAACAGCTCCCAGTCTCTCTGTTTTTAGTTTTTAGAGCAGTCAGGCTTGAAAAGATCACCTCACACAGATATGTCGTGGAAAATGGGAGCAATGTCAAAATAGCTTTGTTTGCCAGAATGGGGAACTCCTTGGCAGTAGCTAACTAAAAACTGTCCAAAGGTAAATCAGCAAAGCTTAGCTTTAAACTACAGTTTTGCCTCAGTCCAGTTGGTTCCTCCTGCTCCTGTAGAGTCATGTTCTTTGCAGCAGCTGATGCTGAGCCATATGGATCCTTAACCCAGTCAAGGCATTCAGGCTGAAGAAAAATAAAATGACATCTTCTCCTCAAGAGTTTTTAAATGTTTAAGTATCTCACACAGTGCAGCAGTGTTAACATCGTGCCATTGCTTGGTGACTGTAAACATTTCCAGACATTTGCCACTTTCCACATGTTGTTGCCAGAGTTTTACGTTTGAACGGAATCCATTTATTTTATCTGTACTTGTAGGCAGGTTTTCATTTCGGACTTGCATTTGTGTGTTCAGTTCATTCAGATGAAAAATATGTGCCAGGTATGCCAGTCTTGCACACTACTCATCACTCACGAGCAGCTTTGTGCAGTCGGACGTCTCCTTTGTCAGAAACACCAAGTTCCTCCTGCAGCTCAAACACAGGCCAAGACCTCGCCGCACGACAACCCCCGACCTCCACATGGAACAGCGAGGCTTCATGCTCCCATTTCAACACACAAAGACGCAATTATTCAACGTTTCACGGCTCACGACTTTTCAAAGTTTACCATGTGCACAACATTATCCAACACAGGAGCTCGGTCTGATGCTGAAGTCCTGTCTACAAGAGCCTCACGGAGTAAAAAACTGTGTAACAATCACATCTGGGTTTGTTTCCTTCACTCTGCTGACAAAGCCTTTGTTTAATCCTGGTTTAGTCCTGGTTTAGTCCTGGTTTAGTGCTGGTTTAGTCCCGGTCTAGTCCCGGTCTAGTCCCGGTTTAGCCCCGGTTTAGTCCCGGTTTAATTCTGGTTTAGCCCTGGTTTAATTCTGGTTTAGCCCCGGTTTAGTCCCGGTTTAGTCCCGGTTTAGTCCCGGTTTAGTCCCGGTCTAGTCCCGGTCTAGTCCCGGTCTAGTCCCGGTCTAGTCCCGGTCTAGTCCCGGTCTGGTCCCGGTCTAGTCCCGGTCTGGTCCCGGTTTATTCTTGGTCTAGTCCTGGTCTAGTCTTGGTTTAGTCTGGTTTAGTCCTGGTTTAGTCCTGGTTTAGTCCTGGTTTAGTCCTGGTCTGGTCCTGGTCTGGTCCTGGTCTGGTCCTGGTCTGGTCCTGGTCTAGTCCTGGTTTAGTCCTGGTTTAGTCCTGGTTTAGTCCTGGTTTAGTCCTGGTTTAGTCCTGGTTTAGTCCTGGTCTAGTCCTGGTCTAGTCCTGGTCTAGTCCTGGTTTATTCTTGGTTTAGCCCTGGAATATTCTACAGAACCCATTTAATGCCACACTGTGAAACATTCCAGGTAAAGCCATAACGTCTCAGGCAAAGTGTCAGACCCTCAAAAACAAAAGCCACATATTGAACTTTTAAACTACCGCAGGGGAACAATAAGTTGCGTCAGCCCTGCAGCGAGTAGTTGTGCTGTTGACAGGGTGAGAGTGACGGACAGCTCACACTCACGACCCAGATGCCCTGCACACGTCTAAAATTAATCGGTGAAGTGGCCGTGTTTCTGTGAGCGCAGCTTTAACACCAGTAATTGGACGGGGCAGAGGAGCCTGGGCTCAGCTGCTGCTTTAATGAAGAAGTATTTATAGGTTTACACATTCATAAAGGCAGAAGCACGAGGGGGAGGTCTGTATTTATCACACGAAGAAACATCATTGAAAACAAGAATTACAGTGAGATACATGGTGTAGATCATTGATTTTCTGCGGGAACACTCGGGTCCTTTGAGGGATTGCCAGGTGCTGAGAAAACTTCTCAACGAGACACAAAAAACAAATGCTCAAATTGGTGAGAACATTTCATAAAGTTTTAGTGGATCGTGTCCTGAAGCAACTTTGTACCAACAAAAGTGGGCCACGACCAGGGCCGGTCCAGCCTATAAGCCGACTGAGCAGCTGCTTAGAGTCCAGCAGAGGGCCCCTAAGAGCCCAAACATGTGTATAGAAAATAATATAATATGTAGGTATATGACAAAGGCACCGACGAAGGTTTGAACTTTGTGTTTAAACGAGAGAGAAATGTGAGAAAATGTTAATCCCTGTGTGAGAAAAGTGTATAAAGTGTGTGGTGAGGGGTTTTACAGACAAGAAACATAGAGAATAATTGTTAAAATAAAGCTGATACTTCGCAGATTTCACTTATTACGGGTTATTTTTAGAACGTGACCCCCGAGATAAACCAGGGACCACTGTGTAGTTGTTACTTATTCACCCTCTTGAAGTTGTATTTGGAGTGATTCATATTTGAGTAATTAATCACTTACTTTGCTAGTGCGATGTGCAGCTGTGCATAGGGGGCGCCGACAGCTTTCTACAGCGGAAGTCAGCGGATTTGTTTCTTTTATGAAGTTGTTTTAGATGAATATTGTGATTTAAAATGTGTAAATTATAACAGAATGATCCACGAGTGTCAGAGATTATAACGACAGAGCGACACAAGCACAATGGGTCTGATTTAAAGCCTGTTCCTCAAGCTAATCTCGTTAATAATCGCTAACTATCGACTATCGGAGCAGAACAGGCGGCTTGAGTGTCATTGACTAAGTGAGAACTGTAAAAAGGCCTGTTCGTGGGTAACGTCGCGGAGGATGAAGATTGGAACGAAAAAAAAGCTGAAAATTGGTCTCAAACGACTCTGGTAATTACCATGACAACGGCAAACAGCGGCGGACACATCGGCGCCTGTGAACACGCTCCATGTTTATTTACTAAGCCATTTCACACAAATTGGAAGAAGTGAGGAAGTGTTACTAGAAATGGGAGATAGATTGAAAAAATATGATGGCGATGTTTGTTTTGTAGATGTTTTGTAGCAGCAAAGGCGGCAAAAGAGGCTGAAAATAAAAACACACTGGACTTGGAATGTAATCTTTCCAATAAGTTGACTCAAAACTGACTCTTGTGAGCTTTAAAACATTTATTATTATTCTGTAACATCTCCAAAGCTCAAAATGCTCTGTTCCACCTTGTGATGTCATGAAGTGGTAGTTTTAACAGCTACTTTTGACCTTTTCTTTAGTAAATACTCGCAGTTCCAGGGGCTGAAATTAACCAAATGATTCTAGTGAAGGTGTGTGGAGTTTAAAAACACAGTGGAGCACTTCCTGTATTACCACATGATGACATCACAAGGTGGAACAGAGTGTTGAAAAGAAAGGGAAAAACTCAGTCACAATCTCCAGGTTTGTGTGTTTGTGCGAATGAAACAAAAAAACACAAAAGGTCTGTTTGTGATGAGACAAGAAATTATACTATTCTTGTCCATGCTCAACTTTTTATATGAAACACATCTCAAAAGCCGCCATGTTGGTTTTGACACAACTGTACCACGTGCTTCTCTGATTGGTTAATCCTCTTGTCAATCATGCCTATCTGGGGGATGGGACATGGAGCTAGATCAGACAAACTACGGCCCGACCCTTTCGGTTTATTAATCCGGCCTGTCGAACGTGACCAGATAAGAGTAACATATCCAATCAAATCTAATAAAAACACCAGATTTAAATTTCGTCTTTTGTCATACATGTTACAGGGCAAATCTTTAATGTCATATAAATGTATATATCCTGGCCTGTGGCCCGTGTGTCAAAGTTTTGCCCACCCCTGGACTGGACCGTGTGACAATAAAGTGATGTAAAAGCAGAAAAAACACACATAGGAATTCATCATTTTCACTGTAACAATTCAACAGGTAAAAACAGCAGGACACATTTTTATACAGCGCTTTTCCAACTTCAAGTCACTCAAAGTGCTTTAATGAAGGAACCACTCACACATTCAAACACCAGTGTACACAGACACTGAGGGCGAGGTGGGTTAAGTGTCTTGCACAAGGACACAACAGCAGCATTCATGTGTGGGAGCCGGAATCGCACCTCCAACCGCACCATAGACTGTGTACAGAAGTGGACTGAGTGAGTGCGACGTCACCCACAGTGTTTAGCTCCAGTCAAATGAAGCTCATCGAGGCTAGCAGGTATAGCGGCTAATTTGGAGCAATTTGGAGTAGCATAGCAACCAAAGAGCCAATCAGGAGCGAGGCTGTTAAAGGTAACGCCCCTACCGACGTGCACCACTGGTTTAGCAGGGTGAGAGCACTTGGCAACGCTGTCAATCAAACCTGTTGCTAACGCTAGTGGGAGCAACCTCTGGGAAAGAAGGCGCCTGATTTGTCTGTTATTAATGTTCATAACTTGATTTATGGAGAAAATAGCGAACATTTAAGACCAAAATGACCAGTCTGTCAGCAGCAGTTTTTCAATAGAAAGTGAATTGGAGCCAGAGTTGATGGAGTCGGAAGTGCAGCCCATGATCACTTCCTGTTTAGACCGTGTTCTCTAGCAGGTTAGCTATGTCCGTTCATATAAACAGTCTACGGTTGACAGTGGGGTTCAGCTCTGTGTGTTTTTCTTACCTCCTCCGCCGTCCTTCTCCTCCTCCTCGATGCTGTTCTTGATACTGTCATACTCCTCATCGATGTTCTGGTTTCCTCTGATCTGACTCAGGACCCGTCTCGCCTTTTGGGTGAGCCCGCACTGGATCAGCCACCGGGGGCTCTCCGGCAAGAACAGAAACCCCACGAACTGGAGCACGGCCGGGATCACAGACAGGCCCAGCATGTACCTGCGAGAAACGACGAGGTGAGCTACTTCCCCAAAAACATCCCAAAAATAAAGTTAATGCATATTTATTAAGGTTGTGTTGGCCTATTTAGACAGAGCTGCTGCAGGTTTAGCTCATTACATTTATCACAAGGAGAAAATGTCAAGGTTTCATGTGGCGGGATGAGAATATGCAAGAAACAGTGCAAAAATATCAGTTTTTAATGGTTAATATTGAACGTCTTGTAATGTTTGAACTCTTATTTGCCTGATAAAAGACACAATTGGATCCATTTTGTGGTAACTGTGTTTTAGTGGAAATAAAACGTCTTTTTCAGTCCCTGCGCTGGTATCGGTTCATATTAAAAGTCCAAAAATCAAATGTAAACTTCTGTATAGTAAAAAGTAAATGCAAAAAGGCTGAGAAATATATTCATTTCATTTTTAAAAATTCAAATATGACTTGCCCAAGGCGACATTTACAAGGAAAAAAGAGGTTTATGGTAAATGGTAAATGTCAGACACTCAAAGTCTTTTAAATCGAGGAGAAGTGGCTTAAGTGTCTTGCCCAAGGACACAACAACAGCAGGATGATCTGGTCTAATATCAGGACCAAATACTTAAAGGTTCTACATTACACTAAATTGACTCTTGTGAGATTTTAGCCATGTTATAATGCCGTTTCCTCCCTGAGCTGTGGGATGCCGCAGGGGTCAATCCTGGGACCCCTGTTGTTCAATCTCTACACGTTGCCACTAGCCATCTGTGGGAGCTGGAATCGCACCCCCAACCTGTGCGCCAGTGGATGCCTCCGCTAAACCAACTCAATGATGTTTGTGTCGAGACAAACTGAGCTACTGTCGCCTCTTCAAAAGTTTTTATGTCAAAGTTCCAAAAGTGACACAACTCTTCAAACTCCAGACTAACTCTCTTATATGCAGCTTTTTCTCAGCTCAAAATATATTCTCAGAGATACGATCAGAGCCTCTCAAGCTGTTAATGTTCAGTAGAAAGGACGGCACAGTAGCGAGCGCGAAGCCGTGGTGATGTAGAACATACAGAGTCGCCACACACAGCACGAGCTCGCTCTCGAAATGTTACAGCACGAACATACATCCTGACATTTCAAAACGACTGACTTTTTCTGGCATTTGAAAATCACAGATGGAACAGATCAGCTGCTGCACAGATAAGACTCACGCTGGGATACATGTGACAGATGAAGTGTCTTGCTCAGTGACACAGCAGCAGCAGGATGATCTGGTCTAATATCAGGACTAAATACTTAAAGGTTCTATATTACACAAAACTGACTCTTGTGAGGTTTAAGTCATGTTATAATGTTGTTCCTCCTCAAAAACAGACCTGGAGTTGTGTTTTGTTTCATTCACATGTTTGAGTCACACTTTATTATTTGTTGTAACATCTTCTAGATAAAATACAAATATAATACATGTTTACTTTCATACAAAGGTGTAAAATGTTCTGTTTCCCATCATGCAGCAGTGACCATATATCACACTAAGGGAAGATAACAGCTCTGTTCAGGTCACTTTGGTTAAAACAGGGGTGTCCAAACTCAGGTTTTATTGGCGCTCAGGCCTCCTGCTGAACCGGCCCAATTCATCATAAGCAAAACTTTTAACAGCAAATTAAACTATTTCTACCACTATATCCTCAAACATCACATCAGTGTGATACAGACCTAAAGTGAAAGTGTTTCGGCCTTATTAACACACAGCAGCTCTGTCAAAGCCGAGTTTAAAGCACCAAACTGATCACCGTCTGTGGCTCCGCTTCTAATATGTTTTGAGATGTGGCCCTCGATAAAAAAAAGTTTGGGCACCTCTGGGTTAAAGCCACATTTCTTATCCCTCACTCTGGGAGGTTTATAAAACACTTGGCTTTGAATCTCTTGTCTATAGAATGTTTAACCCCGACTCTTCCCGTAGTATAAAAACCCTGGTACAATCTCACCCTGTCAGACTCTAACATCACTTAAGACTCTGCACCAGACCCGGATTCTGCACCAGACCCGGATTCCGCACCAGACCCGGATTCCGCACCAGACCCGGATTCTGCACCAGACCCGGATTCTGCACCAGACCCGGATTCTGCACCAGACTCTGCTTCATCACTACTCACTTGACTCTGCTTTACATTTTGCCTTTAACCCTGCTGTCGGCCTCATGAACACTTCATAATGTCTGTACCACTGACACACAGAATATCTGCACTAAACTGAACACTTTATAAGCACCCATCACCTCATGAGGCCATGTTTGCACTGTTGTTCTGATGTTGTTGTATTTATTTTTGTCATTATAATAGCTATATTTTAAACTTTTTTATATTATTATTACTCAGTGTTTTTGTGTTGTACTTTATCACTGAAGAAAGCTCCTAGTTTGAGTTGAGTTCACTGATGATGGCAATAAAAGTCTGAAAGATTCTGAACCCAACTGTATCGCTGTAGCTGACAATAAAGATCCACAGAACCATCCCTGTGCCTCTGCGCCTGTAGAAAGTGACAATCTCAAAAGCTCAAAATGCTCTGTTCCACCTTGTGATGTCATGAAGTGGTAGATTTTGAGTTAACGGCTCCTTTTACCTTTATTTCAGTAGAGATCGGCAATTCCACGGCTAAAATTGTCCAAATGATTCTATAGTGAAGGTGTGTGGAGTTTAAAAACACAGTGGAGCACTTCCTGTATTACCACATGATGACATCACAAGGTGGAACAGAGTGTTTTCAGTTTGAGAGAAGAACTCAGCCCAAATCTGCACAACTCCAGGTCTGTTTGTGACGAAGAAACAACATTAGAACACATCAGAAAACAGTGTAATACGTCGCCTTTAATCATTTGTCATTTTGTCACTAATTATAAAATATATCAGAATTTTCTAGATCAAGAATAAACCAGGACAAAACTCTACGCCGCGTCTTACCTCCAGCCGTCGCGCTGCAGGTAGCTGAAGGCCCCGTCGATGAGGCTGGCGGTGAACTGTCCAGCCGTGATGAAGAGCGTGTTGACGGTGACGAGCTGCCCCCGGAGGTGAGGAGGAGACGCTTCGGCGATGTACACGGGCACAGTCATGGACGCGATACCTGGACAAAGAGACGAGAGCCTTAAGGAAACAAGATCACACGAAAGATCCAGGAAGTCAGCGTGTTTGGAGGAGAACAGGAGCGAGATAAAGGTTCAAGGAGTCGCTTTTATCCCAGAGGGTAGTTTGGTTTTGAAGCAGCAGTACAACACAGACCACACAGAACAATTAAAGCATGTATATAATTAGATACAATACAGATTAGACAGAATTCTGGCTGTGAGTATCATAGCAACCAAAGAGCCAATCAGGAGCGAGGCTGCTGAAGGTAACGCCCCTTCCCAATGCAATGCAGCTTCCTGAGTGATTTAAAGGTGCATTTTCTTTTTGCTTTTCTAGTGGAGCGTCTGCCACCTGCTCGTTTCCGTAGAGATGTTTTTTGCTTTGCCTGCACAGAGATGCTCCACAGTATGGCATTAAACTTCAATTCAACTCAAGTTTAAGTCTACAGCACTTTTAAAACAACTTGAGCTGACCATAAATACTCAATAAAAACAAAAATATACAGATAATATGACGCACAGGATGTACTTATGTCATATATGTGTCAGAGTTGTGCATTTAAACCATAAACTGTCAATCAAACCTGTTGCTAACGCTAGTGGGAGCGACCTGATTTGTCTTTTATTAATGTTCATATCTTGATTTATAGACACAAAAGTGAAATAAAAACCCCAGGATCATGTAGAGGGTTAATACGAACATTTAAGACCAAAGGTTACAGAGAGAGGGGACAGTTTTTCAATAGAAAGTGAACTGGAGCCAGAGTCGATGGTGCAGGAAGTGCGCACATGATCACTTCCTATGTGAAACGCGGCGGCTAGCACGTTAGCTATGTCCATTTATTTAAACAGTCTGTGGGTCTGAGGATCTGCTGGGCTCTTTTAAAGATCCGTGTCCTGTAAAAGTCCTGGAGGTCAGAAAAAGTGACCACTGCCATTTCACCACATGAGCGCACAATGTTCTGAGTATTTTCAAACCAAAGAGCTCCGGACCAACACAAAAGAGAAGGTGAAACAGACTCAATAAAACATGAATAAAACATTGGTGCAGCACTTCAACAGGAAGTGAGTGAAGAGTCGCTGGGATAAGGGAATGTCTGTGTTTTTCAGCATTAAAGCTCCTGTATTCACACAAAACTGACTCTTGTGAGGTTTAAGTCGTGTTCTAAAGCTGTTACCTCCTCAAAAACAGACCTGGAGTTGAGTTTTGTTTCATTCACACATGTTTGAGTAACACTTTATTATTAGTCTGTAACATCTCCAAAGCTCAAAACGCTCTGTTCCACCTTGTGATGTCATGAAGTGGTAGTTTTCATGTCTCCAGCTACATTTTACCTTTAGTTCACTAGAGGTTGGCAATTCAAGGGCTGAAATTATCTAATCATGATTCCAGTGAAGGTGTGTGGAGTTTAAAAACACAATGGAGCACTTCCTGTATTCCAGTGAAGGTGTGTGGAGTTTAAAAACACAATGGAGCACTTCCTGTATTACCACATGATGACATCACAAGGTGGAACAGAGTGTTTTCAGTTTGAGAGAGGAAGAACTCAGCCTAAATCTGCAGGTTTGTGTGTTAAACATATGTGAATGTAAAAAACTGTTTGTGACGATATCGACGACATGTCTGTATTTTAGGATCATCTCGATACAAACTAATCCGCAGATCAGAAGTGTCAGTTTGTACAGTTCTGTGCAGAATAAAGTGGAACCTCGTATAGTGGGCGCCGTTAGCGTCTTTTGGGTTGTATTATTTTGCGTGGAGCTGGCGTTTTTGACAGTAAATCAGTTCTATAGAGACTTCAGAGCCGCTTTAACGCCTCCAGAGAGTTGGAGCGGTCGTGACTCAATGACATGAACACAGAACATTTTAAACAAACCCAGACTAGAGTCGCTATATCGCGGTTCACCTTGTTGTTTCACAGATTTTTTTTGTGCAATTTTACATGCTTTTTTACGGCGTATGACATTGTGTTCTGCGTCCTGATTGGCTGAGGGACTGTAGACCATTGTGTTCTGCGTCCTGATTGGCTGAGGGACTGTAGACCATTGTGTTCTGCGTCCTGATTGGCTGAGGGACTGTAGACCATTGTGTTCTGTGTCCTGATTGGCTGAGGGACTGTAGACCATTGTGTTCTGCGTCCTGATTGGCTGAGGGACTGTAGACCATTGTCCATCAGTCCTCCGTGTCTCCTGTACAGTACAAAATGTGTCAGACAAATTTACATAAATGTTGGATCAGTGTGACTCTGAAGTGCTGTATGTTTGCAAGTTTTCTCCCCGACAAAACCCACAATGTCGATGAAACGTTCTGCACCGACAAAGGCACCGACGAAGGTTTGAACTTTGTGTTTAAACAAGAGAGAAATGTGAGAAAATGTTAATGCCTGTGTGAGAAAAGTGTATAAAGTGTGTGGTGAGAGAATAATTGTAAAAATAAAGCTGATACTTCAAAGATTTCACTTGTATTGTGTATGTGTATTAGATTTTTGAGGCGAAACTTTGCCTGAATTCGATTGAGAAGAGCCAACACAAAGAAAATGTGGTTTGGAGCATTTAGAGGCAAAAGTGGATGGGCCGAATAAGGTCATGACTTGAAAGTGTCTCCGAGTGCGGCGGTTTGCTCTGTGTGATGTGTTTGTGGCGTGTGCTCTCGTGTATGTTCCCAGTGGGGCTGCGAGTCAATATGAACCTCAGTGGAATGGGAATCGTTCAGGTTTTTGTTGTGGTTTTAATGGTTCACAGAGGTGGCATTTATTTGAGCATAAGCCTGTCACTATAATCACTATATCGACTTATTCAGGAGATGAAAACCATATATTTTAGGGCTCAGTATTTGTCATGTGGCATTTTCTTTGCAGAAGTGTGGAGATTTGGGGTGTTTGTTGAAATACGAATCAATTTGAGCTTTAGAGAGTTGAGTAAGTCTCTTCTGTGGTTAAATATTGGTTCATTCTTATATATATTTGTTGCAGCTCAGGCCTTTTAATGATACTGTGTTTAAAAATGGTTCACTGGGATTATCCTGTTTTATTTTTATTGTGTCAGTGACATAAGTAGTTTCAATATTATTGTTTATTGCAGTATTTCTCTGTAGTGATCGTTGTGTCATGCTTTAAAATGTGGTATCGTGACAGGCCTATTTGTGCAACATTTGTCGCTAATTATGTAGAAAAACTGCAATATATAGATCTCAGGACCAGAGGTTAGGGCAGGGATGTAGACTGACTGGTAAATGGAGAGCTCTGCATATTACCCCATAGTTCGACACGACAGTGAGAAGGACGCAGGGACGTGACCCTCTCGTTCCCTGAGGTGACCTCCAACACGTGAAGCTGGGCTGTGGGGCAATAAACAAGCCCACACCAGCTCGCCACCTCTCAACACGGGCAACGCCAGAGAACTACAGGGTTCAGCTCCTCTCGAGGACTTCAGTTCCAGAGCCCAGACTGAGTCAATAACGCTCACCGTCCCACACAGGCTCAGGCTCCTCCCCCTCCAGCGACGGGACGCTCCATGTTCGTCTGGAGATCTGCTCTTTAAAACCCCTGCCACCCGATCCCTCTGCACCGGCCCTTTTGGATCCTCCTGCAGGTGGTGGATCCACAGGAGGACTGCCCCACGTCGCTCCTTTGGGCTGTGCCCCTTAAGCCCCCGATAACGACAAGATCATTCTGGCGCTCAAACCACCACATTATGGTGATGGTTTAGGAGGAGTTTTTCACATGTAAATTGTAAAAACTATTCACAAAGCTTTTCAGAAAAATGACAAATATCCAAAGCCCTCCGCTCCTTTAGTTCCTTTCGTTCCCTTTTTCTCTAGTTCTCTTTAGTTCCTTTAGTTCTCTTTAGTTCCCTTTCATTCCCTTTAATTCCATTAGATCCCTTTAGTTCCTTTAGTTCTCTTTCGTTCCCTTTAGTTCTCTTTCGTTCCCGTTCCCTTTTAGTTCTTTGCTTTCGTTCCCTTTGCTTTCTTTCGTTCCCTTTAGTTCCCTTTTCTCTTTCCCTTTAGTTCCCTTTCGTTCCCTTTTCTCTTTCGTTCCCTTTCGTTCCCTTCTTTCTTTCGTTCCCTTTGCTTCTCTTTTCGTTTGCCCTTCGTTCCTTTCTTCTCTTTCGTTCCCTTTGCTTCTCTTTCGTTCCCTTTGCTTCCTTTAGTCCCTTTCGTTCCCTTTGGTTCTCTTTGGTTCCCTTTGGTTCTCTTTGGTTCCCTTTGGTTCTTCTCTTTCGTTCCCTTTGCTTCTCTTTCGTTCCCTTTGCTTCTTTCGTTTTCGTTTGCTTCTCTTTCGTTCCTTTTTTCGGTTCTCTTTCGTTCCCTTTGGTTTCTCTTTCGTTCCTTTGCTTCTCTTTCCCGTTCCCCTTTGCTTCTCTTTCGTTCCCTTTGCTTCTCTTTCGTTCCCTTTGCTTCTCTTTCGTTCCCTTTGCTTCTCTTTCGTTCCCTTTGCTTCTCTTTCGTTCCCTTTGCTTCTCTTTCGTTCCCTTTGCTTCTCTTTCGTTCCCTTTGCTTCTCTTTCGTTCCCTTTGCTTCTCTTTCGTTCCCTTTCGTTCCCTTTGCTTCTCTTTCGTTCCCTTTGCTTCTCTTTCGTTCCCTTTCGTTCCCTTTGCTTCTCTTTCGTTCCCTTTGCTTCTCTTTCGTTCCCTTTGCTTCTCTTTCGTTCCCATACTATCTTAGTCTCTTTCTATCTTGGGACTTCTCAGCAGCTGGACTAATTATAGAACGACACCCTGCTCTGACCCCCACCCTCCCTCCACACGCTCCCCTCCCTGCTGCCTCCACCCTCACCCCCACCTCCACCCCCCTCAGCACCAGCATCTCACAGAGCGACCTGTTGCTATAGTAACCGTCTCGTCTCCAGCCCCTCTCGCCTCGTCTCTGTGGCAGCTCAGGGAACACGCAGCCACAACCAGGAGGTACTGAGGGTGGCTGTTTTTGGATTTTGGGTTGGGTTTTTTTTTTCACTTTTTTTTTGAGAGCTTTTGGGGAAAAAAAGCAACATGTTTTCCGATTAATTTTCCGTGTTTGTCCTTGTGAGCTGCTTTAAATTTCAAGGCAAAAACATACAAATCTCTAGAAAACAACTGCTCCATATTTTAAAATAAGTGTAAACGAGAAAGATTTAAAAAAAATTACACCTGGAGAACTTCAACTTCGCAATAATGGAATGATTTTTAGCGACTTTGTTTTCTGCTGATCTTAAAAAATATAGATTTTTTTTTTTATTTATTTTGACTTATTTATTATGATTTTGTATTTCTAAGCTGATCATTAACAATTAGAAACAACTAAATCAATTAAAATTAAAGTTAGATTAAATGCCCAGCCATAATTTGCAGTATATCCTCAGATTAGAACCCGTAGTCTTCCAAACACGGTGTTAGCACAATCTTTGATTAGATTTAGGTCTGAGGATGGAGTTATAGATGGGAGATAGATGATTTCTAAGGCCCACATTCCTGTTCAACGATGGATTGTCTTTCCTATCAAAAATAGCTTCTTTAACTCTCCTCTCAAACCATTTATTTTCTCTGACTCAGATCTGAACCTCACTATCTTCAAAGTCGTGGTTAGTGTCTTTGAGATGGAGATGTACAGCAGACTGTGGTCCTGAGCTGCTCTTGCTTGTTGGTACATCCTCTTGTGGAGCGTCTTGTTTGGTTTCTCACTGCTCTCTTCACTACACTGAAGGCAGTCGACACATTACTTTGTTTGTGGCTCTGGGTTTTGTTCTTTGGGTGAACCAGTTTCTGTTTTAAAGTGTTTGTAGGTTTGAAATAGACAGGAAGGTAAGGAATGGTTTTAGGATAAAAACGCTAAAAAACAGGACAAAAGGGAGGGACACAACCTAGAAGGAAGAGTCTAATGGACATAAGTAACCAGCTGCATCAACTCTGGCTGCAATTCACTTAACATTAGAAAACTGTGGCCTCTCTCTCTGCACCTGCTGCTCTCAGGCTCATCATTTTGGTCTTAAATGTTCGTATTAACCCTCTACATGATCCTGGTGTTTTTATGTCTCTATTGTGTCTGTAAATCAAGATTTGAACATTAAAAACAGACAAATCAGGCGCCTTCTTTCCCTGAAGTCTCTCCCGCTAGCATTAGCAACAGGTTTGATTGGGGCACAGCTTCGCTCCTGATTGGCTCTTTTGGTTGCTATGATGCTCACACTCGGCTCCAAATTGGCCGTTGTAACTGCTTTAGCCTTGATGAGCTTCGTTTGACTGGAGCCGAGCGCTATGGGTGACGCCACACTCACTCAGTCCACTTCTTTACACAGTCTGTGATACTTCCTTCCAAATTATAACATCACGATCAACAGGCGTCATATATTGTAGCTATAGACCAGACACAAGCACAGTGGGACTTCTTTCACAGCTGATTTTTTGCGCAAAACTTGACCTTGAACCAAAACATCTACAGATACATTTCATCACTGATTAGAGTCAGTAAAAGAATCTTATGTATGTGTCATCGAGGAGGTAGAAATACTTTGAATCATGACCTGAACAAGGGCAGACAGTGCAATAGTCCAGTGTTTTTCTGTGTTTCAATGTGAAGGCGGAAACCAGAGATGCAAATCGCTGTAGAAATCTAATCAGGCGCTCTCAGGCATCCAGGCCGTCTGCTCCGACCACAGCCACCAAATCAAGTCATCAGCTCCACACACATCCTCTTCACATCAGCAGAAGGTCTCTGACAGGGTAACGTGGGTCCAGGGTTTTCAGAGTGAGACACAGCACTGTATTACATCTACACTGATACAAAACACAGCTTAAAAGGGCCTATATTACTCAAAATTGACTCTTGTGAGCTTTTATCCATGTTCTAACGCTGTTACCTCCTCAAAAACAGACCTGGAGTTGTGTTTTGTTTCATTCACATATGTTTGAGTAACATTTTATTAGCAAAAGCCGAAGTTTAAATCTGTCAACTGGATAAAACGTTGTAGGAATGAAGACGTTTGGTCGCTTCTTCAGTTCTGGTCAGATCACTGCTGGACACCGTCTTATATCTGTCTGAAGGGAGGAGCTAACTACACTGGAACTGTAAACATCTATTGTCTCTAGTTTCAGCTGGAGCTACCCCTATTCAGCCCTTAACAACCCTGCGATTGTTCTCTTTGTTCTTTTGGGGATGGAGTTGTAGATCGGTGAGAGATTATGTCCCAGGCCTCCATCCCTGTTTAAGGAAGGATTCCCTTTCCTAACAAAAATCGCTTCTTTAACTCTCCTCTCAAACCATTTCTTTTCTCTGGCTAAAATCTGAACTTCACTGTCTTCAAAGTCGTGGTTAGTGTCTTTGAGATGGAGATGTACAGCAGACTGTGGTCCTGAGCTGTTCTCACGATGGTATTTGTCAAATTAACAGCTACATTTTACCTTTATTTTAGTAGCGATTGGCAACTCCAGAGCTGAACTGATTCTAAATTGATCCAAATGATTCTAGTAAAGGTGTAGTGAAGTTTAAAAACAGAGTGAAGCACTTCCTGTATTGGCACATGATGACATCACAAGGTGGAACAGAGTGTTTTCAGTATGAGAGAAGAACTCAGCCTAAATATAAATGTGTTAAACATGTGAGAATGAAACAAAACACAACTCCAGGTCTGTCTTTGGCGAGGAGGCGACGTTAGAAAATAAATCAGAAAACAACGTAATATACCCCCTTTAAAGGAGACATGCAAACTCTCGAGAGCTGTTTTTTCTTCTCATTTACCCTCTCGGAGTTGTAATTAAAGTGGGTCGTGCATGTTTGCGTAATCTTTATTCTACTGTATTCACGACGTCAGTGCTCTGATTTTCCACACTTTCGTCGCCAACTTCCTGTTAAGTCTAAATGGTAAAAAGTAACATTTTTACACAGCTTTTCTACCTTCAAGTCACTCAAAGTGCTTTACATGAAGGAACCACTCACACATTCACACACCGGTGCACACAGACACTGGGTCGAGGTGGGTAAAGTGTCTTGCCCACGGACACAACGACAGCGTTCATCTGTGGGAGCTGGAATCACGTCGCCAGTTCATACAGTTCATGTTTTAATTATAGTATTTCACATTGACAGTAGTTTTCAGATATTGCCGTTTTAGGGATATTGTTTCAGTACAATATTATAGTTTTAAGATTTTATCATTTTTTTCAATAACCTTTTCCAACCAGACGTCTTTCATTAAGTCATTTTAGATTAAAATTTAGATAAAAAATGTCCAAAATACAACATAATGATCCATGAGTGTCATAGATTATAACATATAGCCATAGACTGTTTATATAAATGGACGTAGCTAACCTGCTAGCTGCCGTGTTCCAAACAGGAAGTGATCACAGATTGCGCTTCGACTCTGGCTCCAATTCACTTTCTATTGAAAAACTGTGTCCCCTCTCTCTGTAACTGCTGCTGTCAGACTCGTCATTTTGGTCTTAAATGTTCGTCTCTACATGATCCTGGGTTTTTTATTTCACTTTTGTGTCTCTAAATCAAGATCTGAACAGACAAATCAGGCGTCTTCTTTCCTCGAGGTCTCTCCTGCTAGTGTGAGCAACAGGTTTGATTGACAGCTGTGTGGGCGGGACACGGCGTTACCTTCAACAGCCTCGCTCCTGATTGGCTCTTTGGTTGCTATGATCGGCTCCAGATTAGCCGCTGTACCTGCTCTAGCCTCGATTATCTTGACTGGAGCTGAACGCAACAGATTTGATTGACAGCGTTGCTAAGCTTCCACTTCTTTATAGAGTTTATGTATAAAGAAAACAAAAGGACAATAGGTTTTTGTAAGTGTCTGGTAAAGATGTGAATGAACATCGCCAAAGTTTTTCATGAATTCATTTAAATGCACAGACTGATTCTGAACACGCCTGAGGGCCGAGGAGAGGAGAAGGCCAACGCTGTTTATAATAATACAAAAATAGACACAATCGTGTTCGTGTTACTTATGAAATTACATCTGGTCATGTCAGACAGGCCCTGATTACATGGAGTTTGTTAAAATGTGCACGTTTTCTCCTGTTTCGTAGTTAAAGGTGACTTAAAGCTCACAAGAGTCAGTTTTGCATAATATAGGACCTCGTTTAATACTTTTCTGTCGCATAAACAAACTAAATATGGGAATAACTTTGAAAACTGGTCCTATTACTCAGCTCATGACAGTTGAAATTGAAAGAAAAGACTTGAAAGGAGGCATTAAAAGGACTTTACTCTTTCTGGAGTCAATCCCAAATTAAAAATGAGCTGGGTTTTCAGTTTGGTTGCTCGTAAATCTGTCACTACATCGACTTGAATCGTTCCATTTGTATCAGACGGAAAAATCATTTGGGGGTCAATATTAATCGTGATACCTTTTCCTAGTACTATTTGGGAACTTTTTGTTATTTTTTGTGTTTTACGATTAGATTTGAGCTGTGGAGGGTTGGATAAAAACATCTATGACTCATTATAGACACAAAACTAACAATAAAAGTGTTTCATTCTGCTGTTTATTTATTGTAGCTCATGAGCGCTTAGCAACACTGTCAATTAAACCTGTTGCTAACGCTAGCTGGAGTGACCTCAGGGAAAGAAGTCGCCTGGAGAAAATAGCAAAATAAAAACCCCAGGATCATGTAGAGGGTTAATACGAACATTTAAGACCAAAAGTGACGAGTCTGACAGCAGCAGTTACAGAGAGAGGGGCCACTGTTTTTCAATAGAAAGTGAATTGGAGCCAGAGTCGATGGAGCCGGAAGCGCGCCCACGTGGCGGCTAGCAGGTTAGCTATGTCCATGTGTATGTACAGTCTATGGACAGGCCTAGTTACTCGTCAGCTCTGTGGACTGGCAGCAGAAATGCATCCAGACCTGCAGGGTATTTTCGTGTATAGCATTTCTTTTTTTTTTTTCTTTTCTTCGGGGTGTACACGGGCTCCTGTTTCATCGAGAACGTTGTCACCCCAAAGATAAGTGACCTGGATACATGTGTTATGTCATGTTCTTTGCCGTGTTCTCTGGGGACAGGCTGCTGCGACGTCTTTGTGGGAGCAGACTCGAACAATAGAACTGAGGCGTCTTTTGTTCAGATCTGCACTCGGCTCTGTCAGAGTTTGGGACAGGTGGAACAAGCACCGACTCAAAGAGAATAAAACACACAAGAGTCAGTCTGAAAGTATTTAAAGAGGAGGTATGTACTTCTATGGGGTATTAAAGAGGAGGTATGTACTTCTATGGGGCATTAAAGAGGAGGTATTGACTTCTATGGGGTATTAAAGAGGAGGTATTTACTTCTATGGGGTATTAAAGAGGAGGTATTTACTTCTATGGGGCATTAAAGAGGAGGTATTTACTTCTATGGGGTATTAAAGAGGAGGTATTTACTTCTATGAGTATTAAAGAGGAGGTATTTACTTCTATGGGGTATTAAAGAGGAGGTATTTACTTCTATGAGTATTAAAGAGGAGGTATTTACTTCTATGGGGTATTAAAGAGGAGGTATTTACTTCTATGGGGTATTAAAGAGGAGGTATTTACATCTATGAGTATTAAAGAGGAGGTATTTACTTCTATGAGTATTAAAGAGGAGGTATTTACTTCTATGGGGTATTAAAGAGGAGGTATTTACTTCTATGGGGTATTAAAGAGGAGGTATTTACTTCTATGGGGTATTAAAGAGGAGGTATTTACTTCTATGGGGTATTAAAGAGGAGGTATTTACTTCTATGGGGTATTAAAGAGGAGGTATTTACTTCTATGAGTATTAAAGAGGAGGTATGTACTTCTATGGGGTATTAAAGAGGAGGTATTTACTTCTATGAGTATTAAAGAGGAGGTATGTACTTCTATGGGGTATTAAAGAGGAGGAGGTATTTACTTCTATGGGGTATTAAAGAGGAGGTATTTACTTCTATGAGTATTAAAGAAGAGGTATTTACTTCTATGAGTATTAAAGAGGAGGTATTTACTTCTATGGGTATTAAAGAGGAGGTATGTACTTCTATGGAGTATTAAAGAGGAGGTATGTACTTCTATGGGGTATTAAAGAGAAAGTATTTCAGTTTTTTATACATATTTACATCTCCATGTTTCCTTTTATTGTTTTAAAATGATATATTCGTCTCATACAACATATTAACATGTTTTATAAGTTTCACTGTCGTTTTTGATGCTCTGACACTCCCTTTGCTCTCTGCACTAAGTCACTCCCCCTTCAGAGCGCTGTCACAACACAACTAACTACTGAAACTACTGCACATCACACCAGGTTTGTGAAGTCGTAGTGAACAGTTTTGTATCATTTTTGTACATTTATGGAGGATTGCCGTGTGGGAGCATGGGTGATGTAGCTTGTGGGCGGAGCCTCGTACAGAATCTTACAGCTAAACATAAGGAGAGTTTGAATAGGGCCCAGGAGAGATCGCTAGATTACTCAAACATGCATGGATGACATATAAAACCTCTTCAGGCATGTTTTTGATGAGGGAACAATGTTATATCATGGCAAAAAAACACAGATTTTGTATAATACTGTTGCTTTAACAAATAAAACACCAAAATAAAACGAATCTCCATTATTTTTAGGGTTATTATGTGAGTTGACCGCAGTTATTTAGATAATAGAATGTCAAAGAACAAAATATCTTGGCATTTTTATAGAAAAATCTTTCTGTCCCTGTAGTTTAGACCCTGTATTAGTTCATCTGTTCATATTTCTTCTTCTTTTTATATGTTTATGATGCTGGAGTTGATTAAAATGTGCAGCCTGAACAGAATCTAAACACGAAAAGTAGCTCAGATTATTATTATTCTTATGACTGTGTGGGTTTGTTCAGTCACACAGATCCAGCAGGGACCAAACACACTTCAGCTCTGAGTGTGTGTGGTGTTCAGTATTCACCTCGTTCAGCTCCACATAGAAACATGTTTACACATTTTGAGTAGGCCATATGTAAGAACAGCTTCGTACAGATCGTTCTTGTGTTTGTTCACTGAAAATGTGCATTCTGAAGAGGCCGGGACCAGATGGAACGTGAGCTCGATGCATTTTCAGTGTCATAGCGTTGGCCAACCAGCAGCAGCGACTCTGAAAATGCGTTTAGGCGACTGTAGGACTGTCAAACGCATCGAAAATCAGCCACTAATCACTACAAAAACTAGTATCGAAGCTCGGACGACTGAGGGATCACACAGATATAAGGTCACAGGGGAAGAGAAACAAAGTACGAACATTTAACGTGGAAAATCGCTTTCTACTGTGTAAAAAAGTGTTTTAGAAGGTCCTATCTTACCAAAAATGAACTCTTGTGAGGTTTAAGCGAGGTTTATAATGTTGTTACCTTCTCAAAAACTTATGAGACCATGATTAGTTTCCAAATATTTAACACTGTAGTATATTTATTCTGGTTTTCTTTGGTGGTTACAGTTATAACAGCGTTTCAGGACCACGGACAGCTCCATTCACATTGATAGTTTATGTTGAGTTTTGAGACGTGGCAAATGCTTCAGTTTTGTATAAACACTTTGGTATAGAAATACTTTTTGAAATAGTTTACACTGGCGTCATTTGGATGGACTTTTAAGTTTGAGAACTGTTCAGATCGCTACAAGAACTAGAGGAAACGCAGCAATACACCAATTACACCAACTCAGCGCCGAGTTCAGAGCCTGTTCATTTCAGAGCTAAAACCAGTTCATTTATTACACACAAAAATAGACTCTTCTTTAATCCATGTTCTAATGCTGTTCCCTCCTCAGTGAATGACAATGTGATCGTAGAACAAGTCCAGTGATGGTTTAAGGACAAGTTTAGATTTTTACCTCGACGCTGTTACGACCCAAAGGAATCAAACATATTTATGAACGGACAGAGGGAAACAAGGGTCAGGGTTCAAGCAGGGGTTTATTTTTTATGTTTTTTGTCAAAAGAGAAAAGCAGGTGGGAAAAAAAACCCTTACCAAACCCCGAGTCCAACTGAAAAAACAAACTAACAAACAGGAAAAGGACCATGGCGACCCGGCCAATGTAAAATAAGGACCGCTGTCTCTACCATCACACAAAACACAACCCATAGACTCTCCCTACAGAAAATAAAGAACAAAAATGAACAGAAACTAATCGCCCAGACCAGGAACAAATGCAAAAAGCTGTACTAAAATAATCTATATAAAAATAACATGGATAAAAATTCTCAACTAAACAACTGACTGACTTAAACTGACAAAAATATACAGGAAAAAATTAGGAATAACTTCTTATGATTTAAATACAAAAAAAAAAAAAAATAGAAAAATGAGGAACACAAGGGGGAAAAAAAGTGACCAAACCTCACGACGCAACAATCTGGGCAAAATGCAAGAGCGTGAAAGAAGTAAAATACAACTCTGTAAAGGTTCTATATTACACAGAATTATAGTTTTAAGTCATGTTCTAATGCTGTTACCTCCTCAAAAACAGACCTGGAGTTGTGTTTTGTTTCATTCACACATGTTTCAGTAACACTTTATTATCAGTTTGTAACATCTCCAAAGCTCAAAACGCTCTGTTCCACCTTGTGATGTCATCAAGTGGTAGTTTTCAAGTTAACAGAGACATTTTTACCTTTAGTTCAGTCGAGATAAGAGAGATAAGAGGCAATTCCACAGCTGAAATGATCCAAATGATTCTAGTGAAGGTGTGAGGTGTTTAAAAACACAGTGGAGCACTTCCTGGATTACCACATGATGACATCACAAGGTGGAACAGAGTGTTTTATTCAGTTTAAGAGAAGAACTCAGCCTAAATCTGCAGGTTTGTGTGTTAAACATGTGTGAATGAAACAAAAAAACACAAGTCCAGGTCTGTTTTTCACGAGGAAACTACATTAGAACAGATCAGAAAACAGAGTGTCACATATTTGTAGTATTTTTTTGTTTTTTTTAATGAAATATGAGCCTAACCTTGTCCTCATGTTTCACCCACATCGTAAAGCAGCGGCTCATTAAGTCTCCACACATTAGTTTTTCAAGAACAGACTTAATTATAAAGAAACTCCATTACTCAGAACACAGGCACAATCTAATTAAATGTGTTCTTTTTTAATTAGCCGCACTATTTATATCCCTTCAACTCGTCTACGGTTTCCACAGACAAAACATTTTTACATTTTCAAACACCGGGTCATTAAAAAGAGTTAATCCTGACGATAAAAGACACACGGAGGTGACGGGCCCCGGGTTAGTCCACACAGAGCAGAAATTATTTGAATAAAAACTATAACTTATCTACAAAATGAAGACGGATGAGACCAGATTGATGCTAGGTCACATGCTAATTTAAACACTAGGGGGCGTATTTACTAAGCCAGGTGCTAATTTATGAGCCATAGACCATAGACCAGGTTGTTCAAACTTTTTTCACTTTTTTCACTGAGGGCCACGGACCAGAGTCGACACACGGACTCAAATGTTGCTCGTTGTACCTTTAATAAAACTTGGAAGATTATTTGTAGGTCTGTGTCACAATGTAATGTGATGTTATTCAGGTTATAGAAGTGGAATCTCTTTAATTTGTAGTAAAAAATGCTTCCAGATCAATTGGGGCAGTTTAGAAGGAGGCGTGACGGCCGACAAAAAGTGGTCTGAAGGCCACATTTAGCCCCTGGGCCGCAGTTTGGACAACCCTGTTATAGACTGTATATATAAATGGACATAGCTAACCTGCTAGCCGCCACGCTCCAAACAGGAAGTGATCACGGGCTGCAATTCTGGTTCCATCGACTCTGGCTCCAATTCACTTTCTATTGAAAAAACTCTCTGGCTTGTGAGTCATTTTGGTTTTAAAATATTAACGTACATGATTTGATTGTTTTTATTCGGCTTTTGTGTCTGTAAATCAAAGTATGAACATTAATAACAGACAAATCAAGCGTCTTCTTTACCCTAGCGTTAGCAACAGGTTTGATTGACAGCGTTGCTAAGCGCTTGCTCCCTGTTAAACCAGTGGTGCGGGCGGGAAAAGGGGCGTGAAGTTCAACATCCTCACTCCTGATTGGCTCTTTGGTTGCTATGATACTCGCGGTTGGGATTCCAGACATGAAACTTAGCTCCAAATTAGCCGCTATAACTGCTGCTAGCATCGATGAGCTTCATTTGACTCTAGGTCTTTTCACAAATACTTGCTTTTACAAAACAAAGGCACGTTCCCAGAGCTAGAAGAGACAGCCCTCCTGCAGAACCTCTTTGCATTTTCTTTCTCCTCGAGTTTGAAGTTTTCCTACCGTGGCATCTCCTGACAGCTTTATGTAAATATAAAGTTACATCGTGCATCTAAAAACTGCGTCCGCTTTGGCCTTTCCCGGTCTGACGAACAGCTACGACGACCTTTAGCCGCGCTCAAGCCCGGACTTCATAACAATCGAGTTTCCACAAAGACGGAGCTGTTAATTTGCAGGTGACAGGAGAGCGCTGGGTAATTGTACGAGGACAGAAAATGTAGTTGGCTTTAATTGCGTTGGCCTTTCATAATCAGGGGCAGCCTATGCGTGTTTGAGTAATGAAGATGGGCGGACGAACAGGTGAGATTAT
Organism: Periophthalmus modestus; assembly: GCA_019594935.1. Classification (NCBI taxonomy): domain Eukaryota; kingdom Metazoa; phylum Chordata; class Actinopteri; order Gobiiformes; family Gobiidae; genus Periophthalmus; species Periophthalmus modestus. The sequence continues at coordinate 2,547,788 of JAIEZT010000054.1, forward strand.
GAAACGCTGTATGTGCTACGGCTCCAGAGACATGAAGGGTTCGTTTTAGCCTCAAAACACAAGGATTTGAAAGAAAACCAAGAGAAGACGTCGTTTTCAAAATGTTTCGCTGTTATTACCTGAACTTTGTCAACTTCTAGGTCAACTAATCACAGTGGAGGCCTAACAAAAAGCTACATAGCACGCTAACTAGCTCACTGTCTCAAAGCTAACAGTCACTTTTATTAAAATCAGAAAACACAGAGTAAGCAACCGATTAAAATTCAAATAAATTAAAGCTTCTATACACAAAACTGACTCTTGTGAGGTTTAAGTCATGTTTTAAAGCTGTTTCCTCCTCAAAAACAGACCTGGAGTTGAGTTTTGTTTCATTCACATGTTTGAGTCACACTTTATTATTCGTCTGTAACATCTCCAAAGCTCAAACTGCTCTGTTCCACCTTGTGATGTCATCAGGTGGTAGTTTTACAAGTCAACAGTGACATTTTACCTTTAGTTTAATAAAGATTTTGGCAAGATTTTTCCAGGGTCTTAAATGATCCAAATGATTCTAGTGAAGGTGTGTGGAGTTTAAAAACACAGTGGAGCACACACACTTGTTTCACCACATGATGACATCACAAGGTGGAACAGAGTGTTTTCAGCTTGAGAGAAGAATTCAGCGTAAAAATGCAGGTTTGTGTGTTAAACATGTGTGAATGAAACAAAAAAAAAACACAACTCCAGATCTGTTTGTGACGAGGAAAAACATGATTTCTTCCATTTTATCAAAGAAACTCTCTCGTTCTCTCTTAAAATGCACAAATCTGAGAGAAACAGATGAAGGCAACATGAACTCAGACCACGTTTCTTGTTCGCTCTGATCTTTGGAACATATTTATCTATTTCTTAACAAATTTCGATGGATAGAAAACACAGCAGCTGTCATTATGCAAACGCCGATCACTCCTGAAGGTTTTAAAAAGAACTGTCTGATCGACCAGGAATGTTACGAAACGTGGGAATATTATTGATTAAAGAGGATGTATTAAACTATCTTCTGATTTATTATAACGTTTCCTCGTCACAAACAGACCTGGAGTTGTATTTTGTTTCATTCACACATGTTTAACACAAACAAACCTGCAGATTTAGCCTGAGTTTTTCTCTCACACCGAAAACACTCTGTTCCACCTTGTGATGTCATCATGTGGGAATACAGGAAGTGCTCCGCTGTGTTTTTAAACTCCACACATTTGGATGATTACAGCCCTGGAATTGCCAATCTACTACTGAAGTAAAGGTAAAAGGTAAAAGTTAACTTTAACTTTGACATCACAAGGTGGAACTTAAGCTTTGGAGATGTTACAGACTAATAATAAAACTCAAAATGCTCCGTTCCACCTTCTGATGTCATGAAGTGGTAGTTTTCAAGTTAACAGCTCCTTTTACCTTTACTTCAGTCGAGATAAGTGGCTATTCCAAAGCTGAAATGATCCAAATGATTCTAGTAGTGAAGGTGTGTGGAGTTTAAAAACACAGTGGAGCACTTCCTGTATCACCACATGATGACATCACAAGGTGGAACAGAGTGTTTTCAGTTTGAGAGAAGAACTCCTAGCTTTTCTGAGCTCTAAACCAGGTCTATAACAGGAAACAGGGTTATTCCAGGTCTTAAAGTCGACTACATCAATTCCCACTTGTCACAAACAAGCACTTTCTCAAAGAAGGACAAAAAGTGGATAAAAAAAACCCTCTAAATCTGGCAACCCCCAAGTGAAAAGCTGCCTGAGTGCCACCAGCCAGAGCGTGCGCACCACAGTTTGAGAAACACTGCCCTGATGATTAACAATTTACAACAAAATATTACATCTTTGCACATAACAGGAAGCAGAAACCTACAAGTGTCGACATTTTCTTTGCCGTAACAGGGAGATTTTTGTTCTTTTTGTCGTGTTACAATAAGATTTGAGCAGCAGAGGTTGAATAAGTCGCTTCGATGTCGACCTGTCGATAACAGAGTTGAAGTTCGATCTATCGCTGAAGCCATAAAAAGTCATCAAGCCGATTTCTAACACCATTTGTCGGCCTAAAACTCCACTCAAAGTTTCATTTAACGACAGAAAGGAGCCGCTCTTTGCTGTTTCAACACAGATTTTTCTCATTTCTTCCTCGAGAATTTTCTTAATGGCTTCGTGTCCAGACTCGGATGAAATCGCTGAATTTACGCCACTTTCCACCACAAAAAATAGTCTAATTTGACACTATTATTACAAATCATGAGCAGAAATCAACTAAAATTAAACCAAACGACTGTGGAGAAAGAAACACCATGATTCTGTAGAGTGTTTCTCCACTGAACTGAAGGTTGGCGGTTCAAATCCCGCTCTGGACGTAACCAGAACTCAGCCTAAATATGCAGGGTTTGCAAGGTCTGTTTGTGTCGAGGAAACAATATTATAACACAGATCAGAAAATCGCGTCATACAGGCCTTTTAAAAACCCACCAGACGCAGGTAGAACATGCAAACTCCGCACAGAAAGGCCTCGTGGGATGTGAAACTGTGGTCAATTGCGATGATATAATGAGCGTTTGTTCGGGGCTCGTTAGCACAACACATCCCATAATGCACTTCTGAGCTCTTAAACATAACGGCGGCGAGTCTAGATGAGCTCTCCCGGGACCAGGGGGTGAAAACGGCGGAGTTACTATGACTGTGTCCTGGTTTAGGGAATGAATCCTTCTGCTAGTGATTAATGAGATAAAAGAACGTGCAGTAGCTTTATAAAGATAATAATAAGACACAGAAGTGAAGTAGGGCTGTCGTGACGGGCTGGACAATATGAAGAATCGTCAATGGTTATCTTCAAAAATAAAGCACTTTACATCAAGGAAACACCTGTAGTTTAGACGTCTACAAACATGTCCTGAAATGCATGAGATTCTTGTGTATTTAACACATTTAAAATACAACTTAAACTCGCCAAAGTGCTTCACACAAAAGTCAACAAAATAGATATACAGTTGTCCCTCGCTGTATCGCGGATTAACTTTCGCTGCCTCGCTGTTTTGAGCATTGTGTTCTGTCTCCTGATTGGCTGAGGGACTGTAGACCATTGTGTTCAGTGTCCTCCTGTCTCCTGCTGAGGGACTGTAGACCATTTGTGTGACTCTGCGTGCTGATTGGCTGAGGGACTGTAGACCATTGTGTTCTGCACCCTGATTGGTTTGAGGGACTGTAGACCATTGTGTTCTGCGTCCTGTGTGTGCTGAGGGACTGTAGTCCATGTAAGTGTTCTCGGAAAAGCTAGGAGTTCTTAGTTTTTCTCTGTTCCACCTTGTGATGTCATCATGTGGTGATACAGGAAGTGCTCCACTGTGTTTTTAAACTCCACACAGCTTCATTTCTATAATCATTTGAATCGTTTCAGCGCCTGGAATAGCCACTTATCTCTCCTGAACTAAAGGTGAAATGTTCGCTGTTAACGTGAAAACTACCACTTCATGACATCACAAGGTGGAACAGAGCATTTTGAGGTTTGGAGACGTTACAGACTAATAATAAAGTGTTACTCAAACATGTGAATGAAACAAAACACAACTCCAGGTCTGTTTTTGAGGAGGAAACAGCATCAGAACACGACTTAAACCTCAGAAGAGTCAGTTTTGTGTAATATCGGACTTTTAATAATTTGTTTCTCGTTGAATTGGGATGAAAAAACACACTGAGACTCTGCGTGTTCTGGCTTTACGCACAGTTTGGATGATGCAGAGCAGTACAAACACGGTTTTAATAATGCTCCCGGCCTCCATCGTGTTCACCAAACCCACTTTAAACGGTTGTCACATGTCGTTGTGTCGTTTTGTCTGACAGCTCCAGTAGAAATGATTCATTCTGTCAGGGAATATTGAAGTCACTACTACAACTAATCATGCTTTAGTCTTATACAGAGTTTTTTCGGATGCTCAAAGTCGCTTTTTACAATTTTGTGCATTATTCTTTCACTCCATACTCAGTGGTTTGCTCGTAATGTCGCCACAACTGCCCTGGGACAGACTAACAGAAGTGAGGCTGCACCATCAGCTCCTACGACTCACACAAACACACAACACTTTCATACAAGGCAATGTGAGTGCAGTGCTTTGCCTAAGGACACAATGACAATTTTTTTTACCACTGGCGCCCCCCTGTGGCCCCTGGTATTCACAGCAATCCCTCATCCAAGTACAAACCAGACCTGGCCCTGCTCAGCTTCCGAGATTTAACGAGATCAGACTTTGACAAAGAGGTTTAGTCATGAAAGAGACTGATTTTTTGGAGAAAATTTAGAGGCATTTTCAAACAATCTTCTCATAATTCCATGTTTAGTTCATGTCACACTAACGTAGCGTAACTCCATCTGTCTGATTGAGCGTATGAAGAAAAATACAAACAATAATGAATAAAAGTAAATGTACAAATAACACACGGTATCATCACACGAAATGATTCACAATAAAAAACAATGATTGAACGGTAACAAACTGGTAAAACTGGCATTAAATCTAATTAAATAAAAGTCTTTATATTCGTTAGCATCAGCTTTTATCCCAAACAAAGGTCATTCGGATAAAACAGCTCCATCTGGTGGTTGTGGAAATAACTACACAAATGGCTCCCTCTGTTGGCCACAAGCAGTATCCATTTTCTTTGCTTATCTGGAACTGGGTCGCAGGGGGCAGCAGACTTCCCTCACCCCAGACATGTCCTCCAAGGTGTTCCCAGGTTGAGTGTCTTGCCCAAGGACACAACGGTAACATTAGTTTATGTCAAGAGCGAGATTTGAACCGCCAACCTTCGGATTAGTGGGCAAACGCTCTACCTACTGAGCCACTGCCGCCCCAAATTGAGCTGGATAAAGGATTTTTCCGTCGTCATGGTTTCAGTAACTGTGAACACTCGTGAAATCGTGATGTTTGTTCGCACAGTCATTTGGTTTCATTTTAGTTGATGGAGCCCCACAGCAGCTAATGGCCCCGTAATGAAGATAGCTACACGATGATAACTAGCATACGCTTCCAAAGAACAGATGCAGTCGCCACACTGGCTAATGACAATGAAGCTAATGCGGCTAATTGCTAATATCCTGCAAAAAGGCGAAGGGAGAGGCGCCGAAAAGGGAACAACACGGCAACCAGATCCATCGACAGCTTATGGCCCGAGCGACCACTTAAAACCCACGACCTCTGACCTCTACGACAAGTCCAAGAAAATGTTCAGTGAAAATCAATAAGCCATCATCTCTGCAGTGTCATTAGTGTTTGCAGTGGGGTTTGGTACATGTGAGAATTGTCAGCCGGAGTAAATCCTTGAGCAGAAAAGACTGTTGTGAAAAGACTCTGAAATCAACACGACGCCAGAGACGAGGAGAATATCGAGAAAATGTTTTTGAGTTCTTGGTTCTTTTTCCAACACAACTTCACTGTTTTTAGTGTTAAATGTCATTACTTTAATCCTTTTGTCCCCAGTTTTGTTCACAAATAGGCTCTTTATACAAAAATACAGTATTATAAAATCCACTATGCAACTTCTCTGATGGAGGATGAGCCGGATCTGTCTATTTACTGTTTGCATTTATTCAGTTTTGGTTGTTTCTTATTGCAAACACCTCGAAAACATCACTATAAGGGGGCTCGCCTCTCCACAGCTCTGATCTGTGACGTCTCTTAACTGTCATGAAAGGTAAGTTTCAGGTTATGCACCATGTAATTTTGTCCATAAGAAAAGTTAAAATAATGACCAAACACGTACGATTTGTGGATGTGACGGGTATTTACAGGTGTATGCGACAATATATGTGTGTATATGTGTGGTGTGTTTTGTGTGTGTACGTGTTTGTGTGTAAATGTTTGAGTGTGTATGTGTGTGTTTGACAGGACGATATAGAGAATATAGATGAGAAACACAATAATTTAAAGTAAAAAAGTACAAATTAATAATAATAATAATAATAAAAATAAATAATAAATTAACATGTATGGTGTTTATGTTTGTATGTCTTGCATTAAATAAAATAAATAATAATAATTATTATAAAATAAATGTATATGTATGGTCATTATGTTTGTATATCTTACTTTAAAAAAAAAAAAAAATAAAATAAATGAATCTGTATGGTCACTATGTTTTTATGTCTTGCATTAAAAAAAAAAAAATAAAAAATATGGTCAGCATGTCCACAGACCTGTTGCTATAGTCACTATATCGACGTTTAGTTCAGTAAAATGAAAGTTGGAACTATATTTTCAGCTCAGTATTTATCGCGGGTCCATTTTCTTTGCAGTGATGGGGGGATCTTAACAATGTTCAGTTCTAAATTTGATATGGAACAAAACAAGGCTGAATATTTCCTAAAATGGACGACATTAACTTGTTTTAACCTGTTTCCACTAAGATCAATTAGTTCAGTTAAAGCAACAGTCTGCAACTTTTTATTTTAAAGGAGTAAACTATAAGTATGTTTAAGCAAGTTTTTCATTTTGTTTGTGTTTATTGCATTGAAAAGGCATAAAACATGTGTCGTTATTCTGTGTGGACTCGCATCTCCACAAACCTGACTCTTACTCAGCCTGGAGCCTTGTCCTGCTCGTTTCCATGGAAATGTTGTTTCTTTGGCTATAAGGTTACACAGTATGACATAAGACCTGTCTATCTCCATGGAGAACGTTTCTAAGTTTGGTTTTAACTCTCCATTTAGAATCATGCCGGAGACGTGCCACCTCCAGAAAGTTACACACTGCAGCTTTAATGTTATTTCAGACACAAATGTTCCCTCTTTTACTCGATAGGACGTCTGGCACCTGCTTGTTCTCCTGGTTCTACTTGACTTTTGTTCCATTCCAGGTGTTTTATGACTTTATTGGACCCCAGCAGCAAAAAGTTACACAGTGCAGCTTTAAATATTTATGTTATATCTTAATAAATAGAATAGTTTAGTACAAACTCAACTGCAGTGAAGTTGGGACACTGTGTAAAACTTAAAAAAAAATACAGAATACAATGATTTGCAAATCCTTTTCAACCTATATTGCGCTGAATAAACTACAAACACATGATATTTAATGTTCAAACTGATAAACTTTATTGTTTTAATGCAAATATTCACTCATTTTCAATTTAATTCCTGAAACATGTTCCAATAAAGCTGGACAGGGGCATGTTTACCACTGCGTTACATCACCTTTCCTTTTAACAACAATCAATAAGCGTCTTTGCAGTTTATTCAGTTCAGTACAGGTCAAAATGGATTTGCAAATCAGTGTATTCTGTATTTTTTAAATGTTTTACACAGTGTCCTAACTTCATGGGATTTGGGTTTGTGCATCTCACTAAATCTGGGACAAATAAACCCACACGGAGCCAAATCTCAAAGAAAAATCAGATGGAAATGGATTATCTGATGCAAATGTTCATGGACTAGACTCAGAATCGCTGGGTTGACAGTGTCTTAGTCGACCAATTGTTTAATTTTGATCATAATATTTCACTTTTCCAGCTTCAAGTCACTCAAAGTTCTTTATATGAAGGAACAGAGAGGACGTCTGGCACCTGCTTGTTCTCATGTTTCTACTTGGCTTTTGTTCCATTCCAGGTGTTTTATGACTTTTTTGGACCCCAGCAGCAAAGTTACACAGTGCAGCTTTAAATATATAAGGTATATCTTAATAAATAGTATAGTTTAGTAGTATCTTAGTACATGAACAACAGCCACATGCCCAAATACGCCCTAAGTTTCGCCTTGGCCTCATAAACTCCAGTGACTCATTCAAGTTGTACTTTTTCAGTCTTACCCAGCCCGACTCCAACGATGAGCCTCCCCGCCAGAAGCGCCTCTTTCCCGGGCGCGGTGCTGAGTACAATCCCCCCGATGGTGAAGAAAAAACTGGCCAGGAGGATGCACACCCTGCGCCCGAAGAGCCCGTTGAGAAACCCTCCGAGCAGCGCGCACAGAGCGGCAGCGGCGACCGTGCTGGAGATGAGCAGCTCCTGCCACAGCGCGCTCAAACCCAGCTCCCGTTTGAGCAGCAGCATCGCCCCGGAGATCACCCCGGTGTCGTACCCGAACAGAAACCCCCCCAGCGCGGAGAAAACGGCCAGGACGTACACGAAACCCGGCGTGACGTCCTGCGTGAACTGTTTACGCGCGGCTCGCTCCAGGTCCCCGGTGGAGGTCGGGGCTGGGGCCGTGGATGAGGCTCCCGCGGCGTGCGCAGAGGAGCTGGAGGAGGCGGAGGAGAGCGCGCCGGGGGCTGTGGTGGCGCTGGTGATGCTGGCTGAGGACGGAGCTTTGATGAGACTCCTCTCGCCTCCGTCGCTCACTTTCCTCCAGCGCTCGCCCATCAGGTTGCTCATGCTCCGGAGGCTGTAGTCATGCTCCTGCTTTCGCGACATATGGAGAAAACAGATGGTGAAGTGGAGGAGTTGTGCAGCTCCAACCAAACCAAAATAATCCCTCGCTTTGCTGGTTCTGCTCGTGCGTAATTTGTGAACCGCAGCTTGGTGGAACTACACGGCGCGCGGTGGAGAGGTAAAGTTGTCTTCCACGTCTTGTTTTGCGTCTTGAGTCACATCCACGAGGTGCAGATGGAGAGTTGGAGACGAGTGCACAGCTGAAAGGTGAGAGAGGCGGGGTGTAGTGGAGTACAGCGTCACCAGCGACGTGGCCGTGACGCAAGGAAGTGTTTGGAAGCACGAGACAAGAAGCATCAAGTGTCTCTGTCCAACAACTGCGACACATCTGAGACAAATAAACACACGTGGAGCCAAATCTTAAAGGAAAATCAGAGTAAATGTTTCATCTGATGCAAATGTGAAAGGACTAGACTCAATCGATTGGTTGGATCGTGTCTTAGTCGACCAATCGTTTCGTTTTGATCATGGCACAGAGCTTTTCCAGCTTCAAGTCACTCAAAGAGCTTTATATGAAGGAAACACTCACACATTCAAACACCAGTGCACACAGACACTGAGGGGGAGAGGGGTTAAGTGTCTTGCCCAAGGACACAACGGCAGGATTCATCTGTGGGAGCTGGAATCGCACCGTCAACCTGTGAGTCAGTGGAGATCAACCAGTGATATTTATGTTGAGAGGGGGATTCGAACCACCAACCTTCAGATCAGTTATGTATTTATTTTTTCTGGCAGGAGGGAGGAATCTTGTTTTTCTTAGCTTGATTTTTATATACAAATAATTAAAAAAAAAGATCGCAAAAAAAATATATATATATATTTATATTTATATGCCACTCCCCATTTTCACATCTTATCATATTTTTATTATTTATTATGTGATGCTCTTCATATTTGTCTATTCACTCAAGATTTGTGTGATTTTTAAAATTATTTTTTATTTATTTATTTATTTTTATTTTTTTGATGTTCCACCATATGGCATTACACATATCTCCATGGAGACGAGTTTAAAGGTCCTGTATTACTCTGTTTTCTGATCTGCTCTAATGTTGTTTCCTCGTCACAAACGGACCTGGAGTTGTGTTTTTTTGTTTCATTCACACATTTTTAACACGTGTGCAGATTTAGGCTCTAAAAACACTCTGTTCCACCTTGTGATGTCATCATGTGGTAATACAGGAAGTGCTCCGCTGTGTCTTTAAAACTCCTCACACCTTCACTCGAATCATGTGGATTATTTCAGACCCTGGAATTACCAATGTCTACTGAACTAAAATCCACTAAAATGTCGCTGTTAACATAAAAACTACCACTTCATGACATCACAAGGTGGAACAGAGCATTTTGAGCTTTGGAGATATCGACAGACTAATGCGTGAATGAGCCAAAACACAACTCCGGGTCTGTATGAACGCGACTTAACGCTCACAAGAGTTAATTCTGCATAACAAAGCTTTCCCTGCAATGTTCCACCATACGGCATTACACATATCACCATGGAGACAAGCAGCTGACGCCACCAGGGCAGGCTTTTTACTCCAATTAAAACTCCTATAATCAAATAAGCACGAGACAGATACGTTTATACTGTCACACTGTGGGACATTCCTGGCAAAGTAATGACGTTTCCATGGATACGAGCAGGTGACAGACTCCCCAGACAAAAGTGGAATGGTTGGGCTTTAATTACTCCTTTACCACAGTCCACTAACCTCGTCCTCTGAGTATTGATTTAACCGTGATGCCAGAAAAGCGTATTTGTTCCAACATGAAGCGGCTCCGTGTTCAACTCCGACAAAACGGTTATAAATGTGAAAGGATCAATGTGAGGACGACCAGGCTCCAGGACGACGTTATGAGGCCCGTGATGGCGAGGGGGGTCGGCGGGATGAACACGCCGTCAGCAGGTTCGGCTCCGGGATTACTCAGGATGCCCCCGGGTCCACGATTATGAAGATAATAAACCTGCTTTTGTACAAGTGATATGTCCGAGCCCGAGGAAGGATGAGTCATGAGGCTGTGGGGTCGATTTAAGAGATGATAAAGCAGCGCAGGTTTATCTGTGAAGAACAACTGCTCCATAAAGTCATTCAACGTGAAGAAGAAAGAAGAAGAAAGAGATTAACATCACAAAACAACAAATGTAAGTCTGGGTTTAAACATCGTCAAAGTCGAGACTGTCTCACATCTTCAGGAAGAATGTTCCAGGTTTAAACTGAACAAAACTCAAACAGTGATTCAACTGGTTTAGACCTGGTTTAGACCTGGTTTAGACCTGGTTTAGACCTGGTTTTTTTAGACCTGGTTTAGACCTGGTTTAGACCTGGTTTAGACCTTTAGACCTGGTTTAGATCTGGTTTAGTCCTGGTTTAGATCTTGTTTAGTCCTGGTTTAGATCTTGTTTAGTCCTGGTTTAGATCTGGTTTAGTCCTGGTTTAGATCTGGTTTAGACCTGGTTTAATCCTGGTTTAATCCTGGTTTACATCTGGTTTAGTCCTGGTTTAGATCTGGTTTAGACCTGGTTTACATCTGGTTTACATCTGGTTTAGACCTGGTTTAGTCCTGGTTTAGACCTTTCTCTGGTTCTAGTCAGACCCTCACAGCAGTGTTCTATCTGGATGCACTGTTCTGTCTTAAGGCTCGTTTGGAGAGGCCAGTGAGCAGATCGTTACAGTCGTTTAACCTCCTTTAGTTGAACAGAGATTGGCAAATCCAGATTGGCTGAAATGATCCAAATGATTCTAGTGAAGATGTGTGGAGTTTAAAAACACAGTGGAGCACTTCCTGTATTACCACATGATGACATCACAAGGTGGAACAGAGTGTTTTGTGTAGGGTTTGTGTGTGAAACATGTGAGAATGAAACAAAACACAACTCCAGGTCTGTTTGTGACGAGGAAACGACATTAGAGCAGATCAGAAAATAGAGTAATATGAGCCCTTTAAGATTTCAAAGACTGAAATATAAACTGATGAAGTAAAACGAGGATCTCATGCACTTCAGAACGTGTTTGGAGACGTCTAAACTACAGGTACAACACAACTTACACTAACTGTAGCCTTGGTTTGATCATTATACCAACTCAAACTGCGATTTCGATTAGACTGCACTGTATTAAAGCTTTTGATAAACTGGATTCACTACAACTAGAACCAACAGCTCCCCCTGCTGGATGTTAAGTGTCAGGAGTCATGAGTGTCAGGTCCACTCATCTGAAGGTTGGTGGTGCAATTCCAGCTCAAACAGATAATGCTGTCGTTGTGTCCTTGGGCAAGATACTTATATTTTTACTAGGCAACAGTACTTTTACCTGAACATGTTTTTTTTCTATACTTTACTACATGGTTTGTTAGGGCTAAATAAATGTCCATCCAGCAAACTGAAAGACATGCTTATAGCTCCCTCTGCTGTTGAGCTGTAGATCACAGATTCATTTTAAAGTCAGTTCTTAAAGTTAAGCAAAGTTTCATGTTTCTGCTGCCACTGGTTATTAAATTTACGGAGCCCGGGATAGGACATTTGCAAAATATAATATTAAAGCATGACAAAGAGATAATGTCACGTTCCCACATGAAATTATCTTGAGGAAACGACATATTATTTTTTAAAGTTAAATATCTTGTGCGCTCGTGAATATATATATATATATATAAGTTATATCCCTATAATATATATTATGTCATTATATCAAGATAATATGTCGTTCCTTATAGGTATTTATATGTTCCCTCAAGATAAGATATGTCGTTCCCTCAAGATAATTGTCTTGTTCCTTCAAGAATAATTATCTCGTTCCTCCTCAAGATAAGTCGTCCCTTCAAGATAATTATGCGGTTCCCACAAGATAATTAAGTAATTTCTCTCAGAGATAATTTTATGCCGTTATTTTCTAAATATTATAATGTTGTTCTCTCAAGATGATATTTTTTTTACTTTTTATTTTCTAAATATTATTCTTCTCCTTTCCATCATCTGTGGGGCACCATACAAATTTCCTATATTACACAAAACTGACTCTTTGTTTCATTCACACGTTTGAATGAAATATTAGTCTGTAACATGTCCAAAGCTCAAAATGCTCTGTAACATCCCCAAAGCTCAAAATGCTCTGTTCCACCTTGTGATGTCATGAAGTGGTAGTTTTAAGTTAACAGCTCCTTTTACCTTTAGTTCAGTAGTAGATTGACAATTCCAGATCTGAAATCATCCAAATGATTCTAGTGAAGGTGTGTGGAGTTTAAAAACACAGTGGAGCACTTCCTGTATCACCACATGATGACATCACAAAGTGTAATTTTTCTGGGGACACGAGACAGAAAAGGACAAAGAAAACCAGAAGAAAAAGAGAAAACAAGAGGAGGAAACAGGCAGTGTTAAAGGAAACAAAGCCCTGTAGCTAATCAGTTACTCAAATATTAATTATTAATATAAATCGTGACAGATATGATCAAAGTCATTCAGGTTTGGTGCAGAGTTCTGGATGGTTCCATGTGAATCAGACTCATTCCACTTTGAAGCTGAATCTGATGGAAGCAGCACAGCCGAGTTCACATGAGCACACACCAAACTGAACGTCACACATATTTCAAACAGCATGAGAATCAGAGGTGCACCGCCTTATCTGTTTGTATCAGTGGAGGAGTTTTTGCTTTACCTGGAATGTTCTGCAGTGTGGCATTAAGCTTATCTTATCAAAACCTAGATGCCTTTTTTTTTTTGTGTAATTTTTAACGTTTTATTATTTTTTGTGATATAACAAATGAACACAATAAAATAGCTTAGTAAAATAAAATGCTCTGTCTGGACTTTTAACATTTATGGCTCTGTCTGGAGGGTTGGGTTTAGAGGTCAGGGGTCAGGGGTTATGACTGCCTGCTTTGCGCAACTTACCTACAGTTTAATCTATGAAATGTGTGATTTTTTTTTTTTTTTTTAAATCTTACTGTGATCCCTCTTTCCAGGAACCTTCTGCACATCTGGACCATAGACTGTATAAAAGAAGTGGACTGAGTGAGTGTGACGTTACCCACAGCCTTTAGCTTCAGTCAAATGAAGCTCATCGATACTAGCGGTTAATAACGGCTAATTTGGAGCCAAGTTTCATATTTAGAATTCCGACTGAGTATCATAGCAACCAAAGAGCCAATCCAGAGCGAGGCTTAGCAACGCTGCCAATCAAACCTGCTGCTAACGCTATCAGGAGCGACCTCAGGAAAAGAAACCAGCTGATTTGTCTGTTATCAATGTTCATATTTTGATTTACGGACACAATAGTGAAATAAAAACCCCAGAATCATGTAGAGGGTTAATACGAACATTTAAGACCAAAATGACGAGTCTGACAGCAGCAGTTACAGAGAGAGAGAGACACAGTTTTTCAATAGAAAGTTAATTGGAGCCAGAGTCGATAGAGCTGGAAGCGTGGTGGCTAGCAGGTTAGCTATGTCCATTTATATAAATAGTATATGGTGTGGACTAATGATGGAAACTGACTTTTTGACTCTCTCTGGTGAATTATGCAGTAGCATTATTGGTCAATATTCACTGTCCTTGTTATAAATAAATAAAATAAATACAAAAACAGAAAAAAAACTCAAAAAGACACAAAAACCCAAAACAACTGTAGACATAGGACCCATATAAACCTTCCCCTTGATGAGAAAGTGTTCTTGTGCAAACCATATCTGCGAAAAAGTATAAATATAACAAGAGGTAACTAGACTATAGATTAAAAAAAAAAGAAAGAAAAAAACACCAACTTAAACAGAGCCGTTTGGAGCCTGGATTTAAACATGGTCAAAGTAGAGGTCTTAGTGCTTTTTAAAAAAATTGTATTTAGTTGTATTAGAGCCAATACACTTTTCCCCTAAAACACTTTCATTTTTCAGTGTTTCTCCCACATCCAAAAGAGAAAGGTTCATATAATTTCAACAAATATCTAACGTGTGTGTGTGTGTGTGTGTGTGTGTGTGTGTGTGTGTGTGTGCGTGCGTGCGTGCGTGCGTGCGTGCGGATTCCCCTTGAGTTTAGGGCAGAAAAATACTCATTTACATCCTGGTTCTTGTCCTTTGAGAGTTTACTTTGGCCCCGCCCCTTCTCGGTTTGTTGACCCAGGAGCATTGTCTAGTTTACAATTGTTTGCCAAAATGTCTTCATAACGGCTTAATATTTCACCACGGCTCTGACCGGCTTTGAATGTAACTAAAATGACAAGAAGCTCACAAATAAGTCCACACTTGACCTGGTTCAGTGGCTGTTTGAGCCGTAGTCCTGCTCTAGATTTGATTTGGACCTGATCTAGTCCTGGTTTAGTTCCAGGTTTAGTCCTATTTGTTTAAGGTACCATTGTCTCCCCAAATGTGTGTGTTATTCATGATCTGTGCTCTTTTCTGTGTAAACTCTGCACACCTGACGGGGCGACAGGTGCGTTTGGAGGAGGAGGGGCACACCTGACGGGGCGACAGGTGTGTTTAGAGGAGGAGGGGCACACCTGAGGAGGGGGACGGGGCGACAGGTGTGTTTAGAGGAGGAGGGGCACACCTGATGGGGCGACAGTGTGCGTTTGGAGGAGGGGAGGAGGGGCACACCTGACTGACGGGGCGACAGGTGCGTTAGAGGAGGAGGAGGGGCACACCTGACGGGGCGACAGGTGCGTTTAGAGGAGGAGGGGCACACCTGACGGGGCGACAGGTGCGTTTAGAGGAGGAGGGGCACACCTGACGGGGCGACAGGTGCGTTTAGAGGAGGAGGGGCACACCTGAGAGGAGGGGGGACAGGTGCGACAGGTGCGTTTGGAGGAGGAGGGGCACACCTGACAGGGCGACAGGTGCGTTTAGAGGAGGAGGGGCACACCTGACGGGGCGACAGGTGCGTTTAGAGGAGGAGGGGCACACCTGACGGGGCGACAGGTGCGTTTGGAGGAGGGGGGGCACACCTGACGGGGCGACAGGTGCGTTTAGAGGAGGAGGGGCACACCTGATGGGGCGACAGGTGCGTTTAGAGGAGGAGGGACACACCTGACGGGGCGACAGGTGCGTTTAGAGGAAGAGGGGCACACCTGACGGGGCGACAGGTGCGTTTGGAGGACGGCCACTTGAGTGAAAGGTTTGACTCTCGCTCACCGTCTCACTCTTAGTCGTAGAAACAAAGGACAGACCTTTGGACACCACAATGTGACGTTTTGGGGTCAAGCCTTTTTCTGACATGATTCAGTTTCACACCTGTTTTACTCAAGCCCAAGCAGTCACCTGACCAATCATGTGACTGGAAAGGTTATGCACACAAATGTCAGTTGAAGTAAAAGAAAATTTCAAATCTGTCAATTGGACAAAGAGTTGTAGGAGTGAAGATGTTTAGCTGCCAAACGTCTTCACTCCTGATAAACATGAACAGGTGATCATTATTATCTTTAAGTGGTGCTTTGTCATTTATTTATTGATTGATTTCTGTGCAACTTCCAAAAAACATCGTGTCAGTTACGCTATGCTCCAACGTCTTGAATGGAAAACTCTTGAGGAACATTAAAATCATCAACGACTTGTGTAGGCCTGTCACCATAACACATTTTGAAGTTTGATATATCACTGAAGTGAAGATGATAAACGAGAATATTGAAACAAATGTATACCAATGACACAAAAACCCAAGATTTAAACCACAAAAACTATTCTGCAGCTACAATATTATTAAAAACAATGAGCTGCAGTAAATAAACAGCAGAAAGAAGCACTCCAGTCGTTAGTGAGTCATAAAAGTTACGTATTCAACCTTTTACGGCTCAAATCTTATCATATTGTGACCCACTACAAAAAACTCCTCCCAGAATGGAATAAACTCACTTCTCGCAGTTTGAAGCCCGACTTTGACGCCTTTGGCAAAACCTTAAATGGTCCCAGTCACTTTTTAATACAACGCTTTTCCACCTTCAAATCCCTGCTTAGACTGCTGCCCCCGCGACCTGGGCCCAGATAAGAGGAAGAAAATGGATGGATGGAGATGTCATGAAGTCATACTCTCAGATGGGGGCGCAAGAGGAAGATTGATTGAGTTTAGAAAAGTAACTGTACCACCAAATGAAAAAGTAATTGTACTGAATACAGCTACTCAAAATAAGTATTCTCACTGCCAACACTGTGGTGTAAATATCTTTTAGTTTACATTTTAGAGTTATCCTTGAATCTATTTCTTAAATTATTTCTATTATCTATATCTTGTTTTAATTTTATTTCCTTCTGTTCTATGTGTGCGGTGCAATGCTGGAATTTCCCCACTGTGGGACTAATAAAGGCATATCTTATCTTATCTTATCTTATTTTTATTAGAACGTCATCACAGCAGCACCGTGCATCTGTTAGAATGTTTCTATTGGCTCTTTTCAGATTCTAGATGTCATACTCCCAGATGGGGGCGCGAAGGGACAGATTTCCCTATTGATTACATTGTACTTTGCCAAGAAATATCCAAAAAGTAAATTCACAAATGTTGGACGCATGGACTGTGTAAAGAAGTGGACTGAGTGAGCGTGACGTCACCCACAGTGTTAGCTCCAAATGAAGCTCATCGAGGCTAGAGTAGTGGCTAATTTTGGACTAGGAGTATCATAGCAACCAAAGAGCCAATCCGGAGCGAGGTTGTGGAAGGTAACACCCCTTCCCGCACTCACCACTGGTTTAGCATCGAGCAGGCGTCCATTATTAATGTTCATATCTTGATTTACAGACACAATAGTGAAATAAAAACCCCTAATCACTGTAACTTCTCAACCAATCGTGCTTCATGTAAATTCAAAAGTCGTCTCAAAGCAGAGACATGGGGCTCTTTAAATATGTTACTGTCATTATGGTAATGTGCTTATGCGCTCTCGAAGGCGACCAATCAGAGCGCAGGCACCGCCAGTAAATAGTTAAAATGAGGTAGTTGTGTGAAAAAAGGCAAAAGTACATGCTGATACTTCCTTTAACATGATTTTTATGGCTAAAAAAAGAATAAAAGGTCTATAATGTGCTCAGTCTTTAAACGGTTAAGACCAAAATGATGAGTCTGACAGCAGCACTTATAGAGAGAGAGGCCACAGTTTTTCAATAGAAAGTGAACTGGAGCCAGAGTTGATGAAGGCGGAAGCACGCACATGATCACTTCCTGTTTGGAACGCGACGGCTGGCAGGTTAGCTATGTCCATTTACATATACTGTGCAGTTTATGGTTGAACCTGATCATTTTTATTAGTGTCTAGACCAAGAACTCACCGTGTTACAACAAAAACCTGAAATTGAACAAAACACATTTACATCCGTCTGAAATATTACTGAATGTGGTGACATCATCTGTGTTAAATATTATTTCTGTGTATTTTAATATCAACATTCAAAGTAAGGCATTTGCTCGATCAGTTGTGAATAATGGAGCCTCTTTCTTGATGAAACTTTAATGATAATGATTTGGGTGAATGTGTAATCCCTCAGTGTATTTTTTTTGTATTGTTTCCTGGTTCTTTCCCTGCTTGACCCGTCCGGGGCATCAGGGGGAGGGGGTATATAAGCCGAGGTGGAGGGGCCTCGCACAAACCTTTGCTTTGACCTTCTGCAAACACCATGAGCTGCAGACGGGTGCTGGTTTTGAGCGCTCTGCTTAGTTTAGGTATAAAAAAACTGCCTAAATGTGTTGATTTCAAATGAATCTGTCTGTGTTTGTGTGTCTAATATGTCTGTTCTTGTTAATAGTTTTGGAGACTGGAGATGGACTGACACTGGAAGAACGCAAAATGTGTAAGTAAGAACTATGTTTAAAACTATAAATGATCACATTTACACTTTAGATTAAATGGGTTAATCGCAACTGATTCGTAATTGAAATGATCAAGAACCAGAGGTGGAACGTAACCAAGCAAAAGTCGTAAAATTCTGTACTTAAGTAAAAAAAATATATAGGTATCTTTACTTTACTCAAGTGGATTTTAAAACTGATACTTTACTTTTACTTCAGTACATTTGAGAGTAGTATCTGTACTGTACAGGGCACTACATTTTTGAACAGGACTTAAAAGTAAAAGTATTTTTTATCATCGTTTGAGAGCTGCAGAAAAGGCTGAGGGTTTATTTTAACATGTTCATTAAGGTAAAACAAGTTTATCTGTACAGCACAATCAGTCCACAAAGTAATTCAAAGTGTTTTATAGAATAAGAAAGAGAAAATCAAAACATCAATAATCATGAAAGTAACATTAAAAGAGAAGAATAAAACTCCTTCAGTCACATGCAGCTGAACAGAACCATTTGAGTCTAGATTTAAACATCGTCAAAGTAATTTAAGCCAAAAAAATATGCAAAGTAAATCTGGCAAAAAAAATGATTGCAACAGTTGTTTTTGTTGAACAAAATTCGGCACAAATCTTTCTCAGAATCACTACATTTGAAGCTTTATAAGACTCAAAATCAGCAAGAATACTTTCACTTTTGACTCTAAGTACATTTTTAAACTGGTACTTTAATACTTTTACTTAAGTAGATTTTTATGTAACACTTTTATCTTTTTGCTCTGGTATCTGTGCAAAATTGAGTATAAGAACTAAATTTATATGAACTCTGTGAATAAAACATGATCTAGATTTAGTTATAACAGCCCAACCATTTGATACTGCAGGTTTACAGATTTTTAATAGTAATAATGTATGTTGTATGTAATGTTGCGTTTTATTTTTATTTATTTCATTCATAAAATATAAAAAGACATCAACCGTGTAGTAAAGTCAAACAAACAAGAAATGAAAAAAGGAGCAGAAAACAGAGTAATCTTATGTAATCTGCCTCCTTTGGCGTCTAATGCTAATGCTAATGCTTATATACCGTAAATTTGACTATTGAGCGCACCTGAATAGAAGCCACACAAGCTAAATTTTAAAAGAAAGTAAATTTTGTACCGCACCTGAATATAAGCCGCATGTTACAAATATGTTGTAAACTGAGATATTTACACATTTACATTTATTTTTGAGTTTTAATTTAAGACATCCCTTTAAAAAAATAAAATAAAACAGCGCCAACACGGACCATTGAGCTTTTATGCACAAAATGACAGTTCAATAGCAAAACAAGTTTATTCTTCAGTGCGTATTAGAGTTATCCTTGAATCTATTTCTCTATTATCTTGTTATTTATCTATTATCTTGTCTTATTTTATTTCCTTCTGTTCTATGTGTGCGGTGCAATGCTGGAATTTCCCCACTGTGGGACTAATAAAGGCATATCTTATCTTATGTAATCTTTCCCCACGTCTGCCTCACTTTTGAGTTTACAGTTACAGTGCGCCCCCCGGTGGCCGTTAACCAGTAAAAATTTATAAATTAGCCGAACTTTTGTATAAGCCGCAGGGTTCAAAGCGTGGGGAAAAAGTAGCGGCTTATAGTCTGAAATTTACGGTAAATGTCTTATCAACTTTATGGCCCTTTTTGTATTTTTATGAGTCTTATACTGTGCCTGTCTACTGCGTTTTACAGGTAAACAACCACCATGAGTATGAAGGTTTTTCTAAATCTAGGGTTAGGTGGCATTTTGGTCTGGTACTTATCTTTATGAGAACATTACAAAACAATTTAAAATGTTTTTCTTACTGTAATGCAAAGACATGTATGTAGTGCATGTCCGTGTTTCTCAAACTAGACCTGGTTTAGTCCTAAATCATTTATAACTCAGGTTTAGATCTGGTGGTACTCGGAAATCTATTTTAAATCCATTTACGCAGGGCTGGCAACAGAAAACTTAGGGACCCGGGGCAAGACATTTCACATGGGCCCCCCTTTTATATAAATGAATAGGAAGAGGGTCCAATTCTGGGCCCCAAAAACTGAAAAACCTAATCCTAGCCTAAAAGTTTAAAATATATTGGTGTAATGCAGTGATTCTGAAACTGATCCACTCTATTAAATATGATTTTCTTATTATTTGCTGGTTTTAAAGGGGCTATATTACACAAAATTGACTCTTGTGAGGTTTAAGTCATGTTCTAATGCTGTTTGTAGCATGTGTTTGAGTGCTAACTTATATTTATTGATTAATTATTAATAAAAATAAAAGTTATTGTGTGAATTGGGCTGAGTTTGACTGAGATCAGAAGATTGAGATTCGACTGCTGGAGCTGGTGTAGTAAGTAAGAGACAGGAGGCAGGAATTATGTTTGGTGCTGGTACCATATATTATAGTGAATTATATTACAAATTAATATTTACAGAAACAAAAATAGCAAAACAAAATAGTAATATTTACAGTCTGCAGATTAGAACCGGTAAGATGGGATAGGCAACTGCACTTTAAGTTCTAGTTAGTTGAGATGAGTTGGTTGCAACAAAATGTCTTAAATTACCGGCATAAACATTGAATAACACAGTGCTAAATGCTCCAAAAAAGGCATTCAATGTGTTTTACATTAAGCACAAACAAGAAACACTGTTAGCCCGCGCATGCTAATGCTAAGCTAGTTAGCTTAGCATCGGTGCTGGCGGCACTTTACATTCAATCAACTCACCAATTCCTCAGTTTAACGGCGCATGCAGGCGGCAAACGGACTCCCCACGGACCGGAGGTTAACTCTACAATGTTAAGAGTGGAACTACTTAGTTTGTTGAAGCTTAAAACACAGAAAAGAGCGAATATTGTAAATTGTTTATTACTGACCTTTTCACACCTGCCTCGGCTTCTCTGACCAGGGAGCTGCAGACACAGGTTGAAAAGACGCTCCAGCTGTGATTGGCGGACTCGGGTCACGTGATTAGGGGTGCGGTCACGTAACGTGCCTTACGTGAGAGATGCGGAGGGCAGAAATAAATATATAAATGTGACTTTTATATAAACAAGATTTAATGGCAGGTCAATGCAGGAGTTTAATAAAAATGAATTTTAACCTGGGTTACATGTTATCTCCTCAAAAACAGACCTGGAGTTCTTTGAGTAACACTTTATTATTAGTCTGTAACATCTCCAAGGCGCAAAATGCTCTGATCCACCTTGTGATGTCATGAAGTGGTACCTCTACCTTAAATGCTTTTGTTTGATCCATGTTTGAGTCGTGGTCTTTGTGCTCAGACACCTGCAGGAGCTTCGGCAGTGGGGTGGTGCAGCCGTTCAATGGGACTCTTTTCCACGTTCCCTCCGACTGCCCCTTCACCCTCACCAGCTTCACCCATAACAGAGTGGACTGTACCATCACCACCAAGAGGGGGGTCAACGGGCTCCAGGAACACGTCGAAATCTTGATCAACAGAATCAGGACCGTTTTGCACAATGGAAGTATCCAAGTGGAGAAGACGAAAAAGTACGTCGCATGAAGTCATTTTATTTCTTTTATTTCATTTATGTGTATTTATACTGGGACAATCAGAGAATCCGACTCCCTTTTGGTCCATTTAAAACACTACAAATTTGAGCAGATGTGATTATAAATGTTTATTACTAGATTATTAAAAACATTAGTGGCACTAACTACTACTACTACTACTACTACTACTACTGCTAATACTACTACTACTGCTCCTACTGCTCCTTCTCTTACTAGTACTGGTACTACTGCTACTACCACTACTACTGCTACTACTACTACTACTGCTTTTACTGCTACTGCTACTGCTACTACTACTACTACTACTACTACTACTACTACTACTACTACTACTCCTACTACTGCTACTGCTATTACTACTGCTGCTGCTACTAATACTACTACCACTGTTACTGGTACTACTACTACTGCTCCTACTGCTCCTTCTCCTACTGGTACTGGTACTACTGCTACTACCACTACTACTGCTACTGCTACTACCACTACTACTACTGCTACTACTACTGTTACTACTGCTTCTACTACTACTGCTACTGCTACTACTACTACTACTCCTACTACTACTGCTACTGCTACTACTACTGCTGCTGCTACTAATACTACTACCACTGTTACTGCTACTACTACTACTACTACTACTGTTACTGCTACTACTACAGCTACTACTGCTACTGCTACTACTACTCCTACTACTCCTACTACTGCTCCTACTACTACTACTACTACTGCTGCTGCTACTACTACTACTCCTACTACTGCTCCTCCTCGTCCTCCTCCTACTACTACTACTACTACTTCTCCTCTTACTACTACTGCTTCCACTACTACTACTACTGCACCACATTATTAAAGTACATTAGTGGCACCAGTCTGTCCAGTTTTACATGTCCTTTATATTATTATTATTCCATTGTATTGTATTCAAAGTTCGAACTTCAACAAACACGTGAGATATTTAGTCGTGGTAGATTTTATAAATACATTTATAAATACATTTCTACAGTGTTGTTCTTCAGACGCGATGGACGACCTGCTTTTCCAGAGTGAACAGTTTAAACTCATCTCCTGGTATAAAATGCTTAAACACGAGCGTGGGATTTCTTCTGAATTGGCAAATAGGTTTATGTGCTATTGGCAGTGTGATACTTTATATAAATATTGTAAAAGTCAAAGTTAAATCTGTCAACTGGACTAAAAGTTGTGGGAGTGAAGACTTTTCGCTGCTCGTCCAAGACACTTCTTCAGTTCTGGTCAGATCACTGCTGGACACGGCCTTATATCTGTCTGAAGGGAGGAGATAACGACACTGAAACTATAAAAAGCTATTCTTTATAGTTTCAGCCTTAATGACCCTACAGTGTAGCCCCATTGTTCTCTGTGTTTCCCTTGTTTGCTTTGGGTCTGAGAATGGAGTTATGGATGGGGGTTAGATGATGTCTTAGACCCTCATTCCTGGCCTTAGACGTCACTGAAATGTGGTTGTGGGCGGAGTTTAGTCCATGTCCAACCAGGAACTTAAACCATAAACTGAATTACAACTACAAAAAGTAAAAAGAGGCAAAGTCTTCTGTAAAATCCAAAATATAATGGTGTTAAGCGGCACAGGGATGAGGTCATGATTCGATTTTTATCACGTCAGACGTCCTTTTAAAGCTGTGTTCATTTGTGTTTGCCAGCGTCGCTTTGCCCTTCGACCACATGTACCAGCACATTTTCCCCTTTGGCATCTACACCAAACTGAGGAGCTCTGTGATTCCTCTGTCCGTCGTGTGGCACAGTGTCGCTGGAGGAATCGACACTTTATGGGTGAGACAAAAATCAACACTGTTATTCAGACAGAAGCTTCTATATACTGTAATATATACTGTAATTATAATAGTATGGTTTAAGTTTAAGGCTTTTGTGTTTATTTATTGGTTGGTGGCATCGATAGCAAAAGAAAATTCAATTCTGTCGACTGGATAAAAGTTTTAGAGCGAAGACTAATGCAAATCCATTTACAGATAGAGTTCAAGTCAGTAGGGCCACTCAATTACAAGCAAGGGGCTATTTTTTATTTATTTTTTATTAGTTTAATCATTATCATGGTGTAATTTAGGTCATTTTCACACTGAACAAAAGCTCTCAGATCACTCATGTTTCTATGTATCGGCGATGCAGAGCTGCTGTTTGACACGTTCATCTGACAAGGCGATTTGGATCAACTTCATATCAAAACATTTTAAAATCTAGTCCGGATTTGTTGTGAAATCTTAAATATGATGATGTTATCTGTGTTCTGAGTTGTGAGTGGTCTAATCTGTCATATACACTTTAAGATCGAGATTGAACAAGAGCTGGACGCTGACATGGAAGGACTGTGTGGAACCCACCTCAGAAGCGTCACCAGTAAAACATTCTGGTTTTAGCAAGTTTAGGTTTATTGATGTTAAAAATTGAAATATGTTTTTGTTTTTGCTTTATTCAGAGGATAACGCAGTGGAGTTAATTTCACAAAGTGTCCTAACCGAAGAGACATGCAGAATATGGGATCCGGTTTCTTCTATTAACATGGTAAGTTTGTTTATTAAGTAGTAACAAAAATTGTTTTGTAGGCTGTGTTCACTCAAACGCACCACGTACAAACTGGGACTAAACCCAGAACTAAACCTGAACTAGATCAGGACTAAATCAGGACTAAATCAGGACTAAATCAGGACTAGATCAGGATTAAATCAGGACTATATCAGGACTAAATCAGGACTAAATCAGGACTAAATCAGGACTAGATCAGGACTAGATCAGGACTAAATCAGGACTATATCAGGACTAAATCAGGACTAAATCAGGACTAAATCAGGACTAAATCAGGACTATATCAGGACTAAATCAGGACTAGATCAGGACTAGATCCTGATCTAAATCAGGACTAGATCAGGACTAGATCAGGACTAGATCAGGACTAAATCAGGACTAGATCAGGACTAAATCAGGAATAAATGAGAGCTAAATCAGGAATAGATCAGGACTAGATCATGACTAGATCAGGATTAAATCAGGACTAGATCAGGACTAAATCAGGACTAGATCAGGACTAAATCAGGACTAGATTAGGACTAAATCAGGACTAGATCAGGACTAAATCAGGCCTAAATCAGGACTAGATCATGACTAGATCAGGATTAAATCAGGACTAGATCAGGACTAAATCAGGACTAGATCAGGACTAAATCAGGACTAGATCAGGACTAAATCAGGACTAGAACCAGGCCAAGCCAAGTCTACATCAAACCAGGACCCTTAACAGGACTTCACTTCCTAAAACATTTAAAAGACACACAGAGCAGTTGTACATACATTACATGAAAAAACAAAGCAGCTGTGTGTTTTATAATGTAAATTTAACCCACTGTCGCCAACTGGAACACATTAAAATCCACAAGAAACTAAGAAAAAATGTCTAGAATTTCAAAAGTCTCACCCCCCTCATATGTTTGTGTCTGTTCTTGTGACTTTAGTTCAGTATTTCTGACGTTCTGGATGTTTTCAGTCTGATGTTGGTCAGATAAACACAAAACAACTGGTCAAAGTGACGAGAGCAGAGTCAGAATGTGTCAAATGTGAATCACCAACAGAGGAATCTGCTGTAGGGGGCCCCAGAGACAAATTCAGCTTAGGGCCCCTGAAAACTAGAGCCGGCCCTGTGTATAAGTTGTATTTTTGGGGGAAATTTATTGTACAGTTTTGCAAAAAAGCATAGACAAAACTGAACTTGTGTCTGGTTTGTTAACGTCAGACATTAACAGTTGATCACAGAACTAAAGCAGAAAAAACAAGCAACAAGTTTACTCTGGATCTCAGTCCAAATCACTAAATCCACTGAATTCTCCATCCTCGGTGTCACTTCTGAACAGCCCAGCCAACTCAGGAAGTATTTTCAGTGTTACAGGAGGCGTAGATACAAGTCTAGAGCGCCCTTGTGCAGTTGTCAGCATGCAATAATGAAAAAAAGTGCGATTTATAGTCCAGAAAATATGGTATACAGAGAACCTTTAAAGCGTTTTCTCTTTATTTAGCCTCTCTGTCCTCTTCTCGCAGGGCTGCAGGGAGTTTTTCTCTTACACTCTGGATTGCCTGAGGGACGTGACCCCAGATTATATTCGAGTGTGTGAAGAAAACATGTATAACTTTGAACAAAACGAGCACATCCGCTGCTCCTTCTTCCAAGAGGTGATCCGACAGTGTAAGAACAGGCTCCGTGCAGGGGACAGGTGGAGGCGCATGACACAGTGCAGTGAGTATTTTTACCCAATCAACAATCAATAATCATTTTTTTAGGTAATTTTGAGATTTGATTCTGTTTTAGGTGAGCCTGAATGTCCCGGGGACTTGCTTTATGAGGAAGACGGACCAGCATTCATTCCCAGTTGCTTAAATCCAAAAATCGACAGTTATGAAGTCACCAGCTCCTGTGTCTGTCCCCCCGGTGAGAGCGTTTACGTCATTTTAAAGTCCACTTTGAGAAACACTGCAGCCTGATGTTAGTGATGCAAATGTAACGAGTCAATGAGTCAATCATGCACTAAAAACATGTTCTTATATTAGATTTTCGTAGAGTTTAAAGAGGATCCACAGAGACACATTTAACCCTGGAGAACCCAAGAACACTTTTCTTATTAGGAAAATGATGCATTAAATTACTGCTATAAGTTCACTGAACACTGAAATATCCACTTTTTCCATTTTTTTTTCCAATTTTTTTCACCCTTTATTCTGTAATTTAGGATCAGGGCCAAATTTGACCCTTTGGGCTCGCAAATTTATCCAGAAAGAATATAAAACGTACTTCTAGACATTCTGCAAGCTCTTACTAAAAAGATTAACAAAAAAACTCACAATTTTACCAACCGCTGGTTTGCTGAGAAGACGATTTTGTTTGGGTAGTTTTCCATCTTGTCACTACCACTCTGGCTCATTTTAGTTCAATATTCATCCACTAGGTGTCTCTATGCAGGGGTCAGAAGTGGCACTCTGGGCTTTTTGAATTTTTTTATTTGAATTTTTATTTTTTTTTTTTTTTTTTTCCATTTTGGGTAGCCTGAAATTTAACAGAACATAAACACAACCTGCAGCTTGTGACAGGATAAAATAATGTGAGTAAAGTATATAAAATGCAGCATTGCAACAGCTGTAGTAAATGTGTTTATCTAAAATTTCAGAATATATTTTGAATACACATAACAGAACTATTAATAAATAAAAAAAAATAAATAAAATAAATAAATAAATAAATAAATAAATAAATAAAATAAATAAATAATAAATAATAAATAAATAATAATAAATAGAATAGAATAATATATAAATAGAATAGAATAGAATAGAATAAATAAAATCGAATAAAATCGAATCGAATAAAATCTGAGAGGAACTACGACCACTTCTCTGAAAAACAAGTGGGTTTGTCTTGGATTATTGAATGACGCTCACTCGAGGACGGGGGACAGTGGCTCAGTGAGTAGAGCAGAGTGTTTGTCCACATCATTGGTTGAGCGTTCAGATCCAGTGACCCACAGATTGGAGGTGCGATTCCAGCTCCCACACTGAATGAATACTGTTGCTGTGTCCTTGGGCAAGACACTTAACTCACCTCGCCCGAAGTGTGTGTGTTTATTTGATGACTTTAAACTAAATAAATGTTTGAAAGTGCAGGTCTGGTTGTGGATGATCATCAGGAGGGCTCTCGGTGTGTGAGTGTGTCCAGCTGCTCCTGTGAGTTTGGACACAGCCTTTATGAACCTGGAGACACACGCAGCAATAAAAGAGAGACATGGTAACATAAACTATCATCTTTAATGTTTAATCATTATTAGGGATGCACCAATACGACTTTTTCAGAGTATGAGTACTTAATTTTGAGTACTGCCGATAACAAGTACTGATACTGACACTGATACACAATATTATCACAGGTGTTCATTACAGGGGTAAATCTAATTCATTTCAGAGGATTTTTTATAGTAGAGCTTATTTTTTCATCATAGAATACTTATCTGAGAGGCTGTTTTAAATTTCTACTGAAATTACTGTATTTAGGTATAATTACGATATAATTTATTTAGATAAACACCTGGCTTTAATATTTACACTTTGTCTTTGCAGCTGCGCTAACTGCTAAGGAGCTAACTGCTAAGGAGCTAACTACTAAAGGAGCTAATTGCTAAGGAGCTAACTGCTAAGGAGCTAACTACTAAAGGAGCTAACTGCTAAGGAGCTAGCTACTAAGGAGCTAACTACTAAAGGAGCTAACTGCTAAGGAGCTAACTTCTAACGACCTAACTGCTAAGGAGCTAACTACTAAGGAGCTAACTGCTAAGGAGCTAACTTCTAACGACCTAACTGCTAAGGACCTAACTACTAAGGAGCTAACTACTAAAGGAGCTAACTGCTAAGGAGATAACTGCGTACGACCCAACTGCTAAGGAGCTAACTACTAACAGTCTAACTGCTAAGAAGTTAACTGCATACGACATAACTACTAAGGAGCTAACTGCTAACGACCTTTTTTTTTAATTATAGGAAGGAACTAACTAAGCGAGTGTTGTGTTTCTTTTAACACTTTTACCACGGGCACACTTTGACCAATATGGACATGCTATACCATTTTTTAAAGCTCTGAATCCGCTCTATTCAGTCGTTGAAAGTGTTTGTTAGCAGCGTTAGGAAGCTCTGAATCCGCTCTATTCACTCGTTAAAAGTGTTTGTTAGCAGCGTTAGGAAGGTTAGCATGCAGCGCGAGGACTGGCACCTGGTATCGGACCGGCAGTGGTATTGGTATCGGTGCATTCCTAATTATTATATGTTAAATTGTGATTTTAATAGTAATGTTCTGTTTCTTGCAGCGTGTGTCTTGATGGAGAGTGGAGCTGTACGCCTCGTGGACTTCCACCTGTTTGTGTCATAGAAGGGCTGTTTGTCACTACTTTTGATGGGAAGAGATACACAGTGGGCAGTGGATGTGCTTTTATGGCCTCACAGGTAAAACTGAGCTTTTCTGTTTGAGTTAAATCTTAAAGGTCCTGTATTACGCCAAAAAAAACAACTTAAGTTACAACTTAGATCAGAAAACAGCGTAATACAAACCCTTTAAAGTTAAAATTTGATAAACCCTTTGCAGGATTCAGACTGGAAAATAATCATGGAGCATGCAGACGGAGCAACCTATATCAGTTCTGTGCATTTTGAGATTTTTGAGGTACTAAAATAATGTCATCAATTTATAGTAATAAGGTGTAAATTATCATGTTTTTAAATTTATGCATCAGTAACGATTTATGTCATTTACAGGACAGATACACATTTGCAGACAACATGGTAACTTTTGGAAACACGGTGATCTTGGACCTTCACGAGTCTGGTGAGGAACACACTACTACTACTACTACTACTACTACTATAACTACTTCCTGGTCCAATGGTATTCCAGCCCCATTGACTATAATTTGGGTACATTTTAACCTGCTTCAGACCTAGGCCTAAAAATAAAAATGCTTTAAGGATAAATGTTGTTGGGAAATACAATTATGGATATTAGTATACATAAAAACCTTCAAATATGTATTTTTCTTATATTTAAAGGGTCCATATTATGGTATTTTCTATGTTATAATGACATTTCCTCACCAAAAACATACCTGGAGTTGTGTTTTGTTTCATTCAAACACAAATCTTGCATATTTAGGTGTTAGAGTTTTTCTCTTAAATAGAAGTCACTCTGTTCCACCTTGTGATGTCATTATGTGGTGATACAGGAAGTGCTCCACAGTGCTTTTAAAGTCCGTGCACCTTCACTAGAATCATTTGGATAATTTCAGACCTCTACTAAACTAAAGCTAAAAGGAGCTGCTAGCTTGAAAACTACCACTTCATGACATCACAAGGTGGAACAGAGCATTTTGAGCTTTGGAGATGTTACAGACTAATAATAAAGTGTGACTCAAATATGTGTGAATGAAACAAAACACAACTCCAGGTCTGTTTTTGAGGAGGAACCAGCATTAGAACAAGGCTTAAAGCTACAAAAGTCAGTTTTGGCTAGAAATCATAAAAATGGATTCAGACTTGAACTTTAACAGCCACATCAATCAAAATATCTGCAGCTTGGAGACACTCTAAAACGAGTCAAAAATCAGCTGGTGTACAGTCCAAAACGCAGACTCGGGGAGAGACTAAACGAGGAAGTACGAGCAGCATAAGTACCTGTGCTCAGGTCAGAACGCTGCTGTGATTTTAATGCCTTTTTTATTCTGTAAAGCACTTTGAATTACTTTGTACCAATTGTGCTGTACAAATAAACTTTCCTTGCCTTTTGCGTAATGTAGGACCTTTCAGTCAGCACAAAAATCTACAAAAGAAGTTTGTATTTGAGTTTTATTAGTTCATGTTTTGTACTTGTATTGTTTTACCTCACCTTACTTTTTTGTATGTCATTTTTTATTCCAGAACATGCCTTGGTTTTCTGGCAGTCGTCGATGTTCGTTGGAGTTTACACAGCTTTTGGACTTAAACTAGAAGTCCAGATGTCTCCAGAAATCCAGCTCTACATCACCCTCCCTTCAAACTACACAGTCTCTGGTGAGAAAACGTTATCAGGAACACAACACGATTTTTAGTCTGAAATGTAGCGTTCTTTTAAAATTTGAATATTACAATGTGTTTTTCTTCAGGTCTTTGTGGGAATAACAATGGAGACACGGGAGACGACTTCAAGACAAGTCACGGTATTATCGAAAACTCACCTCAGACGTTCGCTCAGTCCTGGAGTGTTGGTCCTTGTAACAGAATCAATCCACCTCCTCCCTGCATAAGAATTCAATATGGTACGTAACAGCACTGAACAGTTTTGGAAAAATATCTAATAGCCATGTCTGTAAAGGTCCATAGTAAAAGAAAAATTCTAATCCGTCAACTGGACAAAAAGTTGTTGGATTAAAGACGTTTGGCTACTCATCCAAGCTGCTTCTTCAGTTCTGGTCAGATCATATTTATCTGAAGGTCTAACTCCATCCTTAGACCTATATCTAAAGAAAGAAAACAGCAGGGCTAGCCAGTATGCTAACAGCCAGGATGCTAATAGTTGTGACAGCACTCATTAGGGGCCTGAATGATTGTGCTAAATATGACTCAGGCACAGTTCAGACTTAGTGTAGCTCATTAGACCGAGCTAACAAACAGAAACTGTAAAAAAAAACAAACATGTGTGTTAGCTTCAGTGTCGTTAGCTCCTCCTTCAGACAGATATAAGTCAGTGTCCAGCAGTGATCTGACCTCCTGAAGAACCAAAGATATTCACTCCTCAGCGTTTTGTCCAGTTACAGATTTTATATTTTTCTTTTACAATCTAATGGCCATCTTTCTGATTAGCACGGATTTGCAATTTATGTTTTCAAATCATGATTCACTGTGCAGTTTTATACATCTTCTGGAGCTTTAGTATTTGAGAGAAGACTGAAATATGAACTTCTGAACTAATACCAAGAATTCAGTGCATTTCCGAAAAGGTTTTAGTGGTTTAAATGGTTTTCTGTTCAGTTCAAGTTTATTTCTATAGCACATTAAGACAACTTCAGCTGCCCAAAGTGCTTCAGATTAAATTAAACAAAAAACAACAGACAACACAATACGATAATAAAACACCAAGATATCCTGTCTAGTATTAAATGCCAGGGAGAAGAGGTGGTTTTTCAGTTTGGTCTTAAACTGCATTAAAGACTAAGAGGATCTGACAGGCAGAGGGAGCTGCCACAGAAAAGGCTCTCACCTCTGGTCTTGAGCCTGGTTTTGGGCATAGCCAGCAGGAGCTCTGGTTGCAATATAGGGCTGCAGTAACTCTCTCAAATAAAGAGGAGCCATAGAGTGCACACATTTAAACACAATCCACGTTTGTCTGAAGTACCCCCTAGGTTTTGCCTCATACTTCAAATACCCCTTAACTCAGGTGCTAGGCTAATTTATTTGTACAGCACAATTCATACAGTAATTCAATTCAAAGTGCTTTACAGAATAAGAAAGACATTAAAATCACATAAATAATCACAAATAATCATCATAATTATTACCATATTAAAGTAGTATACTGTCAGTTATTTTCTCTATTTATACATATTTAGTTATTCTGATGTCTACACTCCTCCAAGTAATTCTTAAACATATTAAACTGACTACAAATAACTTTACTTTCAAACTCAAATCTGAAACCATTCCAGCTCAGTGCTCTCGTACGTCCATGTGTCCCCACACCCCTGCTCCAGAAACACTGGTTTGAAAACATAATAACTGTTGACTGTGATTTCTTTTGCCACCATTTTGTGACCGTAACATGTAACTAGTATTTACGCTGGTGTTTTTTTTACAGAAATCTTTGCTGGTGAGAAATGTCCTGTTTTAACTGATCCAACTGGGATTTTTGCTGCATGTCACAGCCAAGTTCCAACTGACTATTATCTCGAGGTGAGAGGTGGATTCTTTTATCGTTATGAAATAGTAACTAGTAGAGCTGACTTCAATACTTCAGTTCAAATCTTTGTTGAAAGTTTTGGAAATTAAGTCTATGATTTGTAATTGCTTTTAAGAATCCATTTTGTGAAATGTCTGTGCGTAACGTAATGTAACTGCTGCTGTCTTGGCCAGGACTCCCTTGAAAAAGAGATTAGTGATCTCAATGGGACTTTCCTGGTTAAATAAAGGTTAAATAAATTTAAAATTCTAGGTTTATATAAGAATGGACTCAGAATGGACTCCACCAGTCAAAAGTTTGGACACACCCTCTCATCCAATGCACGTTTTCCCCTGTATTTTTTATTGCCTAGATTTGAGTTTTTCCCCTGTATATTTGTGTTATTCCTAATTACCTCTATTGCCTGTATTTTCTGTTAGCTTCTTTTTGTTTGACCTGGTGAGTCCGTGTGTCCTGTTTTCGTTCTTTTTTTTCTGTAGGGATAGTTTATGGCTTTTTGTTGTTTTTTGGGTTTTTTTGTTAGGATAGGGACAGTGGTGTTTTTTTTTTACCCACATCTTTTTAAAATTGCGAAGAAAGTTTAAAAAAAAAAGTAAGAAAAAGCGCTGAACCCTCTTTTTTTCCTCTGTCTTTATTAAATATGATCTGATCTTTTGGGTCAGAACAGCAATATATATGGAATTATGTAGCAAAGAAAAAAAGGTAAATAACTCTTAACTAACTTTTTTTTTCTTTACTACATAATTCCATATATTTGCTTCATAAATTTGATGTCTTCCATATGTATAAAATGTAGAGGTAGTAATCATAAAGGGAAAAAACACTGAATGAGGGTGTGTCCAAACGCTTGTCTGGTCGTGTAGACCTGGTTTAGTCCTGGTCTAGTTTAGGCTGAGTTCAGGGTTTAGTCCCTTGTTTGTTGGCGGTCTGTATAAAAGTGGGAACACAGCTTAGTGAATTATGGTAGGTTGTTGATCAATGTTCTTTTTCTGTTCTGCTCAGGATTATACTGGCACTTTATCTGTAAATGTAGTCCATAACAGCTGAATAAAGTTTGATTTGAATGTGGATTTTTTTTTCCCTCTCAGGCCTGTCTCCATAGAACATGCAGCTGCCGCTCTGACCCGCACCAGTGTCTTTGCTCCGCTTTGTCCAGTTATGTCAAAGAATGCTCCAGTCTGGGGGTGGAGGTGGGAGACTGGAGGACGGCCACCAACTGCAGTAAGTTTCATCACAACCGAGCGGATATCAGACTATAGCTTTACAGGATCAAATGTATGTCATTATGTTTTAAATTTCGTATCGGTTCTATACATCTTTATTCATTTTTTATGTATATTTTTATCGTTTCTATTTTGTTAGTCTTCGGTTTGTTTGATGAATAAAGTTTGTCCAAGTCTAATCTTGCTTTGGTCACACGTCACATAGCTGTCACTCAGTCTGACCAATGACAGTTTGAAGTCCAGCCGTTTCATCGTTCTTGTCTCACAGACACAAGGGCAGTTATCATGAAGAGAAGCAGGAGTTAAATGGGAAGAGACATTTGGCCCTGGTTTAAGTTCAGTTTAGTCATGATATAGATTTTGTTTGGTTCTTTTCTAGTCCTGATATACTGTCAAAACCAGACTTTGCATTTGTCTGCAGTAAGTTAGATGTCCTGCTCACAGACCTCTGCAAACGAGCCTTAACACAGCTGCAGTACATCCAGGAAGTACTTCACACATGTGCCCTGTGTCTCTGGCTCCTGTGGCTCAGAGACTTTAAAGCAGCTCAGTGTGAACAAGACTCTCCATGAACCAGCACCAAAGAACATCTCCCACATGTTAGAGCCACATGAACCATCTCACATTCTGAGGACTAAACCAGGACTGAACCAGGGCTAACCCAGGACTAAACCAGGACTAAACCAGGACTAAACCGGAACTAAACCGGAACTAAACTAAGACTAAACCGGGACTTAACCGAAACTAAACTAAGACTAAACCGGGACTAAACCGGAACTAAACCGAAACTAAACCAAGACTAAACCGGGACTAAATCGGGACTAAACATGGACTAAACCGGGACTAACCCAGGATGAAACCAGGACTAAACCAGGACTAAACATGGACTAAACCAGGACTAAACATGGACTAAACCGGGATTGAACCGGGACTAAACCGGGACTTAACCAGGAATAAACCTGGACCAAACCAGTGTTTCAGTTTTGTTCAGTTTAAACCTGGAACATTCTTTCTGAAGATGTGAGACAGTCTCGACTTTGACAATGTTTAAATCTAGACTGAAACGGTTCTGTTTAGCTGCTTGTGACTGAAAGAGTTTTATTCTGCCTTTTCTCTTTTAATGTTCATTTTATGATGATTATTTATGTTTTGATTTGTTGTATTGTGATTTCAATGTCTTTCTTATTCTGTAAAGCACTTTGAATTACTTTGAGTTCATTGTGCTGTATAAATAAACTTGCCTCATTTCAAGTTTGTCCTTGTAGCAGTTCGTGGAGTTTCCATTATTGGCTTTTGTCTAATTTGATTTCTCTGTGTTGTTTTGTTGCAGTGGTGGAGTGTCCGCATAATCTTGAGTTTTCCTATGATGTTGTGGCTTGTAACAGCACCTGCCGCTGCCTGTCGGGGCCGGACCTGTGCTGTCTGGTGGAGGACGTCCCAGTGGAGGGCTGTGGATGTCCTGAAGGAACCCACCTGAACAAAGATCTCACCTGCAGCCCAAAGTCTCAGTGTGAGTGCCACTACAACGGAGGCACCACACCACCAGGACCTGCTGTCATTGACGGGAGGCAATGGTGAGCTGGAAAACTGATTTGTAACAGAAAAAAATGACTTTTCAGAGCCTTTAACCATGTTGTAGTTGTTTCCTTCTCATTGACCTTCTGAACTTGTATTTGGATTGAGTTGCACATGTTCGGACAAATTTTAATCGTGTATTTTCAAGACGCCATTTTGCAGATCAACCCTTGTTTTCACTGCTAATGTTACACGCCCACTGTGACGTACAGACTTCGTTCTCCAATTTTATTTTCTTAATCGATTTGGCAGTATTGCGTTGTCCTTTTGGCTCAAATGAAAAAATCTGCTCACTCAGTAGTGTGATTTGCAGTTGTCCATAGGGGGCGCCAACGGCTCCACGGCTCTTTGTTGTGGTGAGGGTTACAGCGACCTCAGCTCCTATTGGACACCACAATTTTCTAATGTGACAGTCGCAGATTTATTTCTTT
Source organism: Periophthalmus modestus (assembly GCA_019594935.1). Lineage (NCBI taxonomy): Eukaryota > Metazoa > Chordata > Actinopteri > Gobiiformes > Gobiidae > Periophthalmus > Periophthalmus modestus. Next base: position 2,583,271 of record JAIEZT010000054.1, read on the forward strand.
TTTTTTTTTTAAAAAAGATGTTCTAGATGAATATTAAGATTTCACATTTGCAAATTATAACAGAATAATATATAGCAGACACAAGTACAGTGTGTGTTCTTTAAACTGGGACTAAACCCAAAACTAAAACTGCATTAGACCAGTATTAAACCAGGACTAGAATGGGACCAAGATACTTTTAACTACATCAAAATTAAACTGGGCTCAAACCAGGATCAAACCAGTATAAGTGTGAACCCTGATTGTGATCTATAATAAAAAACATGTATATATATTTGTTTTTATGTCATATTAACTCCACGTGTATGTTTTATTTCAAACAGCAGGTCATGACGACTGATCTGTTTGTTTTGCAGTTTTTGTGAAGATGGACAGTTGAAATGTTCAGATGATTGTGGTAAATATTACACACAACTTTTTTGAAAATTTTCTCAGAGCATCAAATTATAAACATTATTATTTGGAAGAGGAATCTCATTGTTTATTTGCATGTAAAATGTAAATATAAAAAAAAAACACGCAAACATTAAATCATAGTATTTGTACCTTTCACCAGGATGCACAGATGGGAAGGTTTGTGTCCACTGCTCCGATTTTAAAGTGGACACTCTTCACAAAACCTGTGCCAGTCTGAGCAAACCCGCAGTAAGTGCAGATACCCACTTTACATAACTTTAATTTCATTGTACTGAATGAAAATCAGCTCTGACAGAACCTCCTTTGTCCTCTCGAACTCAGCACCTCAAGAACCGCTACTGTCCCCCCACCTGTTCTTATGTCTTTTCCATATTTTTTTTGCATGTTTTATACTTTCTTTCTTTATTTGAAAACATTGATTGTCTAGAAAAGCTCTTTATGAATAAAATGTATCATTATTTTTATTAAATACTATGGTAACGGGGTTAATGAGAGGTAGAATTTTGCAGCTACTATGTTTCCTTATTATCAACAAGATTTAATCTCTGAGACAGGGGGCGCTAGCTAGCATGCTGCAGTGCACAAAGCTAACTGTCACTTTTATTAAAATCGTAAAAAAAAAAGAACTCTATCTATTAAAATTCAAATTAATTAAAATAAAGACTACCCAGTTATTTGTATTCGTTGAATACTTCAATTTGTGGTGTTGTTTTAATATTTGTTATGCCTCAAAATTAGCATTAGCATTAGCATTGAGACACAAACATGTCTCTTCCTGTGTTTCGCCTCTTTTAAACGATACAGAACTGCCCCAGGAACACCATGAAAATATGTAAAGATGTGTATTTTACCTTTTAATTCAGTGACATGTTTAGTTAAGCCAAACCCTGTGTAAAGTGCAAATGTGAACAGGCTTACAGTGACATAATGAAAATGTGATCATGAATATTAGATTTTTAATTTAAATCTGCCTCTTTCCAGTCTTCTTCTTGTGAGAGCGGCTGTTACTGTCCGTTTGGCCAGTTTGAGAATCACCATGGCGACTGTGTGTCTTTGGACAACTGCACCTGCTCCTACAGCGGAAACGTTTATGAAGCAGGAGCGACTGTCCAGAGCCTCTGCACAACATGGTACTAATCTGTATTTAGAGCTACATCGTGTGGGATTATTTCAAAGGGAACAGGTTCACTTCATAACTGAATTTAATATTATAAATTGATGATGGGGGAGGGGGCTCTGTGTTAATCTTTGGGTGATTTGAGTTCAGTTTGCAAAGTTACCAAGGTAATTTTTTGGTCCTTCTATGGTTAAAGTATTTTCAACTGACATTATCTCTCCTGCCATAGTGTTCGTTAATACAGCAGTGAAGAGATTTCATTTTTATTGGTAACAAAGAAGAAATACTATTTTTGAAAATGTTTTTGCTTTTATTACATACAGTGGAACCAGTAAATCCCATAGACTGTTTATATAAATGGACATAGCTAATGTGCGATGTGATCAAATAGGAAGTCATCATAGGTGCCACAAATCAGGCGCCTTCTTTCCCCGAGATCGCTCCCACCAGCGTTATCTTCAACAACCTCACTCCGGATTGGCTCTTTGGTTGCTATGATACTCGTGGTCAGAATTCCTAATATGAAACTCTGCTCCAAATTGGCCGCTTAACACTCACTTAGTCCACTTCTTTATACAGACTATGGTAAATACACATTGAAATCTGTGTACCAACTAAACAGATGTGTAAATATGCTGTAGGTACATTGTGATGAATCAGTTTTGATCAATTCCTTTGTTTTTCCATGTTTTTTTTTTTGTTTTAGTTTTACATTTTTTTTACTATATTCTACTGGAAAAAAAATAAAGAAGCCAATCCCAGGCACATAATTTATACCAGTTTTTGTTTCATCATCTGCATAAGCCCAGTAATTACAGATGTATAAACCATAAACATCATTGGTTGAGCGATCAGATCCATCCACCCCCAGATTGGTGGTGCGATTCCAGCTCTCACAGATGAATACTGCTGTTTTCGTGTCCTTGGGCAAGACACTTAAACACCTCACTCCCAGTGTCTGTGTATATGGTGTGTAAATTTGTGAGTGGTTCCTTAATGTAAAGAGCTTTGAGTGACTTGAAGGTGGAAAAATGCTGTATAAAAATATGACAATTTACCGTTTAACCAGGTCAAAACATCTGCATTCTGACCATCAAAAAGCAGATTGTACATGTCCTCCAGCTCAAAATTAAACTATGAGTATTTTTAAATGCAGTGATGTAACATGAACCCAGTATATAACATATACTTAAAGCACACATGTATTTTTCAGTGAGTGCTTCCGTGGCCAGTGGCTCTGCACAGATGAACCTTGCCCCAGTAAATGTCAGGTTTTTGGGAATGGACACTACCAAACGTTTGACTCCAAATGGTTTCGCTTTGATGGACACTGTCAGTACACTTTAGTCCAGGTAAGATTACATAACTTCAATACTTGTTCTGTTGTACTCCTTTAATCCACCTCTATATGAGCTCCGTTAGTCACAGGAGGCACATCAAGACAGTAATGGATTTCTTGCCGTGTTCGTCCCGTGTCTTTGTTCCATTCACGATATCTTTAACACAGCCCCAGAGAAACAAATCCAGTTGTTTTCCTCAGATGTTCTTGGTGACCCACTTTTTCTTATCAAACACTGTCCCTGTCTCTTTACATTTCTGTGACGTGATAGTAGATCTTTTCCATACTTTGTTCTGTAGTGTCGTTGAATCTGCGTGTCTGAATTTGTCTCAGTAAACCAAGATCAACATTGTGCCTTCTCTCAAGGAGGAGACATTTCTTATTGGTCCATTCAAAAGGAAGCCTGACATACAAAAATGCAACGTTCTTAAAACCCAATAACCATGTGTACAGTAGAACACATCTAATTGGTATCTTAATATTTAATAATCTTATCAGTTGCCTTTGTACAAACAGCTGTAGGAGTGAAGACGTTTCATTGCTCATCCAGGCCCCTCCTTCAGTTTGAACTTTTTTGAACTCGTTGACAGATTTGAATTTTTCTTTTACCATGAATCATACCTGAATGACTGAGGGATTACACAGAATTGCCTTTATAATTAAGCTTTAGAAACTGTAATGAGACTTTATAGACACACTGTACATTTGTGAAATCATTCACTCGTTCAGCCGTCTTATAGAGTGACTTTTTGGACAAAGGAACTTCGTATAGATCCGGGTTGAGTCCCGGTTTAACACCCTTTTAAGATATGATGATGAAGTCACAAGTAGACAATAATAATGTACAGCAAGTCCCTCTGGAAGGAAATAAATCCAACTTGTTTTTAGGACGATTGTGGCTCAGGAAATGGTACATTCTCTGTCCGAGTGGAAAGTGTCCCCTGCTGTGATGAGAATCTGACTTGTTCTCGGTCAATAGTACTGGACGTCAAGGTGAGACATTTTAAGAGTTATTCAGTCATTAATATAGAAATTAGCAGATTATTTAAAAAAAAAATCAGTAATATTATGAATACTGTTTTGAATATATGTTGAATTTGAGTATTATATTTCATTTATGATGTTGAGAAAAGAGCTCTTAAAAAAAATCGTATGTTGTAAACGCTCATTTTACAGTAGCTCAGTGGGCTGAGCGAGCAGATCCATTAACTCACAGGTTGCTAGTGTGATTCCAGCTCCCACAAATAAATGCTGTCATTGTGTCCTTGGGCAAGACACTTAACTCACCTCGCCCCCTATGTCTGTGTACTTTGGTGTATGAATGTGTGAGTGAATGGGTGAGTGGTTCCTTGATGTAAAGTGACTTGAAGGTGGAAAAGCGCCATATAAAAATGTGACCATTTACCATGTAGTTATTCCTGATACATTTAAAGTCATATTTAAAACAGTGGTGAAACATAACGAAGTACAAGTAGTAAAGTACTGTACATAAATATAATTTTTAGGTATCTGTACTTTACTTACAGATTTTACAGTGGATACTTTTTTACTTTTACTTGAGTACATTTGAGAGCAGTATCTGTACTTTCTACTCCACTACATTTTTGAACAAAATTGAACAAATTTCAGCTCAAATCTTTATCAAAATCCCTACATTTGAAGCTTTACTAGATCTCAAAATCTGCGAGAAATATTTGTACTTTTTACTCCTCAAGTACCTGTTGAAATAGGTACGTAATTTTTGCTTTTACATGAATATGTCTGTGCTTTGGTATCTGTATTTGACTTAAGTAACCAAACTGAGTACTTCTTCCAACACTGTTTTTGTTTTTTTTTACTTCTTCCAACACTGGTTTTAACACTTTTCTCTTGTTAACACAGCCTGAATATCTTTTACTCAACTCTACAAAAACACTGAGTTAATTTTTGCCCAAATCACCCACCTCTACATGAATGATGTCTTGTATTTCCTGAAGGATCTTTTGAGTCTCTCACTGAGCGACATGAAGGTGACGGAGCTTATCCACAGAGCCCTGGTCCAGCCCACTCCTCTGTACACAGTTCAGACAGTGGGGCTCTACATCATCATAAGTGTCCCCAGTAAAGGCATCACTCTGATCTGGGACAAACACACCTGGATCACCGTAGAACTACAGCCGCGATGGAGGGTGAGGAAAATAATGTTATTTAGCCTTTAAAAAAATAGTCCAGTTAAAGTCACATATGACTCTTTTTTTTGTTCTAATGCTGCTCAAAAACAGACCTGGAGTCGTGTTTTGTTTCATTCACAAATGTTTGAGTAACATTTTATTAAGGTTAACATCTACAAAGCTCAAAATGCTCTTTCCACGTTGTTAGTGAGATTTTTGCCATCTTCTAAGTTAACAGCTCCTTTTCCTTTAGTTTAAGAAGACCTGGAGTCAGGACTGAAATTTTGTTTGATTTAGTGACATGTGTTTGAGTAACACTTATAATATTATTCCTGTCTGTAACATGACATCACCAAAGTGGAACAGAGTGTTTGTTGCAGGGTTTGTGATGTCGTGTAAAGTCCAGGTAGTTTTGAGGAAACATTATACACAGATCAGAAAATTTACCTTTAGTTTAAAGAGGCTTATAGTTTGATGCCATTCATTTTTACTATTTGTTTCATTCATACTATTTGCATATTTAGTATATTTTGGTCCTTATCATATCATTTTAAACCTGCTGTACTTCTGTTTATTGTGCTATAGAAACAAGTGTGTGGCCTCTGTGGGAATTTTGACTCCAATGAGATGAATGATCTTCAAATAAAAGCCTCATCAGGTAAATCTAAGTCTGTCTCTATATTACATTGTGCCATCCTGAGTTTAACTGTGTGTGTTTGTTTTAGTGGCATTGAGTCCGATTGTGTTTGGAAACAGCTGGAAAAGCCCCTCCCGTGCCTGTTCTGACGTTACCACGGAGATCTTTCCCTGTGAGCACCACTCGTACTGCGGAAAATGGGCCCAAAGACGCTGCCGGATCATCACAGGAGACACTTTCAAAGACTGTCATCTCAAAGTACAAACCTTAATACTATAAAAAAGATGACGCTTTGTAATAACTGCACCTTAATTAGCCTTAATAAAGCATGAAGAATAACTTAATTCATAAACTATTCAGGTTTAGTAACTACTTAACAGGCTCTGTGCACAATAGCGCCCTCAATATCACTGTTAGCGTCACTACTTCCTGTCCAGTTTTATCTCTGAACTTTTTTCTGAGACCTGCTAAAATGAATAAATATTTAAAGATAAGACAGTGGATAGAGAGCTGTAGGTGGATGTCACTGACAACATGTTAAACACAACACAAATAAAATTAAAACTTCACCAGAGAGTTTAGAAAGCGACATGTTTGTGTCTCAGTGCTAACGCTAATGCTAATTTTGAGGCTTAATAAATATTAAAACAACACCACAAACTGAAATATTCTACATATAAAAAAATAATTGGCTAGTTTTTATTTTTATTAATTTGAGGGGGATGAATTTATACATTTTCAGGGATGAAAACAAACTAAACTTTGGGGGCCTCGATCCTGTTTTCTCAGGTGGACCCAGAGCCGTACTACCAGGCCTGTGTCCAGGAGTCATGTTCTTGTGAGTTTGAAGGGAGGTTCTTGGGCTTCTGTACGGCTGTGGCTGCTTACGCCGAGGCCTGCAGCGACTGGGACGTCTGCGTGGACTGGAGATCTCCGGATCTGTGCCGTGAGCATGATTGCATTCACTTTACCTGTCACATTATAATGCGATTGGACTTATGTGAGGCACATGTCCTCCAGTCTCAAGGTTGGTGGTTATACTCCAGCTTAGAGCTGCGTGTTTGTTGTGTCATTGGGCAAGACACATCATCCACCTTTCGCCAAGTATTTGTGTACATGTTGTTGTATGAGGGAGTGTGATTGTGAGTGTAAATATGGTACAACACAGTCCCTCCGAGTAAAAACTAAACCAGAATTTTCCATATTTTGAAAGGTAAAGTCCTCAAAATGTCACCTATAACAGAAAGCAAAAAGCCATAAATAGGGACCATGCTTATTTTGTTTGTTTTTTTTTGTTTTGTGCTAGCAGAGGTACATTACCAGTCAAAAGTTGACTAGCTAATAATATGCTGCATAACTCCATATATCTTACTTCATATATCTGATGTGTTCTGTATGTATAAAAAGTAAAAGTAGTAAAGAAAGAAAAAAGAAAACATTGAATGAGAGTGTGTGTCCAAACTTTTGATTGGCAGTGTATCTCTGCTCACACTGAGCCAAAAAACATGTAAATATGCTTTCGTACAGGTGACATTTTGACGACTTTACCTTTCAAAAGTTGGAAAATTCTGTTTTTGTTTTTACTCGGAGGAACTGTTGTATGTTACTTGTAGCTATGAGGGAATCTCCATCTATTGCACCATAGACTGTTTGTGTAAACGGACAAGCTAACCTGCTAGCCAGCGTGTTCCAAATAGGACGTGATTATGGGCTGCAATTCTGGCTCCATTGACTCTGGCTCCAATTCACTTTCTATTGAAAAACTGTGTCCCCTCTCTCTGTAACTGCTGCTGTCAGACTCGTCATTTTGGTCTTAAATGTTCATATTAACCCTCCACATGATCCTGGGTTTTTTATTTCACTATTGTGTCTGTAAATCAAGATATGAACATTAATAACAGACAAATCAGCTGCCTTCTTTCCCTGAGGTTGGTTCCACTGGCGTTAGCAACAGGTTTGATTGACAGCGTTGCGCCCGCTACCTGCTAAATCAGCGGTGAAGGTGGGAAGGGGCGTTACCTTCTACAGCTTTGCTCCTGATTGACTCTTTTGTTGCTATGATACTTGGCCCCAAATTAGCCGCTATAACTGCTCTAGCCTTGATTAGTTTCATTTGACTGGCTGTGGTGACGTCACATCAGTTATACTTCTTTATACAGTGTGTAATTTGCTCTCACAGTCACTCTCATACAACAATAGTGTACATAAATACTTAAGGAACAGTTTGGTATAAGAAGAAATCTATTGAATAACTTGGTCTGCTATTCTGGTTACTGCACTTCTGTTAACTAACAAATATTAACACGGAATGTTCTGGTTTGTGTTCAGCGGTCTACTGTGACTACTACAATGAGCAGGACCAGTGTGTGTGGCATTATGAAGCCTGCGGTCAGCTGCTCACCTGTGGCCTCGATCAATACTTCACTCATAAACTAGAAGGTACAAAGGCTTGAAATGTAAATCAGTATTTTTATAAATCCAGTGTATTTTATGTGTCAAACAATAACTTTTTCAAGAAGGAAGAGTGTTATAATATTACACTGACATCTGTAAAATTATGTCTCAGGTTGTTATCCCAGATGCCCTGAAGACGAGCCGTATTATGATGAACATACAGGGAAATGCACTGATTTGAAAAACTGCCCTTGTTATTTTAATGATACTGTCCTCGAGCCGGAGACGAAGGTTTTAATCGATTTGCAAGAGTGGTAAGTGATGAGAAATATATCACAAATTTTAAGAAAGTAAAAGTAAAATGCCTAAACTTCTTATATTTTTATTTTATAGCTATTGTCGAAATGGAACAGTTAAATGCCGTAAGTGTATATTTATTTTATTTGAGCTGTATTGTATGAGAGATGACTATAATGTATTTAAAGAGTCACTGTGTAACCTTTCTGGTGGAGGTTATACCACCTGCTTGTCTCCATGGAAATGTTAATCCTTTGCCTGGAATGTCACACAGTATGACATTGTCTCCATGGAGTCACCTGGTCACATCAGCTGTCGCCTCTCCACAGACCTGACGAGTGAGGTTACTTGTTGCTTGTCCATGGAGACAAGCAGGTGGCAGACCCCCCCATCAAAAAGTTATAGAACATCTTTAAAAATGTCTGCAGGATTGTAAAAATACTTGACATAAATTAACTTTACTACATTTTACAAACCATTTTTTATGATCTCTTTCCCCCAACAGCACCACCCACCACCATGACACCAACTTCTACTGTTACCGCTACAACTGCGCCCCCAACTACTTCTACAACTACTACTGCACTACCCACTACTATTACTTCAACAACTGCTACTACGACTGAACCACCCACCTCTATCGAGCTCACTACTGCTACTACAACTACATCCTCCACCAGTACTGCACCAACTACTGCACCAACTACTTCAACTACAACTGCACTACCCACTACCATTACTTCAACAACTTCAAAACCTAGTACCTCAACTACTTCAACTACTACAACTGAACCAACTACTACACCTGCACCACCCACTACTTCAACCACAACTGAACTCCCCACTACTTCAACCACTACTACAACTGCACCACCCACTACTTCAGCTTCTACTACAACTCAATCAACTACTTTTACTACTGCTACTACACCAGAACTCCCCACTACTTTAACGTCAACTACGACTACAACGACTGCACCACCCACTACTTCAATTACGACTACAGTGGCACCAACCTCTACTTCAACTAGTACTACAACTCCACCAACTACAACTACTCTTGCTACAACTGCGGAAACTAGCACTACAGCAACTACTACAACTGCACCACCCACTACTACTACTTCACGTTCTGCCACTCCAAGTACTACTACCACTGCGCCTACGACAACTTTACCAACCACTACCACTACTTCAACAACCACGGGTACTTCAACTTCACCTACTACTACAACTATACTGCCATCTACTGAGCAAAGTACTCTAACTACTCCAAACTGGACAACAACTATTTCAACTACTCCTCCAACGACAACACGTAAGCTAACTGTTTTTTGTATTTTCATTTCAACACCTACATAAAACATTTGAACTTAAGGCTTCTTACAGACATTTTTGGCATCCACAAAATTTGTTCTCAACCATAAACTGTGTAAAGAAGTGACTGAGTGAGTGTGACGTCACCCACAGCGTTCAGCTCCAGTAAAAAATGAAGCTCATCGGGGCTAGAGCAGTTATAGCAGGCCACTTTGGAGCTGAGTTGCATATTAGGAATTCTGACCACGAGTATCTTAGCAATCAAAGAGAAAATCAGTAGCGAGGCTGTTGAAGGTAACGCCCCTTCCCGCCCACACCCCTGATTTAGCAGGGGGCGGACACTTAGCAACGCTGTCAATCAAACCTGTCGCTAACGCTAGTGGGAGCAACCTCGGGGAAAGAAGTCGTCTGATTTGTCTGTTATTAATGTTCACATCTTGATTTACAGACAAAATTGTAAAATAAAAACCCCCAGGATCATGTAGAGGGTTAATACGAACATTTAAGACCAAAATGACGAGTCTGACAGCAGCAGGTACAGAGAGAGAGGACACAATGTAAAGTAAATTGGAGCCAGAGTTGATAGAGCCAGAACTGCGCCCATGATCACTTCCTATTTGGAACGCAGCAGCTTGCAAGTTAGCTATGTCCATTTATATAATCAGTCCATGTGCTTGACTGAAAATGTTCTTTTCAAAGCACAAATCTTACAAACGGTGGGGAGCACTCTAAATTAAAGAAATTCAGCCATTTTTGAATATTATTACACTCATAAGTTCTACAAGTACCACAAGTTCATTTCACTCGATTTGTCCATTTGACAGATTTAAACTTTGTCTTTTGCAATTCTCACATGATTATCAATTATATATGTTTACAAATTATTCCATATTATTATTCAATTTCACATATTCAGTGTCTGTGTACACTGGTGTATGAATGTGTGTGTGAATGTGGGAGTGGTTCCTTGATGTAAAGTGCTTTGAGTGACTTAAAGTTGGAAAAGCTCTATATAAAAATGTGACCATTTACTTTTAACATTTAAATAACCAGTGTGGACAGGTCTGGTTCTGGTTAATTCATTGACAAACTGTGTATCATAATGCAAAACTAAATCAAACATGGAAATTACTGAGCTGTTTGCTATAATTGAGATGAAATATTGTTAATCTATACATTTTTAAAAATCTAGTTCATCCATATCACGGTGTCTCCATGTATGTCATTTTCTGCCCCATAAACATTCTGTTACGTCTCTTTAGCACCTTGTGAGTGTGTTAACCTGAAGACCAAGGAGACGTGGCCGTGTGGAGCGAACTGGACAGAGGACTGTAATCATGTGACCTGTACAGACGGACTCCTGCAGCTTTCTCCAGTGTCATGTCCAGTATATCCCATTCCCAGCTGCCCCAGAGGTCAGCGCGTGAGCGTCTCCGATGGATGCTGCGAATGGTTATCATGTGACTGTAAGTTAAACCAAATCTTACCATTATGTGAGGTTATCTGGTTTATAGACTTCGGTAACTGGATTTGTTTTAGTACTGGGCTAATACTTCAGTGGTTTACCCAGATTAGATTTACCCAGTTAGCATTAAGTCAGGTCGTACATTGTTGAGATTTGGCTCAGAAAGTGCCTCAATGTTTGTTTTTTCTTTATTTTTCTTTGTACATTTTATATACAGAAAGAGAGAGATAGATGGATGGATGGATGGAGAGAGAGAGATGGGTGGATGGAGAGAGGATGAATGGAGAGAGAGAGATGGGTGGATGGAGAGATGATGGATGGATGCATGGAAAGAGAGATGGATGGAGCAATGGAGATATGGATGAGAGATGGATAGAGAGGGATAGATGGTTGGATGGAGAAATGGAGAGATGGGATAGATGATAGAGATGAATGGAGAGATGGTGAGAGAGAGATAGGTGTTGGATGGAGAAATGGAGATAGATGGAAGGATGGATGCTGAAATGGAGAGATGGATGGATGAATAGATAGATGGGAAGGGAGAGACAGATGGATAGATGGATAGATCAATCAGAGGATCAATTTCCGCACGGACTAAGTTCTGTCATTGTGTCCTTGTTACAATGACTTGTCACTTGTCACTGACACTCCACTGTTAGTAAAAACTTTTTTTGCAAAGTGGAGAGAAATAAATTAGATTATTTTCAGTATTAAATGTGAGAGATTTAAAGTCTGCCTGTCTCATGTTCATGTCTTTTTCTGTGTGGTCTCATGTTCATGTCTTTCTTCTTGGTCTCTGTGTGGTCATGTTTATGTATGTCTCTTTCTTGTCTCTTGTGGTCTCATGTTCATGTCTTTCTTCTTGGTCTCTGTGTGGTCTCATGTTCATGTCTTTCTTCTTGGTCTCTGTGTGGTCTCATGTTTATGTCTTTCTTCTTGGTCTCTGTGTGGTCTCATGTTCATGTCTTTCTTGTAGGTCTCTGTGTGGTCTCATGTTCATGTCTTTCTTCTTGGTCTCTGTGTGGTCTCATGTTCATGTCTTTCTTCTAGGTGTCTGTGAGCTGTATGGAGACCCACACTACATCTCCTTTGATGGCGTAACATTTGACTTCCTTGATGATTGCACATATATCCTGGTGGAGGAGCAGTTCCCTCAGTACAACTTAAGCATCGCTGTGGACAACTACTTCTGCATGGAAGGCCTGCAGGGCTCCTGTGTGAAAGGCATAATAGTCAAATACAAAGGAAACACCGCTACACTCTCCATCGAATCAAGTGAAATTCAGGTGTGACTTGCTTTTTGGGTTTGGCAATTCTCAGCTGTTTTTTGTTAGGCCTGAATAGCTACTCTTTTTTTTTCGATTCTTCAACTGTACCTAGTTTTAAATACCGGATATTAGTGTATTATGTAGAATGATCCACCATATAAACGTTCTTACTATGAGCACGGTAACTTCTCCGCAGATCTGACGTGTAATTTTGCTGAACTCGGCTCCAAATTCGCCACTATAACTGCTAACCTCGATGAGCTTCATTTGACTGGAGCAGAACACTCACTTAGTCCACTTCTTTATACAGTCTGTGGTCTCCTTGGAGCTAGGTCTGTTTAATGCCATAGTGTATAACATTCAACGCAATGCAATAACATCTCCATGGAGACAGGCAAGCACCAACACTATTTAAATTTGGAAGGTGCAGCCTTTAAGTACATTACTTTTGACTGCTCGATGTGTTATGTGCAACTTAATTCGTCTCAACAAAATGAATACAAATCCTCACCACCTTCAGATTAGTTGAGAACCATAAAACATGAATCTAAAATACATCAGAGTCAACAGTTCTCTCTTTTCATTCTGTCCTGTAGGCGTCACTGAACAACGTGTCGATCGATGCCCCGTTTGAAGAGTTTGGGATGAGGTTTGAGTCGACGGGATACGTGACGACCCTGGTCCTGCCTGAGATCCGCTCCTTCGTCAGCCTCAGTCCTGGTTTCTCCCTCGTCATCAGTCTGGCCATGGAGAACTTTGACAGCAACACACAGGGGCAGTGTGGTGGGTACCAGGGACACAGGGCAACTGGATGGATGTGTAGATGGAGAGATGGAGAGATGGATGGAGAGATTTAGAGGGAGAGAGCGATGAATGGAAAGACTGAGAGAGAGCTGAATGGATGGAAAGAGTGATGAAGGAGAGATAGATGGATGGATGGGTGGATGGAGAGATTTAGTGAGAAAACGATGGATGGATCAAGTGACAGCTGGATGGAGAGATGGAGATAGTATATAGATGGAGAGAGAGCTAGATGGATGGGTGGAGAGATGGAGGGATGGATAAAGAGAGATGGAGAGAGAAAGCTGAGTGGGTGGAAAAAGTGATGGACGGAGAAACAGATGGATGGACTGAAAGATGGAGAGTGAGATGGATCGAGAGATAGATGGAGAGAGTAGATGGATGGAGATGGAGATGGAGAGAGCTGAATGGATGGAAAGATGGAAAGAGAGATAGATGGATAGAGAGATGGAGAGCGATTCACAGATGGATGGAGAGATGGAGAGAGAGCTGAATGGGTGGAAAGAGTGATGGACAGAAATGGATGGATGGAAAGATGGAGAGAGATGGATGGAGAGACAGATGGACAGATGGATTGAGAGATAGATGGATGGAGAGATGGAGGTAGTAGATGGATGGAGAGAGAGAGCTGAATGGGTGGAAAGTGGGAAGAGTGATGGACAGAAAAATAGATGGATGAAAGATGGATGGAGCGATAGAGTAGATGAATGGATGGAGATAGATGGAAAGAGAGAAATGGATGGATGGATGGTGAGAGGGAGGGGGAGGGACCTAGAACTTTTTACAAATTCAGTCTCGTCCCTCAAAGAACCAGGCCTAGTTTGATATCATCTTACTTTTCGAGACACACCTGACACTAAACATTAGTCTTTACTTTCTGTTCATTTTCATCCTTCGCTGACTCCTCCCTCTGTACAGGTGTGTGCGGAGGTCCGTCCTGTGTTCGACTCGGGGGACACGCTGAAGACGACAGCTGCTGTGAGAAAACGGCTCATGATTGGGTTTATGACGATCCCCAAAAACCAAATTGTGTTTCTGGTCCAAAAGACGTACCATGCCACCCCCCCATCACTCCTTCTCCACCACCCAACTGTCCCCATCCACTCTGTGACCTGCTCAAAACGCCGTAAGTCTAACACATTTATTCAAATAAGACCCAGTTGATTCAAGTGCAAAGTGAAAAGTTTTGTTTTTTTTAACATAATTATATTTATGATTTTACAAAACTAATCTACCTAGTTTTGTCTATATTATTTTTAAATTACAGACAGGTGAATCCAGGTCTGTTACCTAGCAACCATAATGTCAGCACGGGCCAAAACTTGCTAGCTAGCTCACTGTGTCTCAAAGCTAACAGTCATTTTTTTTATTAAGATCAGAAAACATAAAATAAACTACCTATTACAATTCAAATTCATTAAAATAAAAACTATCAAATTAAGGGTCTCACAGTTTTACAGTTTTGAAAAGGAAACCAATGAGCCTCATTTCTATTATTAAAGCCACAGTATGTAACTTTTAGCTAAAAATAGACATAAACATGTTTCTGACTTTTTTTCTGACCTTGTTTTTACCCTGAAATACATGTCTCCTATTGTGAGTGGGCTTGCCTCTCCACAAACCTGACTCTTATTTGCCTCGCCTCTCCTGAAGAAGGCTTCCTCTTTTTCCGTGGAAATATAGTTCCTTTCGCTATAATATTCCACAGTATGGCTTAACCACTATCTATTTCTATGGAGAATGTTCCGACATGTAGTTTTAATTTTGTGCTTCCATAGAATCAAGCAGAATCTCCAGAAAGTTACATACTGTAGCTTTAACCCATTTGAGCTCAGTAACGAGATTTACGGTGCAAAAAACACATAATGATGACTAATGTTTTAATACTTGTGTTACAGTTTATTTCTAAATACAAAAAACCTTCTCTTTATGTGTTCTGGCAGTTATGAGACTCTGAAAACTATGGGACTCGTTTGTAATAAAACTTTAAAGCTGTAAGGATATTTTTGTTGTGTTTTAGGCTCTTTGCGGAGTGCAGTGGAAACGTCAGTCTGCTCCAAATCTTTGACAACTGCCAGTTTGACGCTTGTGGCTCCGCTCCTCCGTGTTCGTCTCTGGAGAAAGCTGCAGAAGCCTGTAAAAAAATAGGTCTGTGTGTGGAGTGGAGAGAGCTCACGAATGGAAGCTGTGGTAAAGATCATTTCTGCATTTTCTTTACTTGTATCTACTGTAAATATTGGCTTTTATTTGAAACTATGTGTGTGTTTTCCAGCCTTAAACTGCTCAGATGGTTTGGTTTACAAAGAGTGTAGTCCTAAAATGGACGACTTCTGCTTTGAACGGTAAGTAAGTGCTGCAGTGGCTCTTAATACTACACACTTTAAGGAGCCGTATTATGCTTTTTTCTTTGCATTAACCCTCTCCATGCTTGCATTAACCCTCTACATGATTCTGGGTTTTTTATTTCACTTTTGTGTCTGTAAATCAAGATATGAACATTAATGACAGACAGATCAGCTGCCTTCTTTCCTCAAGGTCGCTCCCACTAACGTTAGCAACAGGTTTGATTGACAGCTTATCAACGCATTACCTTCAACCTTACTCTGAATTGGCTTTGTGGATACTTGCAGTCAGAGTTTCAAATTAGCCGCTATACTCTATGCTATGCTCTAGCCTCGATGAGCTTCATTTGGAGCTGAATGCTGTGGGTCTATGATGTGAAATTAAATATTTTAGTTAAGAATTACAAATCTTCTTGGTTATTTTTTTTGCAGCAAGAGACAGAAAGGAAACCCTATGCCGGGCACTATTGCCGGGTGTTTTTGTCCAGACAACAAAACCAGAGCAAGCATCGACTCCAGCATCTGTCTAGACCACTGCGAATGTGAGTGTGCTCTACAAACCAGTCCCTTTATCTACATGCTTTTTAAAAATTATTCTTGTACATGCTATGAAGTGTATATATTTAAAATTCTAATGCATGTTCCTTTGAATGAAAATGGCTCAGTCAAAGTAAATTCCTCTTCCCCCTTGTTGAATACACATTGATACAAACAGAGGAGCAAGGTAACAGAAATATTTTGTTTCAGTTTGCCCAGGACCAGTGGGAGAACCTAAACAAGTAAGATCTCGTTATCAGTACAGTTACTAAAATTTAAAATGAACGAATTATTATAAAAACACAAGAATCTAAATGTGTATTGTTATTTTGCAGCGTGGTGAAGTGTGGCGCTCCAACTGTAACATGTGCTCATGTGAACCAGACTATAGTGTCCGCAGCCTCAGAAGCAACGCGGTGAGAAAGAAAATGACTTAGTTCAACTGTGAAAAGAGAAGAATGTCAAGAAATATAAAAACAAATGAAAAACATGTATTAAAGTTGCACTATGTAACTTTACTGATGGAGATGTCACCACTTGTCTCCAGAGAGATGTTAAACTTATCTATGTCTATGGAGACAAGCAGGTTTTTGTAGTTTTATTTTTTTTTTTTTTTTTTTTTGAGCACTAAAACACTTAAATGCCTAAAAATTTAAATGCCTTACTGTGGAACATTTGATCAAACACACAGACACACACCACCAATTTAAAGGCCTAGCTACAAGTAAAAACTGGCAAATGGTGTTTGTACATAAATATATATAAAATTCAAAGTCAAAGTCACTATTCCAGTCATCTGCTCATTTCCATTCAGATGTGTGCTGTTCAACACAGTTGTCTATTTCATTTTTTTTGTCAAAAAGTGCCTTGAAAAACGTGCATTCTAACTGCGCATGTGCATCTCCACAGATCTGACCTGTAACATGGCGCCCCCTGCTTGTCTGTAAGGAGAAAGTTTGTCATTATCTCATGTGTTTTGTATCGTCTTTAGGAGCTCGGTGTCCTCCAGCCTGTGAAGGTCAAATGCAGTGATATAGTCCCCCCTCCTCCTCCCACATGTGGACCAACCCAAGTCTTAGAGAAGCTCTGCTGTGGACTGTTCAAGTGCGGTAAGAGATGACAGAAATATACATACACAGACAACCTAACTGAACAGCATTACTACTACTACTACTACTACTACTACTACTACTACTACTACTGCTACTGCTACTACCACTACCCAAAAGTCACTGACAGTTGAAAAGACTTCATAACTCTTTTGTTTCTAAATGTTTTTATTATATTTTACCAGAGCATTTAGAACGAACCTTCATTAATCTGAGCAAATACAGCACCGAGGAACGAACCCTCATTGTACAGTGGTACTTTGAGTCACATGGGTCAAATTCACAAACCCAGCGTTGTTACCGTCGACATTTTAATACCAGAGATGCCCCAAGTGTAAATGCCATTAAAGGAATAATAAGTGTTTTTCACAGACAGGGGGCAGTATGTGATCTCCACAGACCTGACTAGTCCTGATTTCTTCCTGTGGGTCTATCTTAAAGAAAAGGTGTTTGTGAATAAACCTCAGACAATAAACCACTTAAAACGTAATATCGAGGATCAAATAAGAGCCATAAGCTGGAAATGCTTTAAATGTTCTGTAAAGTGTGTTGGATCAGGCTGTTCAGAGCCACACTGTGATGGTCCTGCCCAGCTGCCCCATCGGGGGGTTCTGTTCCCGTCCTTGCCTGTCTGCCCCGACGGGGGGTTCTGTCCCTGGTTCCTCTCCTGGTTCCCGTTCCTGTTCCTGCTCCGGATCCAGCCCTGTTCCTCCCTGCTTTTAGTTGCTGCCTCCCTGGTTGGCTCCGCACCTGTTCCTTGTTGCCAATCAGCGGAGCAGCCTTTATATTCTGTTGAGTCCCTGGTCTGTGGCTGGAGCCTTGTCTTCTGTTTATTCTGTTGCCGTTCATGTGAGTTACTTTTTGTTCATTGTTGTCATGCAGGTGCCGTTTCTGTTCTGGCAATAAACCTGTTCATGAGAGACTTTGTGTTGGGCCTTACTCCTTGCGCTGCGTTTGAATCCGCAACAACACAGACATCAGTGACACAAACCCAAAATGGTGGACACTTAAAAAACATTATTTTTTAAAATTAGGTCATTTTTACTTCCCCTAGTTTAAGTAGTGATAAGTTCAAGTGTAAGTGAACAATTATAACCGTATATATGGCCAAAAATCTGGGAAGGTTCAGTTTATCTACTGCTAAAATTTGGTGAGTATAACTTAAGAATTATAAGAGCTACTGAAGATTTAAAAGTGTCAGTGACTTTTGGGCCGCCCTGTACAACTACTACTACTACTATTATTATTATTATTAAAGGAATAAGGAACAAAAACTTTAAAAACTGCTTATGTTTTATTAACTGTTTGACTCTGGTCACCTGACTCTGCTGTGAATACATTTCATTGAATTATCTTTTTCTTTTTTTTTTTTAGTTGAGAAGTTCTGCTTCTACAAAGGACACAGTTATACAGTAAGTTTGCAGTTATTAAATGCGACTTTAGTGTGTTATTTTTTTCTAATCTATGTTCTAAAGTTGTTTCCACTTAACAAAAAGACCTAGAGTTGTGTTTTGTTTCATTCATGTCACACATGTTTAACACACAAACCTGCATATTTAGGGAGAGTTCTTCTCTCAAACTGAAAACGCTCTGTTCCACCTTGTGATGTCATCATGTGGTCATACAGGAAGTGGTCCATTGTGTTTTTAAACTCCATTCACCTTCACTAGAATCATTTGGATCATTTCAGCTCCTGGACTTGCCAAACACTACTGAATTAAAGATAAAAGGAGCTGTTAACTTAAACTACCACATCATGACATCACGAGGTGGAACAGAGCATTTTGACCTTTAGAGATGTTACAGACTAATAATAAAGTGTTACTCAAACATGTGAATGAAACAAAACACAACTCCAGGTCCGTTTTTGGGGAGGAAACAACATTAGAACATGACTTAACGCTCACAAGAGTCAGTTTTGCGTAATTTAAGACCTTTTAAAGTGTGATTTTTGCTTCGTTTCGTAGATTGGTGAAACATGGAGAGATCCTGAAAAGCCGTGTGTGTCGTTCACCTGCAGCGCTGAAGGAATCCAGAACGAAACAAAAGTGTGTCCCTCACAGCACTGCCCCGAGGTACTGAGCCTGACGCTAACGTACATCAGAAACACAAACTGAAATACACCTTATAGTTTTACAAATTGTCCTGTCAGGATAATTACTATATTTATGTGGTCTAAATCATCTCCCCTTGTGCGTCCTCTCCACCCTCCTCTCTGTCCCCCTTTATTCCTCTCCCACTCTCCTCCTGTCTCCCTTTTACTCTCCTTTTCTCCTGTCTCTTTTACTCTCCTCTCTTCCCTCCTCTCCTCCTCTCTCTTACTTATCTCCTCTCTCCCCTCCTCTCCTACCCTCCCTCCTCCTCTCCTTCTCCCCCTTTCTTCCTGTCTCCCTTTTACTCTCCTCTCTCCCCTCCTCCCCTCACCATTTTTCTCTCCTCCCCTCTTTTCTCCTCTCCTCCTCTCTCCCCTCCTCCCCTTTTTCTCTCTCCTCTCTCCCCTCCTCCCCTTTTTTCTCTCCTCCTCCTCTCTCCCCTCCTCCCCCTTTTTCTCTCCTCTCTTTTCCTCTCTCTCTTCTCACCTCTCTTCTCTGATGTGATCACAAATTTGAACAAGTCTGTTCTTTTCAGGAGGACAAGATTTGGGACGAGCAGCGCTGCTGTTTCACCTGCAGAGGTGGGTAGTGCTCAGTAACTTTCTTTCACATTTTTTGTCTTATCCTTTAAAAACACCAGATTTCATAATTCCAGTTTTTTCATGTATATATTTCCCCAAATTTTCTTTTTGAGTAATTTTCCGAGAAATACTATGAGTTTTTATTTAAGTATCATCTTTTGAACAAGTCTCCTACTTGCAGTGGTGGAAAGTAACAAAGTACAAGTAGTAAAGTCCTGTACTTGAGTATATTTTTCAGTGGATCATTTTTACTTGAGTACATTTGAGAGCAGTATCTGTACTTTTACTCCACTACATTTTTGAACAGGACAGAAAAGTAAAAAGCACTTTTCATATGATTTGACGGGTTATTTTTACCATGTTCATGGAAACATCCTGAATAAAGTTTTCGAGTTCAAGCTTCGGCTTTGAGTAAAACAAAAATAAATACACAAAATTCAGAAGAAAAGTTAAACGTGAACAAAACATGTTTAAATCTATATTACTACATTTACACTTTAACAAATGAACAACACTTGAGTGAAATACTTGTACTTTTTACTCTTAAAATACATTTTTAATCCGGTACTTTAATATATTTTTTTCTTAAGTAGATTTTTTCATGTGATACTTTTACTTCTTTACTTTTTACCTCTGTATCTGTACTTTTACTTGAGTAACAAAACTGAGTACTTCACTTACTTCTATGCAAACAACAAAAACTGTACTGAGTGTGAGTTCACATCAGTCTTAGTTTGTATCAGTTAAATATTGACACGTTTTTGAATTCAGCTTCCTGAGGTGTGCTTCCAGAGAGTGTCCACTTGAGGGCAGTATATACAGTGGAACATATTTGAAGATTGTTGGCGTTTTGCAGGTGTCTGCAGCTGTGCTCCTGTGATGACCACTCTGAGTGTTTTTGTGGATCAGTGTTTCTCTGAGCTGCAGGTCCCTGTGTGTGACGGCCTCTGCCACAGCCAGCACAGGTCAGAGAAGAACACGACACCTCTACATACTGCACAGAAACATGTAGATTAATGTTAATAAGTAAACATACACGTTAGCTGTTCTAAGATAAATGAATCCTGCACACTGTTTCATGGAAACATCGTGCTGTGGCTCCCAATCTGGGTGACACATTGCAAAGGGTCCCCAGAGCTTTGTGTAGTCAGAATGAACTAAGTCAGCCTGATTGTCTGTTATTTATGTTCATATCTTGAGTTACGGACACAATAGTGAAGTAAAAACTCCAGGATCATGTAGAGCGGGTTAATATGAACATTTAAAGACCAAAATGATGAGTTTGACAGCAGCAGTTACAGAGAGGGGCAAGAGGAGTCGATGGAGGCTAGCAGGTTAGCTATGTCCATTTATGTATGCAATCTATGTCAGAGGGTCAGGTATTTTTAGTAATTAAATGGTAAAAAAAATATTCTGTTTATGTGTCATGTGATTGGCAAGTGCTGGAGAAAAAGTCTCCAGTTCATAATATTGAGTTGAATCATTTTAAAGTGGCTCCTCCTCACATTAGCCATTCACTGCTAACACTTCATGAACCCTCTCACAAACGCATAGTTATATATAAGACAACCTCCATGTCCTGAGCTCTGTCTGTGCAGTGCAAATGTGAGGTCTGTCTGTCTGTTTCAGGGTGGTGCTGTCTGGAGATCTGCAGGTGAAGCAGAGCAGCAGCTGTTGTAGAGAAACGAGCTCAGAGTCCAGAGCAGTGACCCTTCAGTGCTCTGACCACACCAACCGTAACTACACCTACTCCCACATCACCCACTGTGAGTGCTCCCCATGTGAACAGAGCCCCCGTATCTCCCATAACTGTTCAGAAACCTCAAAAATACCAACTCATGTTAAGATTGGAAATGTTTACTAGATTCTATTTTTGAAATCAATCTTTTTTTTTTCTTTAAAGGTTCTATATTACACAAATTTAACTGTTTTATTGTTACCTCCTCAAAAACAGACCTGGAGTTGAGTTTTGTTTCATTCACACATGTTTGAGTAACTATTATTAGTCTGTCTACATCTCCAAAGCTCAAAATGCTCTGTTCCACCTTGTGATGTCATGAAGTAGTAGTGTTCAAGTTAACAGCTACATTTTACTTTTAGTTAAGTGGAGATTAGGCTAAAATGAAGGTGTGTGGAGTTTAAAACACAGTGGAGCACTTCCTGTATTACCACGTGATGACATCACAAGGTGGAGCAGAGTGTTTTCCATTTAAGAGAAGAACTCAGCCTAAATATGCAGGTTTGTGTGTTAAACATGTGTGTGTGAATGAATATATATAAACTCATGTGTTCATGTGTGTTGTCTGTAGTTTATAAACGATACAGATTAGATTTTAATCGCTCACTTTTCCTGTGGAATGAGTCCAACAACAACAGGATGTGCCTCTATGACAAAGAACAGTTTCCTGAAAAAAATCATTTACTATTTTTTTACTACTTTTATTGTGAAAAAAAAATGTTTTTGTTTTAATTGTGCAACCAAATTTCAAATCTCCAGAGCAAATGTAAATAATCAAAAGTCAGAAGCTCATGCAGAGACCCACAGACTGTGTTTATAAATGGATATCGCTAACCTGTTTAACCGCTGCGTTACAAACAGGAAGTGAGCATGGGCGCACTTTCGGCTCCATCGACTCTGGCTCCAATTCACTTTACATTTAAAAACTGTGACCCTCTGTAACTGCTGCTGTCAGACTCGTCATTTTGGTCTTAACCCTGGTGAACCCAAGAGCCCTTTTCTTCTTTGGAAAATTATGAACATTGCATTTACTTGCATACATTGCAAATTACTGCTATAAGTTCACTGAACACTGAAATATCCACATTTTCAATTTAAACCCTTTATTCCTTAATTTAGGATCAGGGCCAAATTTGACCCATTGGGCTCGCTAATTTATCCAAAAAGAATATAAAACGTACTTCTAGACATTCTGCAAGCTACTACTAAAAAGATTAACAAAAAAAACAAAATTTTACCAACCGCTGGTTTGCTAAGATGTTTTTGTTTGGGTAGTTTTCCATCTTGTCACTATCACTCAGACACCTAGTGGATGAATATTAAACTAAAATGAGTCACTTTTTTTTTTGAAAATTTTGAATTGAAATTTGACACTTTTTTTCTTTGTCGGCAATTAACTGCAGCCAAGTTTGACCCCGTGGGTTCTCCAGGGTTAAAATGTTCGTATTAACCCTCTACATGATCCTGGTGTTTCACTCTTGTGTCTGTAAATCAAGATAAGAACATTACTAACAGACAAATCAGGCGACTTCTTTCCCTGAGGTGTCTCCTGCTAGTGTTAGGAACAGGTTTGATTGACAGCGTTGCTAATCCCCTGCTCCCTGCTGAACCAGAGGTGCAGGCGGGAAGGGACGTTACCTTAAACAGTCTCGCTCCAGATTGGCTCTTTGCTTTCTATGATACTCACGGTCCGAATTCATAATATGCAACTCGGCTCCAGACTCGCCTCTGTAACCGTTAGCCTCGATGAGCTTCATTTGACTGGCGCTGAACGCTGTGGGTGACGTCACACTCACTCAGTCCACTTCTTTATACAGTCTGTGGGAGGAAGTAAATCATTTTAATATCATCATAAAATATAATTAAATTCTGATGAGTTAAAATCCTCAACTGTTCTGTGTCTGTTTTCAAAGCTCATTTCCGTATCGCAGTGAAAGCATTAGTTTTAATTGTGTCACTTAATGAAGAAGATTGTATCAGTGAAAGTCATGCTAATGTCGCTTCACAGACCCAGGCATTAGCAGCACCTTGCAGGAGAAAGCCATTGTTAACGACCCTCAATAGGACAGGAAGACTTTGATCAGAGCTGGGAAACACCCTCGGGTTGTAAAAGCAGTTCGACACGAGAGGAGCCAAACATTCACCTCTTTGAAAACAGCTCAGAGTCAACAGGCCTCAAACGTCCCACTGTCCAGAGTTTGTTTGTGGTGTATTCAAAAGGACAGGTCAAAGATGTCCGCCGCAGAGGATGTATGGGACCTCTCCGGACCTCTCTGAACCCTTATTTCTGCTTTTGCATAACGTCGGAGCGAAGTCACGTGTAGTTTTGTGTAATTTGGAGAGTTTGGAGCTGACGAGATCAACAGGCACGAGAGGGAAAAGGCAAAAGGGGAGAGACTGGGTTACTCATTACAGCTTATAGTTTGTTTGTGATAAGATCTATGGTTTAAGCCCAAAGTCCTGGTGCGTTCAGGGAGTCTTCACCCATCACCTCCTTCAGGACCACCGCTGCTGCTTCTCAGGTGAGTGGAGCTTCAATGCATTCACTATTTTTGCACAAATTTCAAATGCAATGAAAGAAATCTGGCTTATAATGTAAGATTTGAGTGAGAAATTTGACTGTTTTACCACAGTTGATGCAAGATTGCAACAGTTTTTTGCAATAGACTTCTATGACAAAGTTTAAATGGCTTAGTGAGCGAGCATTTACCCCTGAACTGGAAGATATCTGGTCTCAAAATCTTACTTTTTTACTATTTTGAGATGTCTAAACTCTGCTATGTAATCTTATCAGTTTATTATATCACTACTATTGCTTCCAGTTTTGAATTTTTTGATCTTTTTTTTCATTATTTAAAAAGTAGAATTATGTGTTTATTATCAGTATTATTAATATTATTATTATCATTATTATTATTATTGCACATTTTAATATCTTTTTTTCCCCATATTAAACCAGTTCACATTTACACAGCTTTAATGGAAGGAAAAATCTGGATCTTGTTGTGAAACTTTGTGTTTTTGTGAATGGCAGGTCCTGTTTTGTTCTTCTTAGTCTGGACTCACCGGCATCATGAGCGTGGCAGCCAAAACCCCACGTGAGGGCTGCTGTTCCAAGCTCAAGGTCGGAATAATATGAACTCTGGATACACTTAGTATCTTTCAGTCAACAGCAACGACCAAGAACAGTTTAATTATTAGAGAATTGATAGTTTATTTCTATTGCACGTTTAAAACAACTTCAGCTGAGTGAAGTGTTTCACATAAAAGTCAGCAAAAAATAAAACATACAAATATAACATGATGCATAGGAAAAAAAAACAGAACACCAAGATATCCTGTGTAGCTAGTGTTAAATACCAGGGAGAAGAGGTGAGTTTAGTGTTAAATACCAGGGAGAAGAGACGGGACTAGTGTTAAATACCAGGGAGAAGAGGTGGGTTTTCAGTCAAACCGTCAAATACAGAATTTACTAGATAAATATTTACTCAATTATTAAATGTTTGAACCATAGACTGTATAAAGAAGTGAGTGTGACGTCACTCACAGCGTTCAGCTCCAGTCAAATGAAGCTTATCAAGGCTAGAGCAGTTAAAGCGGCCAATTTGGAGCCGATCATAGCAATCAAAGAACCAATCTGGGTTAATATGAACATTTTAAGACCAAAATGACAAGTTTGACAGCAGCAGTTGCAAAGAGAGGGGCCAAAGTTTTTCAGTAAAAAGTGAACTGAAGCCAGAGTCGATGGAGCGGGAAGTGCGCCCACGATCACTTCCTGTTTGGAACGTGGCAGCTAGCAGGTTAGCTATATCCATTCATATAAACAGTCCATGGTTTGAATTCAGAAGTAATTTCAAAAGGTCTGACAAAGTGACCGTCGAAGCATTTAATTTCAGATTTATTGAAAATACAGAAAAACAAAACAAGCCCATTTAAAACATTAAAAACAGGAGCAGGTGTGAAATCTCCATGTGACGTCAACTGACTGTATTTCTAGTACTAGGCCAATATTTAAAGCCGCACTACGTAATTGTTCTAGTCGAGAGTTTGCCAATTTGTTGTCTCTATAGAAAAGCTATTACTTTGATTAGAATGTTCCACAGTATGGCATTAAACGTATCTATCTCTGTGTATACAACAAACTGACGCTACCAGACAAAGTTACAGGTCAGATCTACGGAGACCCCAAGCACGAGAATGTTTTTCAAAGGACCTTTAGCATTTTCTCATTACAGGTATTTTAATTGGTCACATAGGTCAGTTTAAAGCCATATTGTGGAACATTGCAGTAATAAAATCTCAAGTGAGACAAGCAGCTAGTTGATATTTCACCAGAAAAGTTACACTGTGAGTCTTTAAGTTAAATCACTGGAGCTTTTATGTTGGGAGACTTGTTTGTTGTTTTTTTTTGTATTTGCTCAAACAGGTGACCTCTCATTGTGATCGTTTTAATCTTTAACTCTCATTTGGTGCAGATATCACCAACACAAGGTTTTTAGGCCAAACACCATAAAAAGATAAAGTAGTTAAAGGTTTGTTTGACCCATTTTCACCAAGTTACAGAAAAGGACTTTGAGCCACAAACGGCTCAGGAGCAGCGTCTGTTTGAACCAGTGAAATAAAAACACCAAAAAAGACAGTTATTAGTTAAGAAACATCATTTTATAAAAGGAATATTAAAGAAAAAAACACTTTGATTACACTTTGTTTAACTTTTTATAGATGCCATTTTGAGGACTTTTGACCATGTTCAAAACTTAAAGCAATTGCTACAACGGACCCATTTTTTTATCACTCAGATAAGTAAAAAAGGGATTTTGATATCTAATTTTGGTTGATTATGAAACTTAGAGGATCTACCACCTTCTTGTATCCATAGAAATAGTATCACTTTACATGGATTGTCCCACAGTATGGCATTAACCAAGATGGCTATCTCCATGGAGACAGGCAGATCCAGTGTTAAAATGATAATTGTCTTGTCTAATTCTTGGGTCAAAAACATTTCTAGGGTCCTACAGTCAGAGGCTTCACCTGATCCACTGAATGTTTTCTGTAATATTGTGTTTTTTCTTCCGCAGCTCTTCCTCGCTGCTATGGCGTTTGTGTATTTTTCCAAAGCTTTTTGTGGCGCGTACATGAAGAGCTCCATCACTCAGATCGAGAGGCGTTTCGACATCCCCAGCTCCCTCATCGGGGCCATCGACGGCAGCTTTGAAATGGGTAAAGATCACAAACAATCTGCTACTTTATTTCAGTTTATTAAAGGTCCTATATTACACAAAGTGAACTCTTGTCCCTTTAAATTATTTAAAGTGACGTGTTTTGGTTGAACAGGAAATCTTCTGGTGATCGCGTTTGTGAGTTACTTTGGTGCTAAACTCCATCGACCCAGGCTGATCGGGGCGGGATGTCTCATTATGGCAGTCGGAGCCTATCTCACTGCTCTGCCGCACTTCTTCCAGGGACCGTGAGTACAGCTTTATAATACATAGGGTCATGGGGTTACAATTGGACTGATATAGCTCCTTTACTGTGCCTTCTCCATTCACTCCACACTCTAACCCACTCTAGCCACATCTGCCCAGAGCTAACCTGAGACAACTGAAGCTGCCAGTCTGCACCATCTGCCCCTCCAACCAACATCACACAAACACACTCACCACATACAGTACACACGAGGCCATGTGGGTGAAGTGTCTTGCCTAAGTTGTCTGTGTAATCCCTCAGTCGTCCAGGTATGATTCATAGCAAAATAAAAATTCAAATCTGTCATCCAAGCTGCTTCTTCCTTTCTGGTCAGATCACTGCTGGACACTGCCTTATATCGGTCTGAAGGGAGGAGCTAACAACACTGAAGCTAACACGCATGTTTGTTTAAAGTTTGAGAGGGGCCTGAACGATGATGCACAATATGACTCCGGCACAGTTCAATAGACCAAGATAACAAACAGAATATGTAAACATGTGTGTTAGTTTTAGTGTAGTTTGCTTTTTGTCTGAAGAAAGGAACTGTGTCCACCAGTACTGAAAAAGCTTGGATGAAGTGCTGTGCCTAAGGACACACTGCTCCGACACTTATCTAACCTACATCTCCCACATGTTAGTGCCATATGAAACCATCTGAGGACTTCACACTCTGCTGGGACTTCAGCGAAACCGGCCTCCTGCTGGTGCCCAGAGTCGGGAAACCAGGGACGAAACCGGGACGAAACCGGGACGAAACCAAACCGGGACGAAACCGGGACGAAACCGGGACAGGAAACCGGACGAAACCAGGACGAAACCGGAAACCAGGACGAAACATGTTGAATCAGAGTTTCAGTTTTGTGCGGTTAAATTCAGGCTCGAACGGTTCTGTTTAGCTGCATGTGACTGAAAGGGTTTTATTCTGCCTCTTCTCTTTTAATGATGATTATTTATGTTTTAATTTGTTGTATTGTGATTTTAATGTCTTTCTTATTCTGTAAAACACTTTGAATGACTTTGTGTACGAATTGTACTGTATAAATAAACTTGCCTTGACTTACCTCCATAAATAAATGTGTTTTCAGATATAAATATGAGACCAGCATGTCCCACAGAACTGCAACGAACAGCACAGAGACCATTTTGCCGTGTCTGTCCAACCACAGCCTGGAGACAGAGGACGGCCCCAGTCTGCAGGCCAAGACAGGTGCAGTATCCATGGTTTAAGTGTCATATTTAACTCAAGTAAATATAGATGATAAACAAAACCAAAGCAGAATTATCCCAAAAAATGTACAAAATGTATTGTTAAAAAAACTTTACATACATGCATGGGAATTCATCTTAATGAAATTTCA
The DNA here is from genome assembly GCA_019594935.1 of Periophthalmus modestus. Classification (NCBI taxonomy): domain Eukaryota; kingdom Metazoa; phylum Chordata; class Actinopteri; order Gobiiformes; family Gobiidae; genus Periophthalmus; species Periophthalmus modestus. The sequence continues at coordinate 2,611,700 of JAIEZT010000054.1, forward strand.
ACTTTTTAAGAAGACTCCCACACACTGTGTCACTCTTGGTTCACTTTTTAAAAACTTTTTTCAAATGTATTTATTTGAAAGCCAGACAAACATACAACATTGTAGGTCCAAGTTCATTTTAATTAGCACGTTTCAGTAGCTCTGACCTTGATTGGGTTTGATGACAGGACTGACCCAGGACTGACCCAGGACTGACTGACCCCCAGGACTGACCCAGGACTGACCCAGGACTGACCCAGGACTGACCCAGGACTGACCCAGGACTGACCCAGGACTGACCCAGGACTGACCCAGGACTGGCTGTTAGCATGTTAGCTACTTTCATTTATACACACAGTCCATGTTCCACATGATGAATACTGATCCCCAAAAACGATTGTTGTGTTAATATTTCTTTAATTCCATTTGTCGTTCTCATCATTTTCTCATCGTTCCCTTCAGCCTGTGAACATTCCAGTGGTTCTCCAATGTGGATTTACGTATTCCTGGGAAACATGCTGCGGGGCATTGGTGAAAACTCCCATCATGCCTTTAGGCGTGTCCTACATCGATGACTTCTCCAGAGAGGAAAACACTCCTTTCTACTTGGGTTGGTGATGCACAAATCCACAAAGTGATGATGATGTTTGGATGTTCACATGTTTATGACGTGTTTATTTTTGCAGCCTGTATCCAAACTGTGGGGATTTTGGGGCCCATGTTCGGGTTCATGCTCGGCTCGTACCTGGCCAAAATCTACGTGGACATCGGATTTGTGGATTTAGGTATGAAGTTTCTTATGTTCTTTTGTTTTATCAGTTTAAATGTCTTATTTCATAGTGTTTATATGAGAGAGCTGTTTATTTCAACTTTCTCAACTTGATTTCTGCTTCATGTCCCTAAACAAAATCATTTCTTCTTGGGGGTGAATAAAAGTCATTCTGTTTCTGAAATAAGCAGTGATGTATGAAAACCAAATTATAATTCCAAAATGATTTAAAGTGTATTTTGAAGTCAACCTCTGGAGTGGTTGTAGCTGGCTTAGTTATAAAGGAGCCTATTCACATTTTCAGCTGAGACTTGACTGGAAATAAACCAGGACTAAACCAGGACTAAACCAGGACTAAAAAATAAAAAACTAAACCAGGACTAAATCAACCCTATATATAAAGACAAACTGCTCAGACCAGGACCAGCCCAGGACTTGTGTGGATGCACCTTGAAGTATGTCCCCTCAGAATGCAAAATCATCTGAGCAAACAGAGGCTATGGCAGCTCAAAGAATTGTGAAGTTTTATTTTGTTGTTTGACTCTTTGCCCAGAAAACATTTCCGATATCTTGCACTTCCACTGCTTTGAGCAAACGGATCATGTGGGATGGACTTTTTATAGTTGAATCATTAACTTTGAGCCACACCATTTCTAGATAATAGACCTCAAACAGCTACCAAACCTTTGACACATGTATTTTAAGGTAAACCCTCTTGGCGCTGGCTTTGTGTAACAGTCTGTTTGCTCACCTCTAACTTATCGATGTAAAACCCGGCCATAAACATGCTGCATTTAACCCTTTGAACCTAGTTAGCAGGTATGACATTAGCTCGATACGTATTAGGTCATTCTTCAAACTGATTTCTACATTTAAACAACACAGGTCATGTATCTTGTGAGGGAAACGTACTGCAAATGTACTTAGGCTGCAGGCAAAGGTGCACTGTGTAACTTTTCGATGGAGGAGGGTCTGGTCCGTCTTGTCTCCATGGAGATGTTATTGCTTTGCCTGGAATGTTCCACAGTGTAGCATTGGTGAAACGGTAAATGTGGTATATCAGCTTTTCCATCTTTAAAGATACTCTCAAAGCGCTTTACCTCAAGGAACCATCTCACACATTCACACCGCCAGATGTTTTTCAAGGTGGGCAAACACTCTACCAACTAAGCTCGCTCAATTAAACTTATCCGTCTCCATGGAAAACAAGTAGGCGGCGCCACCAGGTCCAGTTACAGGCCAGATCTGTAGAGAGGCGAGTCCAATCTCTGACATAGTGCATGTTTTTCAAGGTCTTTTTATCAGCAAAAACATGCGTTAGTGAATTAATGCATGTTGGATGAGTTTGAGGCTGTACCGTGGAACATTCCAGATAAAATAACATCTCCATGGAAACGAGCAGGTAATGCACTCTCCTATGGTAAAGTTACACAGTGCTGTATCAGTCTACCCCAGTATGTACCAAAGTAAGATGAGGGGGATCTCAAACTAAACCAGGACTCAACCACGACTGGAGCAGCTCACAATGTTTTCATATATTGCACTGGGTCTTTCATGTGTTCACTTTCGTTTAATTCCCAGATACGGTGACGATTACCCATAAGGACTCTCGGTGGGTGGGGGCCTGGTGGCTCGGCTTCATCATCACAGGGACAGTGGTTCTGATGTCCAGCGTTCCCTTCTGGTTCCTGCCCAAGTCTTTACCGAAACAGGGCCAAAAGAAAACGCCGCCCGAAACCAAGGAAACGGAGATGACATACGTGGCTGAACAGGAGAGTTTTCTACCGCCCGAGACGCCAGAGCAAGACCCCAAAGACAAACCTGTGACATTTAAGGAGCTGGCCAAAGGTGAGTGCCACATGGTCCTGGGTTCAATTTCCAAATCTGGTAGGGTGTTTCTGAGGGGAGTTTGCATGTTCTTTCTGTGTCTGTAGGGGTTTCCTCCACTAAAAACACACGCAGCAATATGTACTATGTGATACACTCAAAGACGGCATCATTTTATTTATCCCCAAGGGGCAGTTTAAGGAAAATTTTAAATACAATTGTATATATAGTGTAGTGTAAGGAAACATGACAAATTTCTTCTGGTTGTTTATTTTCTGACCACAAGGGCTACTGTCTGCCGTAACCCACAACATCAGTCTCAACTCACTAGAGCCAGTCTCCAAAACAGACCAGTAACTGACCAATGACAGCTTCACATCAACGTATCGTCATAGCAACCAAGTGTCACAAAAGTCAAGAGGAGTAAACTCTGAACTAAACACAAATTATCAGGCGATTATAATAGAACTGTTGTTTCACTCCCACAGACTGTACATATAAATGGACGTAGCTAACCTGCTAGCCGCCGCGTTCCAAACAGGAAGTGATAACGGGCTGCACTTCTGGCTCCATCAATTCTGCCTCCAGTTCACTTTCTATCGAAAAACTGTGTCCCCTCTCTCTGTACCTGCTGCTGTCAGACTCGTCATTTTGGTCTTAAATGTTTGTATTAACCCTCTACATGATCCTGGGATTTTTATTTCACTATTGTCTGTAAATCAACATATGAACATTAATAACAGACAAATCAAAAAGACCCATTCTTTCCCCGAGGTCGCTCCTGCTAGCGGTAGCAACAGGTTTGATTGACAGCGTTGCTAAACCCCCGCACCATGCTAAACCAGCAGTGCGGGCGAGAAGAGGAGTTACCTTCAACAGCCTCTCTCGTGATTGCCTTTTTGGTTGCTATGATACTCGTGGTCGGAATTCCAAATATGGAACTCGGCTCCAAATTGGCCGCTCTAACCGCTCTATCCTCGATGAGCTTCATTTGACTGGAGCTGAACGCTGTGGGTGACGTCACACTCACTTAGTCCACTTCTTTACACCGTCTATGCGCACTCCACACAACTTTCATCTAGCCTCGCTCCAGTCAGTCCGCCCCAAGGCAGGTGTGGCTAAATCTTGCTATCAAAAGATTTAATTAAAAGTGCAATGTAAAGAATCTTTAAGGAAAAAAAAGGGCCATGTCAACAGGGCTGCAACAGTCAATCAAAATAATCATCTAATATCTTGACAAGTAAAATGCTCGTGTTTGGATAATCGTTAGTTATCTATGCACTATTAGTGTTTTGAAATAAACAAAAGTGTGCCATAAAACTCAAAAAACATTTCAAATCTGCTTCAGGAAAACCTTATCAAATGAATCCCAGGAGAGAATAAAGTCCTGTACAAACTGTCTGTCTCTGTTTGGATTTTGTAATTTTCAGAGGTTTGTTTAGGACACTCCAAGATGACACAATATTACATTAAAGTGCACATATTACACCATGTTCTTATCTGTGCTATAATGTTTCCTCATCACAGACAGACCTGGAGTTGTGTTTAGTTTGTTTCATTCACACATTTTCATTCTGAAAACACTCCACACACCTTCATTTCTAGAATCAGTTGGATGGTTTCAGCCCTGGAATTGCCAATCTCTGCTGAACAAAAGCTAAAAGTTAACTTGAAATCTACCACTTGATGGAACAGAGCATTTTGAGCTTTGGAGATGTAACAGACTAATAATAAAGTGTGTGAATGAAACAAAATGCAACTCCAGGTCTGTTTTTGAGGAGGTAACGACTTTATAACATGACTTGAAGCTCACAAGAGTCAGTTTTGCGTAATATGGCACCTTTTAAACAACATACGTTTCAATTTGTGTAACTTTCAAATGTCTCTTGTTTTGCAGATTTCATCCCGTCTCTGAGGAGGTTGTTCAAAAACAGCATCTTCTCGCTGCTGGTTCTCATGTACCTCGTGATCGTGAACGGGTTTATCGGCATGATCACTTTCAAGCCTAAGTTCTTGGAGCAAACCTTCGGCCAGTCCGCGTCCAAGGCCATCTTCCTCATAGGTACAACACAGCTATGACTTCCTGTTTATGCAACGCTGCAGCCGAAACAATGATATTATTCGAGGGAAATGTGATTGTTGAAGATAATGGCGTATTCAAACACGCAGTAGGTGACACAGTGGTTTGCTTTGAGGAAATCCAGCTATATAAATTTTACGAGCAGCACTGTCCCGTGTTTGTGTTTATTGCGAACGACAATGGCACATTAACTCTAGAAAAGTTCTTTAATGTAACATAAACAGCGACCAGAAGTAAAATCCCAAACAAAAAATCCAAAATGGTAACTGAGAAGACGTGACTCTGACGATGGACCAGCAGGGGGCAGAGGAGAGCACAGAGGTTATATACATGCGCGCAGACGAAGAAGATACAGCTGAGACCATTGAGTGGATGTGTAAATGCACATCGCTAACCTGCTAGCATTAAACAATCAAAAACCTGTTGCCAACGCTCGGGGAAAGACAGATGCTGATTTGTCTGACAGTGTTAGTAAGTACCTGCCCCCTGTTAAATCAGTGGTGTTTGTGGGAAGGGGTGTTACCTTCAACAGCCTCACTCCTGATTGGTTCTTTAGTTGCTATGACACTCGAGGTTAGAATTCCAAATATGGGCAGGGCAAACAATCAATATGACAGGAAGTAAAACTCAGAAATTACAAAATAAAAACAGGTTTAAGGTAATAAAATAACTCATGCAAAATTACGCAAAGATTTTAAATAAAATTCTGTTTTCGGAAAGACATTTTGCACCATGAAGCATCAAAAGTTGCATTTTGTTTAATATAGGACCTGTAAATTATCACAATTTAAAGTTGCACTATAACTTTTCTGGTGAAGACTCAAGCAAAGGAATAACTTCTGTGGGAACAAGCAGACTTAAGATATTCCACAGTATGGCATAACTATTCTGTCTTGCATTCATTCAATTCTCAGTGTTTTGATTACACAAACACAGATAGACAAGTCTTATTCTATACTGTGGAACTTTCCATACAAAGCAATAACATCCACCAGAAAAGTTACCTTTAGTGATCCTTTAAAGGGGCCATATTACACTGTTTTCTATGTTCTAATGTTTCCTCATCACAAACAGACCTGGAGTTGTTTTGTTTCATTCACACGTTTAACACAAAAACCCTGCATATTTAGGCTGAGTTCTTCTCTCAAACTGAAAACACTCTGTTCCACCTTGTGATGTCATCCTGTGGTAATACAGGAAGTGCTCCACTGTGTTTTTAAACTCCACACACCTTCACTAGAATCATTTGGATCATTTCAGATCTGGAATTGCCAAACTCGACTGAAGTAAAGGTAAAAGGAGCTGTTAACATGAAAACTACCACTTCATGACATCACAAGGTGGAACAGAGCATTTTGAGCTTTGAGAAACCCTTTATTATTGCCCTGTTTAGGTCTCCAAACATGTGTGAATGAAACAAAACACAACTCCAGGTCTGTTTTTGAGGAGGAAACGGTATTATAACATGACTTAAAGCTACAAGTCAGTTTTATGTCTTTAAACTCTGACCCACCCCTTTAAACGTGTCCGTCTTCTCCGTGTAGGAATCCTGAACCTGCCCGCAGTGGCGCTGGGCATGATCACTGGAGGTTTTGTGATGAAACGTTTTAAACTCGGCGTGATCGGAGCAGCGCGTGTGTCCTTCACCGCCTCCCTCGTCTCCTTCGCTTTACTCTCGGCTCAAATCTTCCTTCACTGTGACAATGCGGAGGTCGCCGGACTCACGGTCACGTACGAGGGGTGAGTATGTCCAACGTTCACCTGAGGGGGCGCATTATGTCAAATCAATCATGTTTTTCTGGTGTTCTGTCCCTCATCGTTAGCATGTTTGAGTAATCTTGTTTAGTCCGCTCTCCAGGCTTGAATGCTCTGAAAATGGCTCTTTTCACCTACCCCCTATCCCCACCCACAGCTCTGCGCTTACTGGAGATTTACCATTGTAGATCATGCATGTACTTATTTCCTTCTGTTCTCAACTGTGCGGTGCAATACTGGAATTTCCCCCTGTGAGACTAATAAAGGCATATCTTATCTTTATTAAAAAAATCTGACTTTTCAACCACTTTAATCGATAACAACGAAATGAAACAAGTCATTGAAAATATATCACATGAAATGTCACTATGAAGAGGCATTTCGTATCAGTTCTGCAGTTTTGAACAAGAATTCACAGTTTAGAATGAACAAAATGTAAAGTTATAATCTAAATATCTACGTTAACCTTTCATACAAGTACCCCAAAAAAAGCATAATTTGTCTTAAAGAAGGTCTTATGTTACACAAAACTGACTCTTGTGATGTTTAAAGTCATGTTATAATGTTGTTCCCTCTTCAAAAACAGACCTGGAGTTGTGTTTTTGTGTTTCATTCACACATGTTTGAGTAACACTTTATTAGTCTGTAACATCTCCAAAGCTCAAAACACTCTGTTCCACCTTGTGATGTCATCAAGTGGTAGTTTTTACATTCAGTAGAAATGGGCAATTCCTGAGCTCAAATCATTCAAATTTTTTTTAAACTCCACACACCTTCATTCTAGAATCACAGTGGAGCACTTCTTGCATCACTACACGATGACATCACAAGGTGGAACAGAGTGTTTTCAGTTTGAGAGAACTCATCCTAAATATGCAGGTTTGTGTGTTAAACATGTGTGAATGAAACAAAATGCTACAGAAGTCTATCTGCAAAACAAACTTTTTTTTAGGTGAAAAACATGAACAGGTCCGGCCATTTTGACCTCTGACCTCTGTGTTCGTGTTTTGCAGCGTTCGTCAAGTGTCCTACAGCCAGCAGACGTTACTATCTCAGTGTAACATGGGCTGCTCCTGCTCGCTCAAGCACTGGGACCCCGTGTGCGCCTACAACGGGATGACCTACGCCTCTCCTTGTCTGGCCGGGTGCCAAACCTCCACTGGAACGGGAAAGCAGATGGTGAGTTTAGTCAGGTTATGTACGACAACAAAACAATACGAGTTTAATGACAATACCACACCACCTTTCACTGGAATGCAACAATAGAGCTGGTAAGGTGAGGGGTTTCAAACAGGAAGTGAGCATGGCGCACGTCCGGCTCCATCGACTCACTTAACATTGGAAAACTGTCACACTTTTTTCTGTACCTGCTGCTGCCAGTCGTTATTTTGGTCTTAAATGTTCGTATTAACCCTCTACATGATCCTGGGGTTTTTATGTCACTATTGTTTGTAAATCAAGATATGAACATTAATAACAGACTTCACTAAATATTCTATAAAACCTTTTCTAATTCTGCTGAACGAGTTTAACAAAATATTAATGTTTTTGTGATATATAATAGTTGACAATTAGTATGAAACTGTAAAACGCAAAATATGGTAAAATAAAAACCAGGGCTAAACCGGGACCAAAACAGGACCAAACCGGGATTAAACTGGGACCAAAACGGGACTAAACCGGGACCAAACCAGGACCTTACCAGGAAAAGCATAAACACACCATTGGGTTTATACACAAGTTCTGCAACAATTTACAGACTCCTCCCTCTTATGCTCTTGTTTTATTATTATTGAAAAGTTTAAAAAATACAAAAAAAGACAGAAATATCCACAGCCCAGAGTAATTTTATGTCACCAAGTCCACTTCTTTACACAGACTGTTTTTATAAATGTAAGATGTGAATTAACCATACTCTTAAATATTATATCTGTCTCTGGCACCGTCCCTCCTCAGGTTTTCCATAACTGCACCTGTGTGGAGGACATGATGATGACTCCAGGGATGAACAGCTCGGCCATCCTGGGTCAGTGTCCCAGACAGAGTAACTGTGAGCGGGTCTTTAAGTTCTACATGGCCCTGTCTGTGCTGGGCTCCTTCATCTCGGCTGTGGGCGGGACTCCTGCGTACATCGTCCTACTGAGGTCAGAGGCACAACCAGTCGTCTTATACACCGTTTTACCCTGAAATATTCTACATGTGTTTGTTTTTTATTTATTGATACAGATACAACAAACAGGGCTTAATAATGATGTAATCTCATTCACAGAAGTGTCAGACTCACTCAGATATGATTATGTAAAGATTTTTGGAGTCATACGATTCTTAAAATGACACAAAAAATGGCAACATCATCTTATTTCTTTCTGCTAATGGTCCCTCATGTCTGACTTTGCTGTTTTCATGCAAATTGAGAAATCTTTAGGGTCCAGAAATCAGATAATGGTCAGATTTTGGTGAGTAATTTGGTGTAATTTTCAACACCAGTCTGTAGGAGGAGAGAAAAGCAATAGAATTATAACTAGCTCTGTGCACAATAGCGCCCTCTACCTCTCTGTTAGCGACTCTAATTCCCTCTAGAGTCTCGCTAAAATGAATACATATTTAAAGATGAGGCAGTGGACGGGGGCTTCTGTGTTTAGAAAGAGACATGTCAATGCTAATGCTAATTTTGAGCCATAATAAATATTAAAACAACACCACAAACTGAAGTATTCTACATGTAAGCATAATCGGCTTGTCTTTATTTTAATTGATTTGAATTTTAATAGGTTGTTCATTAATGTTTTCTGATTTTAATAAAAGTGAGTGTTAGCTGTGAGACCAAACCTAAACATGGCCGCTCGTTCAAGTCAATGGGCCAAGCTCAATGTCAGCGCTGCTGTGCACTGAGCCCGGTAAAAAGCAATAAATACAGTGAATTTGTCAAGATGATCAAATGTGAAGCAAACAAATATCACACAAACATGGATATACACATGTGTTTGAGAGGGAACATCTTTATTATTTTATTGAAATAATGTCGCAAACATATTTTATTCTTATTAGCTGATGGCAAACCAGGGCTAGTGTATTTTTAATTATAATACTGTAACTCATAACTCTGGTTCTTAAAAGGTTAATTTATTGGTGCAATGCAATTATGAAATACTGTGTAAAAGCCTCTGATGGGATAAAACGGTGTGTTTGATTGGTTGAAATGATAAAAATTACATAAATACAAATGTCAAACATATTAAACATCTGTGTGTTTTTTTGTTTTTATAGGTCGATTCCAGGTGATCTGAAGTCTCTGGCTTTGGGGATGCAGACGCTCATAGTCAGAACATTAGGTGAGGTTTTTCAAATAAATGTAGGTTTTGTATAGATTATAAAGTACAGAGGATAGACTGTTTATATAAATGGACATAGCTAACCCGCTAGCCGCCAAATATCTCCATTGACTCTGACTGCATGAGGCTAAGGACGAGCTGCACCAAAACTAAGAAGAGAAAGAGGCTTTTAGCTGTTTTACTTCACAAAAAACGGAAAACACTCCAAGGAAAAGCAAAACTGGAGACTTTGGATACACAGTCAGAGTTTAATAATGTAACAAACTTTTACACACACACCTGCTCCTGTTTGAATGTTTTATGTTTTGTTGTTAGTTTTTTTGTTTGTATTGTATTTTAATCAGGACACCCATGAAAAAGTGGGTGAGAAAAGTGTTCTCTGGATTCCCCGGTATAAATGATAAAAAATGAAAGAATTCACTTTTCTCTGTACCTGCTGCTGTCAGACTTGTCATTTTGGTCTTAAATGTTCGTATTAACCCTCTACATGATCCTGGGGTTTTTTATTTAGCGATTGTGTCTGTAAATCAACATGAACATTAATAATCAGACGTCTTCTTTCCTCACTCCTGCTAGCGTTAGCAACAGGTTTGATTGACAGTGTTGCTAAGTGCTCACTCCCTGCTAAACCAGCCTCGCTCCTGATTGGCTCATTGGTTGCCATGATACTCTTTACAGTCTATGGTACAGTATAAACATGTATAAATCTTCTGTTTTCAGGTGGAATCCCTCCTCCCATTTACTTTGGCGCGCTGATCGACAGGACGTGTTTGAAGTGGGGCACAAAACAGTGTGGGGGACGAGGAGCCTGCAGACTTTATGACTCCAATGCTTTCAGGTAAAACAATATTTGGGATTGAGCGCTGTGAAGCATCTCTTAAGCACCAGGGCCAGCCAAAACAATTTAATCATTGTTGTACAGTCAGAGATGTTCAGTCTGGAAATGTTTTGTTTGAATGTCATTTCAGAGGTTCAGGAGGAAGCCCAACCCAACCACTGTTTAACTCAAACCGTGCTGTCCTCAAGTCGTTTTTTATAAGTCGGTTAATTGTTTTATTTAAATTATAAGGAGTTATATGAGAGAACAGCAGAAAGGAAAGGTTATGTAGTGAGCGCAGTCACGTATGAGGCGACAGTGGCTAGGTTTGTAGAGCGTTTGTCCACTGATCTGAAGGTTAGCAGTTCAAATCTCTCTCGACATAAACATCATTGGTTGGGCGGTCATACACACTGAGCCACAGGTTGGCAGTGCGATTCCTGCTCACACAGATGAACGCCGTTGTTGTGTCCTTGGGCAAGACACTTAACCCACGTCACCCCAGAGTCTATGTGCACTGATGAGGTGGAAAAGTTCTATATAAAACATGTGAGCTTTTTACCATTACATATAAATACGTAGATTCCTTGTTTAAATAGTTGTTTTGCATGAGCTCCCCCTGCAGATGTGGATGTGTAACTGCAGTTTGGGTTAGATACATTACAGATGCGTAATAGTTTTTTCCATTACCCCTTTTTAGTCAACTTAATAGTGACTCAACCCCATTTGATTTAAAAAAATATATATACACACAAATATTCCAGTTCATGAAAGTCTCAAAATTAGAATCACTGATGGAGCCACATTTCTGTTATAAACGTCTTGGCTGGAATCATTTTTGTACGTTGTTAAATTGTTAATTCGTTCTGGTTTGAGCCCAGTTTACTCCTGATTTGTAATGGGACTTTCGGCTCCTTTGTAAAAGAGCCTTCGAGTCTTTTCAAAAGGCTCCTTTGAAGAGAACAGATTCAAAAGATTCAGAAATCCAGTTTATTTCTATGACAGAAGCCAGTGTGAGAACTCATTTTATCTACAATTTAATCACTCAGAGAAATGAGCAAAGGCTTAAATGTGTTTGAAAATGATTCAAACTGTATAATTCCAAAGGGTAAACTCACTCTCAAACTCAAAATAAAACATTACAGGACAATAATAATTAAAAACTGTTATGATGTCAAATACGTTTTTTCATGCTTAAATCTCTCACTTGTGTCGCCTGCTCTGCTTCTGTCCTGATTCTTGTTGGTTCAGGGTCAGTACAGCATCAGTATAAAAATTATAAAAGGATTTGGCTCTTTTAAAAAACAAGAGGAATTGTTAAGGAATCGTTCAAAAGAGCCGAGTCGTTTTTTGCATGGACTCCTGTGTCTTGTGAGTGCAGTTTGGGTCAGATACACAGACATGGCATAATAGTTTTGAAAGCTTTAGCCACGCCCCCCCTTTTTAGTCGACCAATCGATCGACAGGACGTGGTTTTTTTCTTTAATCGACCACAGCCCGACTCTGTCTATATGTGTATTTCTTTATGGTCGCACCACACCACACTGTCGGTAGTGTCCTCGGATCATTGGTAGAGTGGTCCAGCTCCCACAGATAAACGCTGTCGTTGTGTCCTTGAGCAAGACGCTTAACTGGAGCATGAATGTGGGTGACTACTCCTGATATAGGCTTTAGTTTGATCCTGTTTTTGTTAAGTAGCAGCCAAAATACAGCTTTCCCCATCGTTTTTTTCCTGTGTTTCTTTGGACTTCTTTCACACTCTGATTTGCAGGATAATTTTCTTGGGGGTGGTGACGGTCTTTACGCTCTCGGGAACACTTTGTGGAGCGTCCTGTACTGTCGCATCGTGAGACGACAGAAGAAACTGGACCGGGGGCAGCGAGAGAAGGAGAACGGACTGGACGGGGCCAACGGAGCGCCCACGGCACACGCTCAGATCAGCCTCGCCCCAAACACAGACACGGACAAAGAGAGCACGATTTAACTGTGAAATCTGCTGCTTTCAAACTGGACCAGACAAGGCAATGGTACAGTGACAGCGGCCCCCTGGTGGTTAAGCAGTATACCTCTTTACAAATGTTTCATATTACATTTATTACAGTGTTTCTTTTTCGAGGTCAATAAGCAATTTCTCAGCATAATCCTGCGATGGTTTTGTCACTCTGGTAAACAGTTACACAAGTGCTGAAAGGGAGAACCCGAACGCACAAAACAGTTTACACAATACCTGTGTTTTGTGATTCATTTTAAAGTATCCCCCATGATAAATGTGAAGTTTAGCAGACTGTTTTAGAGACAAGTTGTAGCAGTCAGACTAATTTTTACGCAAACATCCTGATGCCTCCTGATGAGTCACAGTGAGACGTGTTAAAGAGCCGATATTACACAAAACTGACTCCATGTTATAATTGTTTCCTCCTCAAAAAAACAGACCTGGAGTAACACTAGAAAACTGTAGAGACAGACTAATAATAGTTTACTGAACAAAGGGTAAAAAGTAGCAGTTGAGACGGACGTTCCAGGGCTGAAATTGTCCAAATGATTCGAGTGTTCCTCATAACTCCAGGTCTGTTTGTGCTGAGGAAAACGTAACAGATCAGAACATGGTGTAATATTGGTCCTTAAAGTATTGTGTGAAGCGTGAGCACTATCACTGTTTTATATAGAAGTGATGAGGAAATGGATAAACTCGAGTTAGAGACAAAATGTCCCGTTAAACTGAGTCTAAACAGTCTAATAAGTCATCTCTATTACCTCATAAATGTCGCTGACCCACTTTGGACGCGTTATAACATGTAGGACAGGTTGTGTGGGACAGGTTGTGTGGGACAGGTTGTGTGGGACAGGTTGTGGGACATGGGGTGACACAGCCTCTTCGTGGCTGAAGGGTCAGTGGTTTCCCAGAAAGCGTTTCACTGGTAACAGTTACATCCTCATTGAGTAGAAAGGTCAGGGACGTTTGTTTAAACAGTAAAACGTGGCTCCGTCGCCGCTGTCCAACCTCTGGTCTGATCCAAATGATTTTTAATGTTTTTATTGTTTTTTATTTGTCACAGTTTATGTTTTTTGAAACTTATTAAAAACATTGAAAGTGAAATTTTATTGTCATGATTCGACACATGTTCAACAACGACATTTTAATAGTTCTGTGTGTTTTCTGTGTTTTTTTAACCCTTATCACAGTTTGACAGCTGCAGGTTTGTCTTTGCAACACCCACAGTCACCACCAGGCGGTGCTGTTTTCAACTAAATGTCCACATCTACTGATAGAACAGGAGAAGAAATGTAAGATCTGATAAACCTCTGCACCTGTAGATACTGCAGGACACAGGCATGAAAACTTTCAAATACATGTAGGTAGTAGTAGTAGTAGTAGTAGTAGTAGTAGTAGTAGTAGTAGTAGACGTACACACTGTAGGCCTAAAGTGCTCAACGCTGCGTTTGTTTT